>OV651824.1:37864591-38444591 GCA_927349885.1 Psylliodes chrysocephalus | reverse complement strand
CCAAGACTTTTTTCTTTGGGAACACCTTAAATTCGTTGTTTATAAAACACAACCTGCTGATATTGATGATGTTAAAAGGCGTATTACAGCGGCCGGTCAATTCCCGGTGAAGTTTTCCGAAATGTTAGAGAGGAGTTCGGAAACAGACTTTATTACTGTACAATGGACGACATTTTGAACAGTTTTTAAAATAGTGTACAAATAGATATTGTGTTTTATTTTTTAAATTTCTTGTGCAAATTAAAAGTTATTTTTGTAAAAGTCTGGTAACAAAAAAAAAATAAAAAATCGAACGTGTAGACTTGATATTCCTTCTGTTATTCAACTCGATAGAATAATTTTTGTTTAAATTCTTAACTGAAAACCAAGAATCTCAGTACAAGTACGTTGCAACTTCTGTAACTTTAAGGTAAGAGTTTAATTTTATTTTCTAATAAATTTGAAAACTATTCAAATTAAGGAGCTAAGATTTTGTAGACGTTTTTAAAATAAATCTCAGCAGTTACTGACGCCAATATAAATAATGTAACTTTGATAATAATAAAAATAAAAGTTTAAACTATTATAAAAAAATGTAATACGACTTTTTCAAATACTCTATTAATAATCAAATACAATTACCTTAAAACCAATTCTCAAATCAATGTAATAACGGAGAAAATTGAGAAATAAAATACAAGCTGAAATTTCAAATAATATACGCGCCAAACCCTGTTTTACCAACATTTTAGTTCAGGCACTCGTCGAATTGTTTCCAACCATTTTCCATCAATTAACACATGCACTGTATTCGGAGTAAAGTTTTAATATGCAACAGAAGACGAAATAACGTGGGTTTCAAATACACAGGGAACTTAATAGCGGCAACATTGGCAATTCGTTATTTGGATGACCTTTGCACGCTGGGGTGCGTTCAGAAATGTAGGGCAAATGCGTCCAGCCGTTGTCTAAATTCTAAAAAGCGTTCCTAAATATGGAACGTTTTATCTCGACGAATTACCCCAGCCGTTTCTATTTAAAAGAAAAACGCGTCGGGATGAAGAAATGTTACCCACCGTGTTTAACAGGGTAATTTTAACTCGACTTATAAATTATACTGGTTGTCATAATTATGTTCATTATTGAAAAAGAAAATAAATTAAAAAAAACATGTTTGGTATTTAAATTAATATATGTATAGGTACCTCTATTGCTTTGAAAGTATATATAGGAAGAACGAAGATTGGTTATATAAAAATACATTTGGACAATGTGCTAAGGTACAATTAGTAATAATTCTGGTTCATTCGCTATTTTAAAAAGTCATCCTAAACCTGAACAAAATAATCGAAACACTGTTTCGCCCAATACACGAGAAAAAAATTAAAATATCCCTAACTATGTACTATGCAAAATAACCAATTTTTCAGACAAGAAAAAAGAAAACTGTTTGTGATGATAAATATTTTAAGATTATCAGATTGGTGTGAAGTTGACTATTATTTCCAAATATTCATTTTCTAATATCTTTGATTGAAAGTACAAAAAATTATCGGTTAGTCATTTTTTTCCAAACAATCTATAAATAGAAAAAACAAACCAACCAATATTTAAATAATAAACACACATCACGACGCCACTGGCTCTTCCTAATTTCTTCTCCTTCTACATTTTGTTAGCGACCGGGTATCTATTCTTGAATTTCTGGGATAAGAAATTTTGGGGGAAGAATAAGATGAAAATTCAAATTTTGTGCAGTGCAGATAAAGAGGAAAAACGTATTTTCTATTCCCTCGAATTCAAGAATAGCTACCCAGCTCGTCTTTACCGGTTAATCTTAACAAAGTAGAAAAAGATAATGAATAATTGGAATACTGTATATTTCGTACAGAGTTAGATCATGTTATTTTTAAATATTATTTTCGTGGTATACTAATGTTAAAAAGCATCGTATAATCAATACGCCCGGTAGTCACTAATTTTTAAAAATATATTGAGATATAAAATATATAGTAATTTTTTTTGGAGCATCTTCAAAATATCCTATTAACATTATCATGTAAAACATAATGCTTGTCGTAATTAAAAAATACACCAGTCCTTTACATTGGCCTGGCATATAGTGCTAAAGTTAAGCCTCAGTCCCCTTCCATTTCATAATTCCGTTATTTTTAAAACAAAAATGCATTTTAATAAAATATTTTTGTGCCAATACTATTTCTATTCCTACTAAAAAATATAAGACATATCGGGATTTATAATATGGATCGGCATCACTGCAATATATCCGTCGAGTGCACAAAATGCGTTCATCTGCGAGTCAGTAGCAGAAGCTTCCGTCCAAATTAGGAAAAATAATTTTGAGAACGTTTTTAGTTTATCGCTGTTATTACGGGTTCGAATATAAGATATGTAACGGCTCCCGATCGCCGAGGAGATCGTATTAAACTGCTGCCTTAAAACGCAATTTTTCGGGATCTGATGGTCAGAAAATAATAAATTAGGGTACCATTGAGAGAGAATTAAACGCCCTTTAAAATTATGTGTACCCCCTTTCCTATTTAAGATTTTAATGGTAACATCTACACCTCTTGGGAGGTTAAGCCACGAGTGTTAAAAGTATTCATTGTAGGTGTCCACCTTGAAAATAAAATTGACGGGTTTTTGCTATTTTTCATATTATTTACTGGAAGGAAGATATTCAGGGTAGGAAGTTTTCGGTGTGTCACCCTGCATATAAAAACATATAATAAAAAACAAAAACAAATTTTGACGTCATTGCAATATTAAAAGTAATTCTGTTATAATAAATGATATTTTTAACGTTACTAAAATAACAGAATGAGTTAAAGCCGGCTACTCACTACGCGTTACTTGCCAAATACTTGCCAAGTACTTTGCAAGTACCATGTAATGTGTATGGAGACTTGTATAGACTCAGCAAGTTACTTGTACTTCCCGTCGGTTGTCGGTAAACGGACCGAAGTCAAAGGATCCGAGTAAAGTTACTACTACTACTTTAGAAGGCGCGCGTAATGTAGACGATTTATTTGTACTCGAACAAGTACTTGCCTAGTTCAGTCCAAGTCAAGTAACTCGGCAAGTAACGCGTAGTGAGTAGCCGGCTTAACAAATAATCTAAATCTGCTTCACTTTATTTGTTTTTTTTTTTTGTTTAGCTCCAGGATACACATACTAAAGGTATGCTGACTTTCGATTCAAAATTCGTACAAACCGCGCATGACGTAATGCGGGACGAACTTTCAAGTTATTTTGACACTTTTCGATTTAGTAGTGTAAAGTTTCATCAAATTTCTAGAGGCTTTCGACGGCTAGACAGAGAAAGCACTACTGACAGGCATCCCGACGGATTTACGCAATGAAAGTA
Source organism: Psylliodes chrysocephalus (assembly GCA_927349885.1). Taxonomy (NCBI): domain Eukaryota; kingdom Metazoa; phylum Arthropoda; class Insecta; order Coleoptera; family Chrysomelidae; genus Psylliodes; species Psylliodes chrysocephalus. The sequence goes on along the minus strand of OV651824.1, from coordinate 38,441,224 downwards.
CACTCTGCGCATCAAGTATTTCACTATTTCATTCGGACGTAAATGTCAGATGTAAATTTCGCTAAAACATTTCTTTTATTTTCGTTTGTGTTTTTTGCTCATTACAGTTTAATAGAAACTAAGTATGGAGTTTAATAGCAAATTAAGAGGCCGCGTGATTAACAGTCAATCTCGCGAAATAATAGCCAATGTTATAGAGTTTATGAGAAGAGAAGGAAACTTTAATTCACCTTCAATACCATTTAAAAATGTAAATGATCGTGTTGCTGCAGCCACAGGAGTATCTAAAAACACTGTCGTCCGCATTTATGGAGAGAAAAAAAGAATCGATAACCGTGAGATATCGGAATTTTCATCACCAAGAAAAACCATTAAAAAACCAAAAACAGTTAATGATATAGATGAAGCTGCACAAGAATCAAATTTTATTTTTTTATTATTAGATAGCTATTTTTGTTTCTGAGTTGTGTTCATTTACAGGCTCAATTTTTTTCCGTTTCTCCTTTTTGATTTTATATGGGGTTTCAAGTTGTTTTTGACTTATTTCGACGTAAATCACAACAACGCACTTTTTTAATAAAGCAAACAAGTGTTAAGAGGTATATGTACGTGTAAACTACAATTACAAAAAATTGATATGAAACCCATGAAACCACCAACAAAAATGTAAAGCTAGCTTCCGTACTAGAACATGGTGTCATTCGTCGAGATAATTTATCGTTTTGTTTAATAGATCAAGAAATGTAAATATTCCCCTGTTATTTTTTATAAAATTATAAGAGAAATAAATTTTTTTCTAAATAGTATAGTTTATTATTTTGTAGAAAAACAAAATTTCGAAAATTTTAGTAATGTTTCAGAAACAACCGTTATTAATAATAGGTACAATTTTCCTTAATAAGGTAGAAATAAAATATAAACTATTTCCACGATTTACAAAGGCCTACAAAAAAATTATAGGTATTTTCCGCTATCCTATAAAATTTATATTTTCTGACTCAATTTCAAAAGGTTGAAGGAATTCCAAAACACCTTTTATGGCATAATAATTATTTTCAATTCTACATACTATCTTTAGCTGTTTTTAAAAACGTTCTAAGAAAGTCCAATCAGACCAATTTAATCCCTAAACTATTCCACACTTTTAAAATTTAATTACCTAAAAATATTAAAAACTATTTAAAATAACTTGTTTAGCAGACTGTACAATAGCTATCTTAGTCACACGTAGCGCGTTCTCTGTCTGGGCGTCGAACACCTCTAGAAATTTGATGAACTGTAATTTAATAATTTATATATTTTTGTGTTAGTAGTGACTATATTTTCCTATATATAACAGGGAAGAACTAAATTAATGTTTAAAATGCCGGGCTGCGTAGTTGAGATATTTCCGAATGCCACAAAATATGGGTAAATTCTTATCGAAGAAAGGACAAACTTAATTGAAATTGCCCTATCAATTTTGAGGAAAGTAGTTGTGAAATTCCTCTTAAACATAAACGCAAGAAAAGGAAACTGAATTCCATCAGGTGCACGGGCCTCATTAAGCAAAGAAAATAAATAGGTATTTAAAAATTTTAGCAGATAAAACAGTAGTTTCCTGTCCCAATACAACGGTTCTTTTGAGGTAATGCCATGCATGAGCAGGACACGAACATATATAAGAATAAGATAAATGAACAGGAAAATTGGTTTGAGTATTTTCAAAGTAAACTTGACAAAAAATGTTTAAATTTACCAAATAAAAAGTAATGTTTTTGTGTACTTACTTTTTATAAATAAATAATTTGTTTCTGCACACTTTTTTTTATTTCACATAATAAGAAAAGAGATTGCAAGAGAACTACTACGCCCAGAAAGTACAAATTTGAGGCAAATTTGTATTTTTAGTCTTATATCTTTTACTTATCTTATGGCCAGGTTATGTATTTTGTCAGAAAATACCTATAATTTATGAGAAAAATTAATATTTTTATTAGTATTAAACCTTCATATTTGTAAACGAATATATTGCAAAATAACCAATAAAGCTTAAGTAACTGCATAAAATCTAAAATTGACAAAATATCGAATTTTAAACACTATCTCCCATTTAATGCTTATAATTCTATGTCCCACGTGACGTCACCGTCAGTCAGCTGCATGTGCAGGAACATACCGTTAGTATGTGTATCGTGGTTTAGTTCCATATTATAGCCGTTTCCGATGGGAACAACTTGGTTCACTATCTTCCATTTTACTGTAACGTCAAAACTAACAATATAACCCTTAGAGCATAATAATATAATACACATACTTTGATTTTCTATGTGATATAATAGTAGAGGTGTTACTCAAATGGGTTTGTTATGTACTGAGGGGGGGTAAACCCCTTCGGTGTTAGGTACAGGACGCATTATGATTGGCGAGTTAGGAACATGACGATTTATGATTGGCGAATTTAAATAACGCGCGTATTTGTGATAAATGACATTTCATTTGACGTCTTGTTTTCGTTTTTAAAAATATCACTTTTTGTGGCTTCCAAAGACAATTTGGACGAGGTTTCCCTTTGATAAACTTTTTAAGTGTAATTTTATTATAAAATAAGTGCTAATTATGCCGAAAGCTTGTATAGTTTGCAATAATACATACTTAAAAGGATCCTGGTTGACGTTTTACAAGTAAGTATTCTATATTCCATAAACGTAACTTAAAATGGGAAATTAGCAAATGAATAGGAAAACATGTTTGTAGAATTTTCTTCATTTGAGCATGACCGCAACTGGTTGCGTTCGACAGAAAATAGTCATTTTCTTTGCGATAATGCTTAATTTATGTATATAATGTAAAATGGATTAGATATATTTTTGAATTATATATACTTATTCAACTGCCATTAATATTTTAAATCTTTTTTTACTTATTTCAGATTTCCCGCTGATCTCACAACCAAACTGTCAAGTATTTAGTTTGAGCATTAATAGCATTTTTAACAACACATGTCTGTGTTCAGACCATTTTCAACTGAACATTATTATAAAGGTAGCAATAGATTAATAAAAGGATCTATACCAAAATCTGTACCTGTACTTTGCTATAGAAATGAGTTTTTTCCAAATAAACTGTAAATACTTGTAATTCGATATTCATATATTTGGCTTATTTTGTTAAATGCTAGACATATATAATATTATTATTATTACATTATTGTTTACAGGCATAAAAATAACAACAGTAAAGAAAATATGCCCTTATCTGCAGTTCCCAACATTGAACATTTTGAAGTTAGAAAAGAAAGAAGGCCAATGAAAAGGTATGATTAGTTCTTATATTTTTAAAAGCCAAACAGGTGCTGGGAATAATAGCCTCTGGAACTTTTGAAATTTAATTAAATGTATATCATTCAAAATCTGCAGAATACATTTTATGTACATTTCATTTGTAGGGACGAAAATATGCAAGACAGGGAACTTCAATCTTTAACTCTCTTTAAAAAACAAAAAATTGTTTAAAATTTGATAAACTCATCACCTAAAACCACAATATCAGTAATCTTCCTTCTAAAAGGGAAAGAGAACTTAAAAAAGAAAAACGAAGGTTTGTTGAAGTCAAATAAGACATTTTCTCATATAATCAAGCGTTATTATGATTTTAGGAAATCAATGCTTAAGAAAAAAAAATTAAACAGTTATTTTTTTATAGAAAATTAGCTCTTGCCCAAAAGAAGATTCTATGCCAAAAAAAATATATAATTGAAAAACTTAGGGGAAATATTTTTTACAAAGTAGATCGGAATCTTTAAATAGTATATAGGATATATAAAAAATAACACTTTTATAAAAAGTACAGATATACATGTGGATGTAATAATTAATTCCAGTAATATTCATATATGTTTTTAATGATGAGGAAACATTTTATTTATATATGGTATTTTGGGTCAAATTAGTTTATTTTTTAGGCTTCTCTTGCAAGTGGATCTAAGAAATTGGTCAAGAGAGCAATTAAAGATCATTCCAGAACAAAATACTCCCCTGAATTAAAAGCGTTAGCACTAACTTTAAACTTCTACAGTATGAAGGCTTATACATATGTGAGGGAAAAATTAAACAATTGTCTCCCACATCCCAGTACTTTATCAAAGTGACATTAGGCTGTTGATGGTTCTCCTGGATTCACTGAAGAGCATTGAAATTTAAAGGCGAGAAAGTCAAAAAGGTTATAAAAAAGGTTTTTTTAAATCTTTTAATGGATGAAATGGCAATTATGCAAAGGGTGGAATGAACTGGCCAAAAATATATTGAATATGTTGATATTGGCAGCAAGTTTCAACAAAATCAGTCAGTTGAAGCAAAATAAGCTATTGTGTTCTGCTTGTAAAGTTAATAAAATATGTCTATTACGAATAGTTAGGTACCTACTATATTTTATGTTATCTCTTGTTTTGATTACATTGATTAATAATTTTATTATAAAACATGTACATTTAATATTATTACTACTAGAAATAAATTATTGTTGTTTTCGTTTTTCTTTTATTTATCTATATAAAAAATATTTGTTTCTAAATGATTTACTTGAACTAAACGAAAATAATGTGTGATCACGAATTCATTTGAAAGCATACAGTTTCAAAACCTATATCTACAACAAAGAAAGTTTTCAATCCTAAACGAACATAGTCATTTCCAATAAAACATGTATACAATACAATGTATAACGAAAGCTTAACATAAATAGAAAAAGAACATTGTTTAATAAATTTGTTTATTAATCATGCGAATTAATTATCTAAATTATTAGTTATTGTGAAATTACAGTGCATAAATGGTAAACATAAATACGAACCCTTTCAAACCGTACGCCATTGAGAATGGCGTACCTACCCTTCTCCCCTCACGCCAGAAGTGATGACCCCGCTTATACATAACAAAATACATTGAATGATATCTCTAGGCTTATATGCTCTAAGATATAACCTTTAAAATGAAAACAGCGCGAAATTTCACAGTTTTCAATACATCACCTAAGTGCTCTCAAGGTTGCAAGTACCAGCAGCGAATGAGTTATATAAAAACACGTTTTAATAGGTGAGTAGAGCTTTCGTGTATTAAAGACTAAATCCAAACCAAACTATAAATATAGAGCAATGTACATAAATATTATTGTTTACTTGATATCTATCAATTCGTATGACAATCAAAGTTGTTTTAAGTTTCATTATTTGATGAAAATTCCATTTTTCATCTGCATAGGTATAAGAAAAAAATAGCAATTCTAAATTCTTATAATTTTTTAATTTAAATACAGTGTAGGGATTATGAAAACCCATATCACATACCTACTCTTGTACCAAAATAAACCGATTCCATCCATCCCTATAGTATAGTCAAAAACAAAAAGTAAACTTACCTTAGTACAAAGCGGCTCAGTTTGGGCACAAGACAGCCTTGAAGTTACATTTCTTCCTTTATAAATTTAAAACGGCTTATACGATTTGGCTTAAATTTAGTACGTTGGCATAATATTGTTTATGTATAATAATTGATTATTGATAGTGTATGCTTTTACCATTAAATATTTTTTCTAGTTTTTAAATATTTTAAAGTTTGGAAAAAATAAATTTTATTAAAAATTCTATGGCGATGGCGCGGCAAATTTGATATCTGCCCTGCATGGCAGAAACCTACGCTACGTCACTGCGATCCAATAACATGGAGCGCGATTCATTTGCATTGCGTTATACATTAAAACCAATATATTTTTATACACACTGTATATCCTGTAAGTATATTGATAACCAGCAGAACCACACTAAATGCAACGTGACATCTAGAGGTCACATGATATTCAAAGCCAATCGCTGCAACGTTAATCTCATGTAGTCACGTTGCATTTGTTGTGGCCCCCAAGAAAAGTTCCTGCTGACATTACGATCGACTGTATTAAAATAATGCACATTTTCGATTTAAATTTAAATTTAGTGGATGCTAAGTTCTTATTTAGTGTAAAAACTAATTGTGAATTACAATAATCTGAACATGCAGGTAAAGTATATTTTTTTATAATTTTATTCGTAAGTATAATAATTTAAAACTTGTTTATTTAAAGGAATAAAAAGGTAAACAACATTGATGGATAGCAGTAATTTTTTTTAACCATTAGAAATTATTTTGTAATTTAAATTTTATATACAAGGTGCCTCATAAATAACGGTCCATAGGGTGAGTAATCGGAGATTCTCGGGCTCAAAATACAAAGTGTCCACCTATAAATAGGCACATTTTACCTTCCTAGAACTCGAGAAAGGAAAACGATATCGCCATACAGCTTCAAATTTTTATTAGCATTGTTGCCACATGTAATTTTTTTCTGGAAAGTGCCGAAACAAATTAACATTTTTAAACTAAAGTTTTAAATAAATAATAGACCAGGGTCGATAATTTTTGAAACAAAAAAAAAATAATAGTAGGATATAACCCATTGGAAAAGGAAGACAATTTAACAAAAATGAAAGGAAAAATAATTTACTGGCGATCTGAGGTCGGGAAGTGGAAGGGGGTGAGTTTTTAATGGTAAAAAACGGTTTATCTTGATTTCCGGCAAAACTACAAGTCCTATGAAAAAAAGTTAAATAGCAAAGTTGTAGGTAATAAAAAGATCTACAACTTTTGTTTTTACACTTTTTTCACCTGATCTCAATGATGATGTGAAAAATTCAAATAACCAAGATTTTATCTTTTACAAAAAAATTGTTTTTCACGAAATTTGGTGAAAACTTACCTTTTTATGTTTCAAACACACTGTATTTTTTTGATTTAAAATATTTATTTTTTCACCTTATTTTGACTTAATATCGAAAATGCACTCTAATTTTCAATCGAAAATTCTTCGGTCAAAATATCTGCTTTTTAAAAAAGTCAGTGGGCTTTTTGTTCGTTGAAATCGCTACTTTCTGATGGTGTAAAAAAATATATACATTACTATAGTAAATGTTCTTAGAAAATGCAAAGAAAAGAAAAAACTCGAATCCAAAAATTTTTTTTTAATCATTATGTGCAATTTTGAGCTATTTATTAAAATGTACACTTTAATTACTCGAAAAACGTAAAATTCCGTATTACATTGATAAACAAAAAAATTAAAAATCCATAAAACATAAAGATTGCAAAAAACATGCGAAAGATAGGATTTAAAGGGGATTTCATCTAAAAAATGTGACTGCTGGAATTTTTTTAGTAAAAAGTTGATTTATTAAATTCTAATTACATTTATGTCATAGAAAATCTCATAGTATATAAATATACATGTAAATCGTACTATTGAATTTAGATACTTCATACTGATTTGCCAGAAAAGGAAAGAAAAGTATCGTAAATTCATTATTAGACAATAAAAATGTATCAGATTTAGCCAATATTTTTTATAGAAAAGATGCAAACAAAGAATATATCGAAAAAAATGGATTACAATTAATCAAATCTATTTATAAATGTAAAAATGATAATATAACAATAAATCAATTAAGATTTCGAAAATATCAATTGGCAAAAACTAAATCATCTTTCATATTGGCAAATCTCCCACCCACAGAAGATGCAGCAGAACAACATTGTTACAGCGCATATTATCAGCTTCAAACTTGGCTGGGTAACAAACTAACAGCAACAGATTGGGGCTGGAAGCAACATCAACGTGGTATTATGCCCAAATTTTCAAAAAAGGAATTAATTCCAAAAATATTGCTCTAAACTATTTGCTGCAGCTGTGAAACTGGACGTGACAGTTTAAGATGTGGCTGCCGAAAACATGGTTTAAAATGCACAAATTTATGCTCAAATTGTTATGGTCCTGAAAAATGCTCCAATGTGGAAGAAAAAATCTACGAGGAAGTTAATGAATCACATGAAATTGTGGATGAAGAACTAATGCAGACCAGAAATAATTTTGAAGACGAAGGCGGTGATGGTCTTGAAGATTTCGAAGATCTACTAGAATCGGGAAGGTTTGTTGAATCTAACGATGAAAAAGTGTCATCAAAGAGACAAAAGTATCTAAATTCAATATTACGATTATAAGATTTTCTATGACTTAAAGGTAATTAAAATTTAATAAATCAACTTTTTTTACTGAAAAAAATTGCATCAGTCACATTTTTTAAATCCTATCTTTAATATTTAGAACAACTATTTTCGCGTGTTGTTTGCAATCTTTACGTTTTATAGATTTGTAATTTTTTTGTTTATCAATGTTACATGGAATCTTACGTTTTTCGAGTAATTAAAGTGTAAATTTTAATAAATAGGTCAAAATTGTACATAATGATAAAAAAAAATTTCGGATTCGAGTTTTTTTCATATCTTTGCATTTTCTGACACTATCAGAAAGTAGAGATTTTAGCGAACAAAAAGCCCACCGACTGAAAATTTTCGATATTAAGTCAAAAGAAGGTGAAAAAATAAATATTTTAAATCAAAAAAATTACAGTGTGTTTGGGACATAAAAAGGTAAGTTTTCATCAAATTTCGTGAAAAAACATTTTTTTTTGTAAAAGATAAAAATAAAAAACCAAAAACTTGGTTATTTGAAATTTTCACATAAATTTTGAGGTTATGTGAGAAAAGTGTAAATACAGAAGTTGTAGATCTTAATGTCATGTTAATGATTTTTTAAAATTCGCCAAAATTAGTGGCTAAAACGTCTCGTTAAGTGCAAGCTCATAAAACCTCTTCGAGTAAGGTCCACACAACGGAAGGGTGGTTAGGTTGTACGTAGGTACCTACATTTGAAAATAAACACATATTTAGGTCATTCTTATTGAACTCACATATTTTACTTCAAACTACTAGCCGAGAAGGGTATTCTCGGCTACTAGCATGTAAAGAGGAAAATTTACATTACACATTGAAAGACCTGAGGGGCAACGGTAGTTTAGTAAGTATAAACATTACAACTTAAGAGCAATCCAGTCCCTTCTGACGTCACACCGCACGAATATCACGACCTCCCCTTAAAGTATTTGGAACCTTGTTCGCTACATAAACTTGGCAATGTTGTGTGTCGTACGCTGAAGGGTCCGATTACAATTCAGGTAGGTATAATTCGTTGGCTATCGCCGCCTACTGGGGGTTAGTGGCTTGTTAATATACGAATGTAGGAATACTATTTTCAAACCAAACAGCTCAAATATTTTTTACATCCTAAAATAGTAGTAAAAGTTCATATAAACATAGGTCCGAAAACGTTTCTTTTCCGAGATACAGGGTGTTAAAGGTAAAGTCCTGATACCACACTTTTGTAAATATTTTCTAAACGTTTAAAGATAATTAGGTAAAATTTGTTACAAATACTTAACTTTTTACGCTTCATTTATTGGACTAAATCCCAGTTATTGATCATCTTCTTAGGTGGGTAAATTAGGGGGAGCTTAGGGTAAAATTGCTGTGTCTATATCCACCATAACTCATGAACCGATACACAGAAAAACACTAAATTTTAAACTTAAGTTTTATTTCGGCCTGACGTGAAATAATTAGATTTTGGACAAAGTCGGAACATCTGGGGGGGTACTTTATGGGAGGCCGTTTCTATATTTTATTGAATATATCTGTTATTTATGTTTGGAGAAGAAAATTATTCAAATAAAAGTTACTTCTAATATTATTATCTATAATTTTTGCTTTATGTCAAAATTTCCTGAAATGGTCCGTATTCGAGAAATTTGACAAAATGTGCAAAATTCTAAACTAAACTAAAAGTTGTTTGCGATATCGATCTCTATAATTTTTGTTTATACATGATTTTTCTAAAATGGACCGAAATGGAAAAATTGTAGGAAAATTGCTAAATTTAAATTTTTCAGTATTTTCGTTTTCAATGAATAACTATAGAAATATTTCTAGGTAGATAGATGTATGTGGAAAATTAGTTTATCCTCTAAACATTTATAGAGGTACTGCAATAAGTTGTACAAAATAACCAGAAAAAGCCTATAATAACTAGATAGGAAAGTTATGTGTTGGACACATCACATTTTTTGACTATAAAATTTGGAAAACCAATATTTTCTGTATAATAAAGCTACATTTGTTGCATCTCGCTAGGACGCGCCATTTTCAAGAGAAAAGCATGTTACCTTATTCGAAAGTGTAAACAATAATTAGTAGGTCTGTAGAATTCGAAATTTTATTTTTTTTTTAACTTTGAAAAACCGGTAACTAAAAAAATTTTAGAAAATATTTCATCTGGACTTCACTTGTAACACCCTGTATCTCGAAAACGAAACGTTTTCGGACCTATGTTTATATAAACTTTTACTCCTATTTTTAACCGACTTCATAAAAGGAGGAGGGAGGTTCTCAATTCGTCGCAATATTTTTTTTATTTTTTTTTATGTATGTTCAGCGATAATTCTTTAACACGGTGTCCGATTTCAATGATTATTTTTGTTAGAAAGGGGGTACTTCAGGGGTGGTTCCATATAAATTTGGTCAAAATCTAATAATTGGGCCCATGAAAAAATTCTCAAACTCTTCATTTTTTATGTATGTTTAGCGATAATGCTTTACCACCTTGTCCGATTTATATGATTCTTTTTTTGGTAGTAAGGGGGTACCTCAGGGGTGATCCTATATAAATTTGGTTAAGATGTGGTGACGGCATCTGCACGTTTTTGAATTCGGTTCTTTTTAATTTTTAATTTCTAATGCTTGTAGGATGTAGATTACGCTGTTAAAATGTGACCGTCTAATTTCGGGACACCCTGTATATTGGAAATTCGAAATAATAGTTATGACGTAGCGGCGTTTTTCTAATTGTAATCGGACCCTAGGTATATGGATACGGAAAGTGATGAATTGGAGATAGGTAAATTGTATTTATTGTATTAAAGGAACAACAAATATAAGTACAATTAAATAAGTATATTAATATAACAATTTTTTAAAGTCTGTATTAAAAAAAATTTTTTTCACATAGATTATTAAATTAAAAAAATAACTATTAAAACACGAAATGTTAATTTTTTCTCTTTTACAACAAAAAATATACAATACTGTTGAATCAAAATTTTCTCTTGGCAGCAGGTGGTTTTTGTGACGCGACAATTATGATGCTTTGCATCTAATGAATTAAAGTTAATTCTCTTTCAATCTTAAGGTGTTCATACCCCTTATAATTTTCGGACAAGAATATCTCAAAATATTTAAATTTTGGCAAAATAAATTAGGCAATAATATCTATAATATGCATATATTTTAATGTTTTAATTCCTTCCAGTTTCCCAAAAAAACTAAAAGGGCTTTAATTTTGAAATATAATGAAAAAAAATGCATTCCTCGACAGCACTATTCTTAATATAATCCCCAAATTTAAGCCCCTAATGTCTTGTTAATGATTTCTTAAAATTCGCCAAAATTAGTGGCTAAAACGCTTCGTTAAGTGCTATCTTCTGGTGTAAACTGGTGTAAATTATTGCAAGAAACGAATAATGACAGAGTGTACGATACGATAGTTACAAGCCCGTTACACTGTTTTCCACTCAATTTATTAAAAAAAAAATAATAAATTAGGGTGTTAATTTTTTTTCTCTGAAGCTATTGGTTTTGGGAAAAAAATTCAAGAATAAAAAAAAATTAAATAAATCAAGGATTTCATAAAAGTTCATTTCGAAAAAAAGGTTTGATATGAAATAAAGTAAGTGTTGCTAATTTCACCCCCCTATAATGTAACAGAAATATTGAAAAAATACCCGTGGTTAGTCCTTTGCGATTACAGAATTTCAAGTTTCTAGCTTTACTGAAATTTTAGAAAAAAAATAAAAACTGAATTTTAGTCACCACTTTTTAAGGGTGATATCTCGAAAACGGGTGGGCTGAGGAAATTTTGTTAAAGGAAAGACCCATCTTAATTTGATACGAGCAATCAGTTCCTGAATTTGGTCGCATGTATTTAGAAACACCCTGTATATTACACATTTTTTTAAGCGTGCAAAATTCTTGACAATCTCTTTTCCCTAATTGGCACATGTCGTATTTTTCTAGGATTTACTAACTCTGGCAGCAAACAAATAAAATAGAAATTTGTCAGCTGTGCATTTTTGCCTTCCAGAATTTTTCATTTCATAAATTAACTAAAAACTAAATTAAACAAAAACCTAACAACGCCTCAACAACAAACTAAGACGATCACAATAATTTCGCACCTCTTCAAAAACAACTACCTGTTTTTCGACACAGGAATTAACAAATTTAACTAAACAGCAGCTACCCTTTTAACCACGGGCTTCAAAGACTAGCAGCGTTGCCATATTCACTGGTATCATTGTTTTAATAGAATTAGTATCGGAATGAAAACTATGTTAATCTTCGGTCCTGTTTAAAATTGGTAATCTTTTTGAAAAAAAGTTATTTAGAAAATAGTTAAGATATTTGTTATAGAATGCCGGTAAAGAGCCAAAAAATTAAATTTGTTAAAAAGTTGAAATTTTTGTTGTTTTTCTTTAAAAATATAAGTTTTTCGCGGTTTAGCGAAATTCTTGGTTCATTTTTACAACGATTGGCCTGAACCATTTTTTTTACAATTTTTTTTAACTGCCTCAAATGTAAAATTGATTTTTGGTGGAGGAGCGCCCGTCATGTTTGCTCTTAAGGGTTGGAGCCTAAATATTACAAAGTCACTTCAGAGACTAAAATCAGTATTCATTCATAATTTTAACAATTGCAACTCTAACGCGCGAAGTTGAGACAAAGGAACCGAAAAATATTCCACAATAGCACAAAATACTACGTATTTTACAATAATTGAATGTCTGAGAGTTGAAAAGCGTCCATAGTTTAGCAATACATTCGCTCAGTGTTACCAGTCTAGTATAATTGTACTAGATCTAGTACATTCTCTGAGAATCTGGTACTCTAGTACACTCGAAGCAAAATCTAATACTTTTTTCAGCCTATGTTTCCATTTGAAGTGTAAAATATATTGTTCAAAAATTGTCAGAGAAATTAAAATAGCTGTTAAAAATTGCTTCAGAGATAAAATAGACATTTCTCGAGAAATAAAATATTGTTCAAAAATTGTACGAGGGATCAAATATTGTTCAAAAATAGCTTGAGAGGTAAAAAAGGGGTTAAAAATTGATTGAAGTATAAAATAGTAATAAAAATTGCTTGAGAGGTAAAATATTGTTCAAATATTGCTCTAGGGATGAAAATACTGTTAAAAATTTAATGAGGGATAAAAAATGTTTAAAAATTGTTCGAAAAATTAAACAGTATTATAAATTGTTAAAATCGTGTTCAAAAATTGCTGGAGGAAAATAGTATTACAAAATAATAAAACCTTGTTAAAAAATTGTTCGAGTGATAAAATACTGTTAAAAAAGTTGTTGAGAAATAAAATATTGTTTCAAATTGACTCGAGAGATACTGTTAAAAATTTCGCGAGAGATACATTGTTTAAAAATTTCTCGAACGCTAAAATACTATTAGAAATTGCTCGAGATAAATATTGTACAAACATTGCTAGACAGAAAAAAAGTTGTTAAAAATTGCTCGAGACATAAAACATTGTTAAAAATTTATCGAGAGTTAAAATATTGTTATAAATTTGTCTAGAGTTAAAGTATTGTGCAGTTTGCTAAAGAGATAAAAAAGTTGTTAAAAATCGCTCTTGATTTGGAATGGCGTAGACTTCCACCCACTTCGTGAAATAATCCATAACCACCATCATGTATTTATTACCATCCTCGGTCGCAAGGAATGGTCCAGCAACATCTAAGGCGATCCTCTCAAATGGGCTACCAACGTTGTATTGCTTCATGGGAGCCTTCCTTTTTTGCTGAGGTCCATTACTCATAGCACAGCTGGTACATTTCTTACACCAGTCCTTTACATCCTCCGAACTTTTCATCCAATAAAACCTTTCCCGAACTCTCTGAAGGGTTTTCCTAACACCGAGATGTCCTTCTGATGGACTGTCGTGTAACTGACGAAGTACTTCGGATACTCTACTCCTTGGAATGACCAACTGTTTTCTGTTCTCGGAACCATCATCATTTTCAAGTACTCGTTTTAATAAGCCATCTTCCAGGATAAAGGAGTCCCACTGAGCCAAATACAACTTAAGTACTGGAGATAGATTAGATACTTCTTGCCAAGTAGGTCGACGATTTTCCTCTTTCTATTGTCGCATCTTCTTTAAAACGGTATTTTTCTCTTATTTTTCCCTAATTTAAGCAGGTGGCCACTCATCGTTAACTACAGTTGTTCTTAGTAGTCCACTTTCATTGGATCCGCTTTGTTGCAGTGATAGCACTCTGCTAGACACGATCTTCTAGAAAGAAAATCGGCATTTCTGTGTCTTATTCCAGCTTTATGTTCGATCTTAAAGTCGTACTCTTAAAGTCGTTCAATCCATCTGGCGATTTGACCCTCCGGGTTTTTGAACTGCATCAACCACTTAAGAGCGGTATGATCGGTACGGATTAAGAATTTCCTTCCATATAGGTATTGATAGAAATGTTCCATGCATTTAACAACTGCCAAGAGTTCTCTTCTCGGGACGCAGTAATTTCGCTCAAGTTTCGAGAGCACTTTACTAAAATAACCCAGTACTCTTTCTTTTCCCCCTTGAATCTGTAAAAGCACTCCTCCAATTCCCACGTTACTGGCATCAATATCCAGAATAAATTCTCCCTCTGGTAGTGGGTAGTCTAATATTGGCGCTGTTGTTAAACGCTTCTTTAAAGTTTCGAAGGCAGTTTGGCAGTTTTCGTCCCAGCAGAATTATCTTGCTTCTTCTGTGAGTCGCATTAGTGATTAAGCAATATCTGCAAACTTCTTTATAAATCTTCGGTAGCCCAAGAAAACTTCTTATTAGGTGTTTATCCTTTGGTTGTTGCCACTCTTTGATAGAAGCGAGTTTTCCTTATCTACAGCCATGCCATCCTTGCTGACTACATGACCTAGGTAATTAACTTTATTTTGAAATAGTTGTCACTTCTTGGGGTTTAGCATCAGTTGGGCAGCTTGAAGTCTTTTAAAAATACCTTTTAAGTTTTTTAGATGTTCATCAAATGTCTTCCCCAAGACTATGATGTCGTCTAAATACACCAAGTATGTTTTCCGGGATAACCCTCTCAATACACATTCCATAAGTCTTTCAAATGTCGCAGGGGCATTACATAATCCAAATGGCATAACGTTGAATTGCCACAATTCAGAATCGGTGGTAAAATCTGTCTTTTCTTTGTCTACTGGGTCAATTTTCACCTGCCAGTATCCAGACTTCAAATCTGAGGTAGAGAATAGTTTACTTCCGGCCAATGTGTCCGAGGTATCGTCGATACGAGGCAGGGAGTAACTGTCTTTCTTGGTAACATTGTTCAACTGACGGTAATCCACACAGAACCTCGTGGTTGCATCCTTTTTCTGAACCAGGACTACCGGAGAGATCCATGGGCTGGTAGAAGGTTCTATCACCCTGTCTTCCTTCATTTCCTGAACAATCCTTCCAGCTTCCTCTCTCTTGGCCTTTGGTAATCTTCGAGCTGATTGTCGAATCGGCCTGGCGTCACCAGTGTCAATTTTGTGTTTTACAACAGAAGTTCTCCCTGTTTTTCCTCCTTTTGGTACAAAAATATCACGATATCGTCGAAGAAATTCCTTGATTTTCTTTTTCTCTAATGGATTCAGAGATTGACCAGCAACTGCAATCATTTGCTCAAATTTGTCGTTGGAATTATCAGAAGTTGTTGTCTGACGAATTATGGAAGTTACTGGTACACACGTTCCGATTCTGGTCTCTTTCTTGATGGTAATTGGGTGATCATTAACGTTTATATGACGGACTGGAATCTCCTTAGCGTAACCAACCCCTTTCCGATCAGAATGCCTCGTCCAACCTCTTCATCGTGGTTCCAAGATTCCATCATTACAGGTGTTCCTTCTTCCATAGTTTCTTGAAGCCGTACTACTATAGCGGTTTCACTTCTGCCAGGTACTACCGTATCCTCTTGTACAGCAACTGGCACGGTACTGTCCCCATATCGATGTAGGAATATCTCTTCGGCACCAACTTTGATCACTCTGTTTTTAAGTCTAACTGGAAAAAGTTCATTACATCCATTACAAGTATAACATCTTTTTCGATATCAGCGACAATAACAGTATGAGTGAACTTTTCTGTACCAATTCCCAATTGAACCTGGATTTCCCCATGGATGTTGGCACTTTCACCTATGGCAATCCGCAGCCGCAATCTTGTTGGTAGAAGTATCTTACAATTCTTTATGGTTGTTGGTCGTATAATGGTTCTAGTTGCTCCAGTATCCACCAACAGTGTATACTTTTTACCATTTACTTCGCCGTCTACGTATACACTATCATCGCGACATTTCAAAGAGGCTATCAGTATGAGAGGGTCTTTGGAACGGTTTCGGGTCGAAGCTGCCCCCTCTAGGCCGACCCGCTCTAGTTTTCCTGCGGCGTGTTGTCTTCAGTTGTTGGGACCCTAGGGCGTTTGCACGAACTGCGTACATGCCCCAGTTCACCAAAATTCCAGCATCTGATGGTCTTTGTCTTCATCTTTTTATCAGTAAAGGTCTTCATTATGTTAACTAGTTGATCGAGTTTATCTTCTACGTTTTCTTCTTTTACAGTTTTCACTTTACTGTATCCTCCAGAAGCCTGCGTAGCTGCCTCATACTCTAAAGCAGCGGACAAGACATCGACCAATATTTTGTGGCGGGCTAAGCGAAGTGTTTTCTGCATCTCGTGGTCACGGAGTCCATCAACAAATGTTTGGACTGCTAAACATTCCATCATGTTTTCCGGAGCTGATGGGTAGGCAAATCGCACCAATCTGGCAATATCTACTTCATATTCTTGAAGGGTCTCGTCTCGTTTCTGTTTGCGATTCTTTAACTGTGACTGGTATAGATGCTCCAAATGTTCGTGACCTTATCGCATATTTAGTCTCTTTTTAAGTTGCTCAAAATCATCTGTCTCTTCCACGGGTATAGTCTGAAGGACATCCAAAGCGTCTCCTCGAAAGGCGATGGTCAAATTTATTGCATTCTCTCGTTCAGACCACTCGTTTGCTCTGACAGGAGTCTCGAACTGCTTGAGGTATTTCGTCCTAGACATGTTCCCGTCAAAAGTTGGGGCTTTAACACGAGGAGAGTTTACAGCTCCTTCCAATTTCAACTTCTTTTCCATTTCTTTTATTTTCTCCTCAACGGAAGTCATTATTTTCTCCTTCTAAGGAAGAAATATTGGACGAAAATTTATTTTCCATAGAAGACATTTTATTTTCCAAGTCGTAAGAAATTTCGGTTTTTAAAGAAGATATGTCAGAAGACACCTTTTCTTCTAAGGAAGAAATGTCTGAAGAAACTTTATTTTCTAAGGAGAAACTTTAGTATCTAAGGAAGTAATGTCTGAAGAAACTTTAGTTTCTAATGAGGAAATATCGGTTTTCATAGAGGTCATATCAGACGAAACTTTGGTTTCTAAAGAGAAAATTTCATTTTTCACAGAGGAGATTTTGTTTTCCAAATCGGAAAAAATTGAAGAAATTATAGAAGAAGCATAATCCGAAAATAGAAACGTTTCCGGATCCAAACTTTCGCTTTCCATTGCTTCTTTAAGCCGTTCTGCTTTCTTTCCTGTCGTTTCCAGATCACGATCTTCTAATTCTCGACGCAATTCAGCCACTTTTAAATCACACAGTTTTTTAGCTATTTATTTACACTATTCCACTTCTCGACACCAATATGATGTTTGTTTATTTTAAAACAACAGTTTATTTATTAGTAATTTATTTAAACACTTATTTATTTTATAACACTACTATTCTAAGTTATATATATATATTTAGAATGTCTTTGAATCGTTCACTATTTATATTCATCACTGTCTATCTACTAATGACTTTTTGTTGGTCCTCCACCAATATTTATATACAAATTGGTGATCTAGAATGCTCCTCCACCAAAATATCCGGAATATACCAGAAACGTTATCACGATGACTAAGGAATGTTCGCGAAAGTGCCTCTACCATAGTCGTCACATATGTTTGGTCTTAAGGGGTTTAATTATGTATAATAATCGTACAGGTTGAGCCTCAAAGGCCAAATAAAACAGAGAGGGACTTGGAGGATTAGAGCATGACTGAATAATGAAATGGCTCACATTACAGTATTATAATAATAATAATAAAAAAATTCTAGACTTAGGTACTTAATACCTACTTACGGAAAGTGAAATCATTTTAATTTAATCCCCATTTTTTAAATTTGTATCTTATATTTCTTATATTGTAAAACAATGAAAATGAGAGCAATTTGTTTTTTTATTTTATGGAGTTAAAAATTCTCTTAAAATCAATATAAGAGGTAAATATTTATTTCTACTGGTGTCAACGATATACGCTATCAAATACTATGGGATTTAAACCCGAATCGCCGAATCCAAAGTCCCAAGCTCTACCCATTCCTTTATTAATGGTATTAATATCTATATACATCATTTTTATAAATCTAAATATTTCGTTTTCGGCTAAAGCAAAAATCGGTCATTTAATTATAGGTGATTATAAATTTTCTCCGTATTTTAAAAAATGAAATTTATCTTTTTTTGAAAACATGGATCTAGCAATCAGTATGTAGGTATATAGAATTAATAAATACAAATAAAAAACTCGTTTTTAAAAAATTTAAAAAATAAATAATTATATAATTACTTATTGCTTTGTAATTACTATTTAAATAAAATAAATAATATAACTATTGTTAGAGTCAGCGAATTAGGATATCGCCGCCACTGGGGTCGACGGTACCACGTCTGCCCGTTACAGTGTCTGTTAGAGTCAGCGAATTAGGATATCGCCGCCACTGGGGATGACAGTACCACGTCTGCTCATTGCAGTGTCCAGGACCAGGAGAGAGCAGGGGCTTGACTTTCGACCAGCCGAACGCTATGAAGTGATAGGCAATATGCCGTTAAAAACATTCTTTATTTTGTTCCTTAATTAATTACATTACAAACATTGTTTACGAGATATTCAATAAAACATAAAACCATGTTAACACGTGTTTTATAAAGTGGCTATACAGGGTGTTATAGTATATAGGGTGATAAATAAGTTAAAAACAATAATTTTGAAGTTAATTCATTTAACTTCTAACACTATATTATTTTTTTGTTGGTACTAAAATATTGATCTTCCCCTCGTTTCCGTATCCAGATAGAAATGATTCTACGCTAAGAACTCCGTGAGTAGCAAATAACAAATTCAACGGATCGATAATTCATTTTGGCGAGTAGATTATTTTACCAAATATTTGACTACAGGCACTACTGGTTAGGGAGTCCCGCAGTAAAGAATTCGAACGCAAATCCTTTGAAGACTCTATCCTTAAGTTCAATATACGGCAAATCGAAAACAAATATCGATACGAATCAATCTCATATCCTACTGACTGCGCCAATTATATCTTATTTACTCAAAGTCCGTTTTTTTAATCGATAAATAATGGCAATCCACTAGATATTCATTGTAAATAGTTATATAGAAATCGCAAATTTTGGTGAATTGTAATCAACTCTGTTATTTCATTCGGTTCAACATATACAATTTTCTTTTTCTCAAATTTTCAGTTCACTTCCAATAGAAGAGCATTATGAAAATAAAAATGTGTTTCCGCATTAAGTAGATGAGTGGGAGTGTGTGCCAACCATCCATCGGAAAGGAGAAACACACGGTGCATTGGTTCCGTAAAGGATTGCGACTACACGACAACCCTTCTCTGAAAGAAGGTCTAAAAGAAGCCAAGACATTTCGTTGTGTTTTCGTCCTAGACCCTTGGTTCGCCGGTTCGTCCAGTGTTGGAATTAACAAGTGGAGGTAATTTCGAACTAGTTAATTGTTTTAAAAAGAATCAATCATTCGCTAGATACTGTCTATTTTTAGATTTTTATTGCAATGTCTGGAAGATTTGGATCGTAACTTGAGAAAATTAAATTCTCGATTATTTGTTATAAGGGGACAACCTGCAGATGTGTTACCGAAACTTTTTAAAGAATGGGGTACCACTGCTCTGACTTTCGAAGAAGATCCTGAACCTTTTGGAAGAGTGAGAGACCATAACATCACTGCATTATGTAATGAACTAGGCATAACGGTAAACTTTAATATAAGTATAAATTAAAAAATTCTTATGGATTTTGGCCGCCAACAGAATTTGATCTTTCTGAAATATGTACCCTATGCAAATTAACATTGAACATCGTTAAGGTCTCAAAAGGCAATTTTATCACTAGATTTAGTAACTACAAAATCTAGTAACTTTTTTAGTATGTTGGTAACACTGCTTTTCTTATTAGAAGTTTATGCTGGTAAGACTGTCACCAGATTATGTTGAGTTCGGTAGGTAGACTCATTTTACTCTATCCACTCCATAACTAACATCAGTTTATGCTAAATCATTGTAATTTAGTAATGTCAAGTTAAGGCTGTATGTCACGATACTAAATTAAGTACTAAATTTAGCACTAAATTAAGTCATTAATTTAGTACTAAATTTAGAACTAAAAATATTTTTTTTCCGTTTGCAACGATACCAATTTTTAGTACTAAATTTACTATGGGCGCACGCGCATTGACGTATTAATACGTGAAATTAGCAGAGAAATGAAATATTCTGTGTAAAACAGACAAGTGAAGTAAATGGTGTTTTTATTATCAATTTGATACTATAGTCTATTTAAAAACCAGGAGGAGTAATTCGAAAATCCTAACTCACACCACTAAAAGTAACTAAATTAGTTACTAAAGAGCGTGTTCCGAAATAGTCGCGTTCAAAATCTCTAAAATAGTTATCATTATCGGTCCGACTGGTCCTAGTCAGCGAACGGCCAATGAGAGGTCAAGACACAAATAAATATGTCTAGGAGTCAACTTTTTATTGGTCCCAGACAACGGTAGTAAATTTCTGTGATCTTGGGCAAAAACTAACTGTCAATAGTGTCAATTAATTGAAAATTGAAATTAAATATGGCTGTTGACTTTGTTGATGTTATAGGTTATCAGAAATATAAATATAAGTATATTATATATTTTTGTTAGAAAATCGACTTTTTGAGAATAACTTTAATCTTTTTGAAATGGATATTGAATATTTAAGAAAATGTTAATAGAATATTCAGATGCAGGTTAGTATAAAATATAAAAATACGATCTGTTTACATTTCAATGATAGGTACATTTGTTGTAGGTATAAACTTAAGTAAAAGTTAATAAGTGGCTTGGACCCCTTTACCACACAGTACTCTTTACTCTGGATTACACAGTGACTGGAATTCCTCCCATGAGTAATATGAATATGTGGCTTATTTAGTGTTAACTTATAGTTAATACACTAAAGGGCATAGAACATAATTGGGCGATTATGTGATGTTTTTATATCAACATTTATTTGTGATTTGGCCCTAATATTAGACGTTTATATTGAATATTTTGTTTGTTACATACATGTAATGTGTATATCGAAGTAAACGTGCTACTTCTAAGAAATCCTTCAATTCAAGGGTTTAAGAAATAAATAAATAAATGTTCAAGAATTAAGTGAGTTGTGTTTTAATAAAAAGAGTATATAGGTAGGTACTTCGGTTTTTATCAAATATATAAGATATTTCCTGCTAAAACATCTTTTTAAAAAATCCATTGATATGGTCCTGGTAAATAGAGTATAGTAATGACTCTGATAAGTAGAATATAGTGATTGTTTAGAATAATACACCTATACCTATGTATATCATCTAGAACTTGTGAATGTAAAAACTCTTAAAACATTTCAACATTGGTTGTGGTTTTAAAAAACTGTGTGTAAGGCTTTTATTTTAAATTTTTGTTTGGTTACTTTAACATTAAAAGTACATCACATGGGTTCAATGTTTTATGGGGAAGTAGCTGTTACATTCATAGATCGTTTTGTGCTCGCTGGGTGAAGATATTCAAAAGCTTACAGACCTATAAAGTTTATGAGTCAGGATTTGATTTTACGAGTATATTTTTTAATTTAAAGTATTTTATTTATACCTACCTATGTATTTATTGTGACAATTTTGTGAATGGTTTTGTTTTCTAATAAATAAAAATTACTTGAATATTCACTTACAGTTTAATCATTTAGGTAAATTCCTCAATTTTTAAAACTAACAAATTTGTTTTTTTGTTTAACTAGAACACCAAGAAGCAATGTTGACCAATTTATAATATGTACTACAGTGCACAATTTTGTAAAGTTTTTTTTTTAAATGTGAATTAAAAAAACAACATGAATAGTAGTTATCTTTATTTTACAAATTTGCTATAATATTTTAATTAATAATAAGTTTGCAAAACACAAACAGAACAAATACATAAGTAGTGTCTATACAACATATTAAGTAAAAACAGAAAGTTCATCTTGACATTTACGTAGAAACAAAGAAAAAACACCAGGTACTCAATATATTAATCAACATCAGACGATTCGGATTCAAAAGATTCCATTTCGTCTAAGCTTCCAGTGTTGGCAGTTATTATTAAGGGCTCTATAATGTCATCCATTATTCCATCTGATGTGTTCATTTTATCTTCTTCCTTAATCACATGTTGTACACTTATGCTAATTTGTAGGCGTTACATTTCCAATAGCTTGTAATAAAAGGCCTTTCACATCTGCTAACTTAAAAGTTGTATTTTTTGCTGCCACCTCATTCTTTATTTGTGCCCATATCAATTCTATCAAAACAACTTTATTGGCTTCTTTTGCCATTTCATCGAGAACATACAAATTATGTGTATCTTTATGTTGCCCAATTAGGTGTAAAAGTTGACACATAAAATATTGGCATGTTTTCTATATTGTTAGATTGATTGTCAATATGATAACCTCCATCTACAGATATTATCACGTTCTATTAATACACTTTGACGATTTCTTTTCAAATATCTAAAAAATATATATAATAAATAAACATTTCATTTGACTTTTCAAAGTTACAAACTTACCTAAAGTTAATAAGTTTCAAGTATATAAAGATGACCGAGATATTTGTGGCAAATCTAAACGTTTCTTCAATGCTTGTGAAATTTTATTTAATGTAGGTAATTCATTTTTTAAAAAGAAATTATGTACCAATCTTCTAACAGCATTTTTGAACCCCTCATCAAATGTTTTTAGAAGTCCGGGTCTTCCACCTATATTTTTTGGACTAGATATGGTTCCACTTTTACGGTATTCTTTTAAGACTCGGTAAACTGTTAACTTTACAACTCCTGTAAAAAATTTTGGGTATTTAATACCATTTTTAATTTCAAAGTAATGAGTAGGTATAACTTACCGGCGGCTTGGGAAATTTTGGATACAACATCCACAATTTTGGTTTTTGGTTTATCATCCAACACCTGTTTGTACATATTTATTATGTGCTGTTTTTCTGCGAGACTTAAATGGCCTAAACTCAAACGTTTTCGCTGTTTTGGTGGACTACGCAAGGAACTGCTATCTCTACTAGTACTCGGTGTAGAATTATCCATAATCGCAGATATTCAATACAATTGCTTACCGAAGTTATGAAAAGAACTGTTTTTTAAAGAAATAGAGTGAAAAACTAAGTAATAATGATAAGAGATCAAACAAAAACCGAAAGCAATAACAGAACTAAAAATAAAATGTCAGAAGTGTCAATAATGTCAGTTATCAGCTGATGTTAATGCAAAAGTGATGTGTGAAACTGGCTGCAATCTGACCAATCAGAAGTCTCCAGAATTGCCAACTTAAATTCAAATCGCTCCTCCTGGTTTTTAAACAGACTATAGTTGACTTGACAACCAAATACAGCATAAAAACCACGGAAAAACACAATAAAACCTACAAAATCAAACAGGCGAACTTTATTCAAGGCGATAATGTGAAAGTGTCGCTAATTAAAAAAATAAAAGGGTACAGAAAATACCGTCGTGTCAACTTTTTATATGAAAAACTTCTGCGCAACATTTCGGCGCACTTTTAGTACTAAATTTAGTAGAAAATAGAACAAGATCTAATTAATTAATGACTTTTTTTAGTACTAAATTTAGTACTAAATTTGCTGTTTGCAACGTGATTTTTTTTAGTACTTAAAAAATGCATTAATTTAGTTCTAAATTTAGTACTTAATTTAGTATCGTGACATACAGCCTTTAGATATGGAGTGAAAAGAGTAATAGGAGTCCAACATCTCGAACTCAACAGAGTATCATTTCAAAATCATGTAATTTTCTGCGGGGCAATGATGGTGTATAGTGAGTTGCGGAATGTCACATTTCTTAGATTATTGATAAATAACAGCATCCATCTAGCACTGAACTATAGTAATGAAGGTCGGTGCCATCTAGTGGTAGATACACATACTTTGATTACTATACGAGGCAAGAGAGAGGTCCGACACGCCCAACATAGGGCGCGGCCATTTTGAACCCTGTGACACAGTTTACAGCTAAAGAATCAGATCGCCCACTCTGCATCGGCACTTTTGATCTCAATGTTTCAGTTTATACACGGTGCAACTCGGATAATACAATATATGACAACCGCCTATAATAAAACAGCAGTCTTCTGCGTATCCTGAATTTGTATCCCTGAAGTGGATGTTATTTTGGAACTTTCAACTGGTCCGTGTGAGCTAACTGATTCTTTAGCAATAAACTGTGACTTCAAAAATAATATTCACTGACACTGACAGCAGCAAGCAAAATATCAGGTGCGTTCATAGCCCTCAGAAAGTCTAGATACCGCTTGGCGTATACTGTCAATACAAAAAAAATGACCCCATTCAAGCTTGTCGCCATGTTAGGTAAATTTATGTTTTGGCTACACTGATTTTTAGTTTGTGTGTTCTGTAATACGTGAACACCGATAATCTGCACTTTGTTATTAGTTATAAGTGAGTGAGACGCACAATTTCTAATTTCAAATTAAGAACAAAACTTTGACAAACCTATTTGATTTTCCTAGATCTGTTCAGACAGGACCGGTTTTATAAAATTTCTCGTTCTTGAAATGTTATTTTTACATGGTTATATATTGGATAAGTGGTTTGTGTACATATTGCTATGAGAATTATAGAGAAATTCAGTGAGATTTATGTAATATAATTCAAATTACAAGTAAACCATCTGTTTCTGTTTGGCAATATGGAGAAAATACCTACTTCAATGTCAAATGTACTATTTAAAAGAATGTGATTGTTAACCGGTCATTTATTTATATTATATTATGAAAATAAAAACTCGAATTTTTTAACTAGGGAAAGATATACTTACATCGGTAACAAGGTATTTTAGAAAAACTAATAGATTACTCCTATTCCTATAGTTTATTTGAAAATGAATTATAGCAAAATTATATAAAAATATGGACCTTTGCCATAAAAACTGTGCTACCAAGCATTTTCAAATAAACTATAATGATAATTTGATTTAATAGAGCGAGTATAAGATCTCACCTGTTAGAGAAATTGGGGCATAGGGAAGAGATTATGAAGCAGGTAAGCAAAGTCATTGCAAAAGATAAATATAAGGAAGTTATTTTAAAAATTTGATAAAAAACTAGTGGAACAACAAATGGAGTTGTCGCTATCGGAGATACAATCAGCAGAAAGTAAAAAAAAAACTTTGGGAATGTTGGAAAAGGGCCCAGCAATAGGCCCAAAACAATTCCTTGGTTTTTTAATAAATATAATCTGAGATGCAAAAAATACTGCTAGAGTGGAGAAGCAGTATTGTTCTAATGTAGAAAACCTAGGGACATACAGTAGTGCACTAACCATAGGCGAATAGTCACTAAATTATACAAGAGTTCCATCTCGATTTTATTTTTAAATATTTTTGAGAATACCTATTATTATTTGTTACATTGAGTTTAATAAAACCACAGATTTCGAATGTATTGAAAGTTATTTAAAAAGTACCTCTATAAATATATAGAAAATGTATATATGACTAACTGGTTTTAATAATCTTTTTTTGGGGTAGGTAAATATATTTTGAAAAATTTACAAACTTCTTTTGAATAAAAGACAAAATATTTCTGTTTTTATTAACTGAACAATATTTTATACGAACATAATAATACGTATTTAAAAGAAAATATTACATTTTACAAGTATCGCATATTTATATGAAATAACTTACTCAATAAGAAAGAATTAAATGAAACAAATTAATAAACAATAGATATGAAAAATTGCTTTAACAATTTAATCCTTAGATAAACTTATTCTTACATATTGCTTTAATCAATTTATTTACTATAAAAGTATATTTCCTATCATTTATTACATATAATAAAATAAAGCATAAAACATACAAACTATAATATGTACCTACTTAGAACGGAACTAATATTATTGTATCAAGGTAGTAATAGTGGACATTTTCCGAATAAAAAAAAGTAAAAAAGAAGTAACGGTCGACACGTTTTTCTGACTATTGGTTTTCATCAGTACGGTGCAGCCAAGTTCAAAGGATCATGGAACTTGTGTTGGAAAAATTGTACAATAGGTCACTAACAAGGAGCCAAAAACACATTTGCCGTTTCAGCTAGTATCCCCAAATTTTCTGGGCTTATACTAAAGTCACAAAATGATTCAATGGTCTTCCTATGGCTATCAGTTATTCTTTCCTAACATTTTTTTGTATACTACAACAAAACATACAAATTATTTGATTTTGTAAATACACAAATATTTGTGAAAACTTACACATGAAATTTTATTCCTTCCTTGTATCTTCTACCGTTAGATGCATTGTTACATTCACGTACAAAACAAAAAGAGATTTTGAAAATCCTGTAAAAATTTAACACCAAACCACAAATGTTTTTTATTAAAATAAAACACTAAACGACTAAACTAAAAAATAATGTTTGAAATAAAACCTTTACTAGAAAAACAAAATAAACAACACAACAGATAATAAAATCGATTATATACGTCGAACGCCGATCTTACGTTTATTACTAAACTTGCGCCGATTCTGTCTTGTCAGTACTGCCAACTTAAAATTTATTGACATTTATTTATCATGGCGCCCATCATATGGGGGGTCAAAATGTTTTTACGATGCGGTATCTAGACCTTCTGAGGGCTATGGGTGCGTTTTAATCATCCGCTTCTGCTTCCGGAATTGTCGGCTTAGTCGTTTTAACCTGTCAGATTAAAACAAGAAAACCGACAATTCCGAAGCAGAAGCGGATGATTAAAACGCACCTATTAAAAATATTGCGCCAAGATGTAGGCAACACGTAATAAGGGTTCAAAATGGCGGAGTTTTCTATCTCCTTTTAAAAGGCACTCATAAAGCTGCGCAGTGCGACCATTCTCCGTATAGTAAAAGAAAATCAAAGTATGTGGGTAGATATGACAAATGAAAGATGACACCATCTCGACAGATTAAACAGTTGACAAATGACGTGAAATCATACCTTGAAAAAAGTTACTAGATTTGAAAAAAATACTAAATCTAGTGCCACACAGTGTTGCCATCATAAAAATCCAGTGAGAAAATCACTGTAACCAATCTACTAGAAAAGTTACTAAATTTAATGATAAAATTGCATTTTTGGACCTTCGCAATTTCCCATATTAATTTACATAAGTGTAGCTATGCTTTTTCGTATCTCTGATGCAAGCTCATCTTTCGAAGCTTTAGGATTTCAGTCTTAGTTGGTGAATAGCCTTATTTTTTCATTGTTACAATAATGATTTTATTACGAATATCTTACAGTAAAATAAAAGGCATTCTCAGTTTGTTTCTTTTTTGTATAACATTTTTACAACGGAAACATTTTTAGGTAATACAACGTGTTTCACACACTCTTTACCATCTGCAGCACATAATTGATAGAAATAGTGGAAGGGCGCCACTGACCTACAATCAGTTTTTGGCTATCATTGCAACCATGGGACCTCCACCAAAACCTGATATTCCTGTTAGTTCTTCAATGTTAAATGGTGCACATACACCGTTGACAGACGACCATGATGAAAAATATGGTGTTCCGACTTTAGAAGAACTAGGATTTGACACAGAAGGTACTAAAGATTTCACCTTCTCAACGTTTTTAAATACTGTAATGTAAATGCTTGACTTCAGTTTTCCAGAATTTCTTTTCATAAGATTCTTTTTTCACGAGTTTTTCCTACCGTTCTTCTATTACCAGTTGTGTTATTCTTTTTGAATTTATGGTTAACAATCTTAAATAAACATAACATATATTAACACACCTAAACAAACATATATAAATATAAACATATATAAACATATATAAACATATAAAAACATATAAAAACATATATAAACATATATAAACATATATAAACATATATAAACATATATAAACATATATAAACATATATAAACATATATAAACATATATAAACATATATAAACATATATAAACATATATAAACATATATAAACATATATAAACATATATAAACATATATAAACGTATATAAACATATATAAACATATATAAACATATATATAAACATATATATAAACATATATAAACATATATAAACATATATAAACATATTATAATGAAACACGGAATCCCAAGAATATCAAGTTAATGATAAAAAGTCTTCAAAGAAATAAATTTAAAAAAGTTTCATCTAAGTATTTAGACTACACCCTGTATAGTGATAAATTTGACAAGATCAAAAGTAACTAAATGTAGTGAGACAATGTTGCCACACGAAAATTATAATTTTTAAAATGTAAATTTGTAAAAAAATTACAACACGGATTTCAAAATAACCTATTAATTAATGAACGATAAATTATCATCGAAATTATGAAATAAGCAGTTTAAATAAACTCACCTTAAAAATCCAATAATCTAATTTTAAAGATGTAACTAAACTATCAAAATTTTGATTGGCTAATTATTTTTTCATCCAACTTGATTCAAAAATCCAAATCAGAATTTTGTTGATGAAACAAAAAAGAGTGCTAGAAAAGTAACGAAAAGGAAGGACACAAAAATTTTTTCCTTCGAATTTCCTCTCCAAACTCCTTTTTTCCTAAAAATAAAGAGACAGAAATATTAAATCTTCAATGTTTATGTATAAACGATTAACTAGTGTATAAATGTCAAAGGTAATATTAAATTTAACTTACCCACGCAATATTATGTAAAATTGCCCGAAGAAGAGTTCCCAGGAAGTATGCATTGGCATATAAGACGCAAGGCCTCCATTTCCCCCAGGTACTTGTAACATCCTTCTGTTATGGACGCTGAAAAGAAATAAGTTTAACACTAGGACATCTTATATTGCACAGTGCTATACAGGTATTTCAATTAAAAACTATCATTAGTGACCAATTAAAAGAAAGTACTTACCAAATTGAGTACTTGAGTAATCGTAAAGACGATAAATCTTTCTATTTTTGTATAAAATAACATCATAATGTTTTTTTGGACTATCTGATTTGATTAGGTTAGAATTCCATATAAGCCATCTTTTGTCCGACTAGAGAAATTACCATATAGCCGGCCAAAAGAGATCTACTTACGTATTTAAAAGCGCCGTACGGTGGGTAGAATATTAAGTTCGATAGGTAACTGTATTTTTATAGTATAATGCGCCATTTTCGATCCAAGAATCGATCGTTAAATGACGAATTATTTTATTATTTTTGTTTCTATGTTAATTTTTACATTTATGTAACAATATTCTGTTTTTTTTCCCACATTAGTTACAAAGTATTTTTGAACTCGCACTAAACCCTGATATCAATTATTTTAAATAAAACTACAAGTTATACACAGAGTCTCAAACTTTTACTTATTTTTATTTCAATACAAGAGCTGACAATATACGAGGTACAGAGGTAAGTGTCTTAAATACATGGATGAAAATTTTTAAACCCATTAGTTAAAAGAATTGAGTCATTTCGTTTCATTAATTGCATTAGATAACATTTCAGCCGGAGCATTAAGTATTTGTATGGAGGATGATTTGTGATATAAATTATTTAAAACTCATTACAATTACCTATAACGTTACAACGTAGTGCTATATATTTCACAAAAAAACATCCCCCATAACAATATATAAACATATATATAAACATATATAAACATATTTAAACATATCTAAACATATATAAATTAATGCAGGTAATTAGTATTTGTGTGGAGAAAAAGGACGTATTCATATTTATAGGTTTGAGTCCTCCGGTATGGCATGGTGGTGAAAGTGAATCCTTGGCGCGCTTAGAAAGACATTTAGAACGAAAAGCTTGGGTAGCATCTTTCGGCCGACCAAAAATGACTCCTCAATCTCTGCTACCTTCCCAAACTGGTCTGTCGCCATATTTAAGATTCGGCTGCTTATCGACGAGACTTTTCTATTATCAGTTGACCGATTTGTACAAAAAAATCAAGAAAGCATTTCCTCCGTTGTCTTTACACGGCCAATTGTTATGGAGAGAATTTTTCTACTGCGCTGCTACCAAAAATCCTAAATTCGACAAAATGTTTGGAAATCCAATATGTGTTCAAATTCCTTGGGATAAAAATGCCGAAGCACTGGCTAAGTGGGCAAATGTAAGTGTATTTTAGTTAAAAAATATTATGGTCTAATTATTAAAACACATATCTTTTTATGCAAAATCAACGTGGAAGACACATTTTTAATAAATTTTCAGACTATTTCGTCAAAACTTTTCAAGCATTTGCTTTATAAATATGTAATTCAAAATAGTTATTTAAAACACTATACTTTTTTAAATAGGGCCAAACTGGTTTTCCTTGGATAGATGCTATAATGACGCAACTAAGGCTAGAAGGATGGATACATCACATAGCTAGACATGCTGTTGCTTGTTTTTTAACCCGAGGAGACCTCTGGATTTCGTGGGAGGAAGGCATGAAGGTAAATCTAAAAAATACTGTAAACAAAAACAAACAAAAACGAATAAAAACGAACAAAAACGAATAAAACGAACAAAAACGAACAAAAACGAACGAAAACGAACGAAAACGAACGAAAACGAACGAAAACGAACGAAAACGAACGAAAACAGAGGAAAACAGAGGAAAACAGAGGAAAACAGAGGAAAACAGAGGAAAACAGAGGAAAACAGAGGAAAACAGAGGAAAACAGAGGAAAACAAAGGAAAACAAAGGAAAACAAAGGAAAACAAAGGAAAACAAAGGAAAACAAAGGAAAACAAAGGAAAACAAAGGAAAACAAAGGAAAACAAAGGAAAACAAAGGAAAACAAAGGAAAACAAAGGAAAACAAAGGAAAACAAAGGAAAACAAAGGAAAACAAAGGAAAACAAAGGAAAACAAAGGAAAACAAAGGAAAACAAAGGAAAACAAAGGAAAACAAAGGAAAACAAAGGAAAACAAAGGAAAACAAAGGAAAACAAAGGAAAACAAAGGAAAACAAAGGAAAACAAAGGAAAACAAAGGAAAACAAAGGAAAACAAAGGAAAACAAAGGAAAACAAAGGAAAACAAAGGAAAACAAAGGAAAACAAAGGAAAACAAATGAAAACAAAGGAAAACAAAGGAAAACAAAGGAAAACAAAGGAAAACAAAGGAAAACAAAGGAAAACAAAGGAAAACAAAGGAAAACAAAGGAAAACAAAGGAAAACAAAGGAAAACAAAGGAAAACAAAGGAAAACAAAGGAAAACAAAGGAAAACAAAGGAAAACAAAGGAAAACAAAGAAAAACAAAGGAAAACAAAGGAAAACAAAGGAAAACAAAGGAAAACAAAGGAAAACAAAGGAAAACAAAGGAAAACAAAGGAAAACAAAGGAAAACAAAGGAAAACAAAGGAAAACAAAGGAAAACAAAGGAAAACAAAGGAAAACAAAGGAAAACAAAGGAAAACAAAGGAAAACAAAGGAAAACAAAGGAAAACAAAGGAAAACAAAGGAAAACAAAGGAAAACAAAGGAAAACAAAGGAAAACAAAGGAAAACAAAGGAAAACAAAGGAAAACAAAGGAAAACAAAGGAAAACAAAGGAAAACAAAGGAAAACAAAGGAAAACAAAGGAAAACAAAGGAAAACAAAGGAAAACAAAGGAAAACAAATGAAAACAAAGGAAAACAAAGGAAAACAAAGGAAAACAAAGGAAAACAAAGGAAAACAAAGGAAAACAAAGGAAAACAAAGGAAAATAAAGGAAAACAAAGGAAAACAAAGGAAAACAAAGGGAAACAAAGGGAAACAAAGGAAAACAAAGGAAAACAAAGGAAAACAAACGAAAACCAATGAAAACCAATGAAAACAAACGAAAACGCTAACAAAAACGCTAACAAAAAAAAAACGCTAACAAAAAAAAAACGCTAACAAAAACGCTAACAAAAACGCTAACAAAAACGCTAGCAAAAACACTAGCAAAAACACTAACAAAAACACTAACAAAAACACGAACAAAAACACGAACAAAAACACGAACAAAAACACGAACAAATACACGAACAAACACACGAACAAACACACGAACAAACACACGGGCAAACACACGGACAAAAACACGAAAAAAATACACACAAACAAAAATAAACAAAAATCTTCAAAAACAAACAAAACCACAAACAAAAACACAAATAAAAACACGAATAAAAACACAAATAAAAACACAAATAAAAACACAAATAAAAACACAAATAAAAACACAAATAAAAACACAAATAAAAACACAAATAAAAACACAAATAAAAACACAAACAAAAACACAAACTAAAAAAAGCAAAAAAAAACAAGAAACAAAAAAAAACAAGAAACAACAAAAAACGACAACAAGAAACGACAACAAAAAACAAGAAACAACAAAAAATGACAATAAAAAACGAAAACAAAAAACAAAAACAAGAAACAACAAAAAACGACAACAAAAAAACAACAAAAAAAAACGACAACAAAAAAGGACAAAACGACAACAAAACAGAAAACAAAATATTCCGCTGTTCACTTTGATATGTTTCTAACTTTAATTGTATAGGAAATTATTATATGTAAAATGATTATCATACCAATATTTGTACCTAATTGTATTAAGCTTAAACTCATTGTTTGTAGGTATTTGAAGAATTACTATTAGACGCCGATTGGTCCGTCAACGCCGGAACATGGATGTGGCTGTCTTGTTCAAGTTTTTTTCAGCAGTTTTTTCATTGTTATTGTCCGATAAAATTTGGTCGAAAGGCTGACCCTAATGGAGATTATATTAGGTATTTATTATTTTAAGCAAACTGCAAACCATTTTCATATACCTACCTACATTTTTTTTTTTTTTCGATTTGTTGCCTCTAGGTGTATGTACCTAATATGCCAGTCTTAGTTTTGTATTTAAATCCTCAATCATGTGTGTTCTGTGTAGGCTTTGTTATTATTTCCCAGCGCCACTTCAGGAACAGCAGTGTTAATTAGAACCCAGCAGTGAATGGCCGAGTGGGAAATCCTACCAAGGCATCAGAAATAATTTTAAATAATTAAATTAAATAAAAAAAATCCTGGCCAACGGTGGGATTGGAACCTAGGACCCTTGATTCCGCAGGCAGAGACTCTACCACTGAACCACCCACCCCCTTACCTACATATTATAATGTGGCATGTTTATTTAATGAGTGTGCAACTTGAAAAATTAGAAACAAGAAAAGTATAAGTATATGAATCAAAATGTCTGGGCTTACTGATTTGTACTTTGAAATATGGATAAATTTGTTTTGTACTTTCTTAAGGTCCTGTAAAAAATGTTTGACATTCTCCTATTCATACAAAATTGAGGCAAATTATAGTTTACGTCCAAGGCCGATCCTCTATCGCATTTATCTCATAGTTATAGTCATAATTATAGGTATAATCGAATGCCAGACAGGGAAAATAAGTACAGTATTTTCTTGGAATATTATAAATAATTATCAATATTTTTTATTTTCAGAAAGTACCTACCTACATTAAAGAATATACCAAATCAATATATCCACGAGCCTTGGTTGGCTCCGGAAAGAATACAGCAAGCAGCAAAGTGCATTATAGGAAAAGATTACCCGTTACCCATGATTAACCACACGGTTGCGAGTCGTATAAACATTCAAAGGATGCAACAAGTCTATGAACAACTAGCAAATTATAAAATTGCAGAAAACGCTAGATGTGAAGGAAATTTTAAAGATCAAACTAACCCGAATTCAATTGAGAATACCGGTTTAAATAATTCGGTATAGTATTAGAAATGTTTTGGTAAATTCGTTGATAAATCGTTATCTGATAAAGAGTTTATTTTGGTATAACAGGTTGAAAAGATATTGTTAAACTATTTGACTATTAACGGCTTTAAATTTTAAAAAATCCATTTACATCTTCTACAGATATAATTTGGGCCATATATTTGCAATAAATGATAAGCCACTAGACATTCAGTAAAAGACTAATTATACCCAATCCAATTTTCTTGCGTATTCGTTTTTGTTTCAGAAGTTTTGTTGATGCCTCGTGTTATTTTCTGATATCGGTATATGGACAAATTCTATTGAATTTTCGTGGAATTTTTGTCAATCAAATATTTTTTTCCGAACAAATAATAAGAACTTTATTGTCATATTCCCAGACAACACACCAAATCCCAGAGATATCCACAGAATATCTTTTGTGGATATCCAATATATCCACAGGATATCAGAAATATTCCGTGGATCTAATATGGATATCCAAATGTCCGTCTATATCCAGAATATAGAAGATATTCTATGGATATTCAGCAAAATATCTAATTAGTATCTTCCATACAATACAAGAAATCCCAGAGATATCCACACTATCCACAGAATATATTTTGTGGATATCCAATATGGATATCCAACCAAATGTCCGTCTATATCCCAGGATATAGAAATCAGATATTCAGCAAAATATTTTATAAGTATCTTTAGTAGACATTCATAAGTAACCAAATGATTATTGAATAACGTCGAAAGAAAATAGAGATAAAAAATATTTCCAACAATCTGCCTTTGAGTTTGCCCACTAAGGAAAAAGTCATTCTTATTAGAACTCTTCAACAATAAATAGAAATTATCGACTCCAGTCTCTAATAGAGTCTTAATGCGAAAAAATTTTCGATCAACTCAATTATGGCGGGTTGAGCATGAGTAGATACGAAAGTGGTATCGCCATCTATACTTAGGAAGCAAAATCAAAAATTATATCTAGTAGATATCCACGATGGTTTGCGTCCGCGCTAAGACTTTGATATATGTGGATGTCCATGGGATATTGAATACACCTTAAAAAAATTAATTTTAAATATCTGAACGGTACTATTAGCCACAATGGCGAGCACAATGGCGTAATTTTTTAATAATTTGCTATATAATTACTATTATTTATGGACATTTGCATGTCTATAAATTACATTTCATGGATATAAAATAGATATCCACCATGGACTGGACATTCAGTGGATATTGGGATGTTCAGTAGATATCCAAAGGATTTGGTGTGCTGTCTGGGTTGGGACCTTGTATTAGTCAGTCTTTACCCACTTTCGAGTTGTCCTATACTTAAGACATTAATTATATTTCATTTCGTAACATACATTTTAATATTTTAGAACTACATATCTTATTTGTCCATGAAGTTTCCTTTTACTCCTTGAAATAATGATTTATGAAATAGCGTTTATCTCTGTATCTGTAACGTGTGGAGGGTGGGTTACCCCATAGGCCAGTCAGTAGACATCCTATTTTGAATATTTTACATTAATTACAAAAGTTGTTAAACTTTGTAATTATATTCGGCTAGTTTAAATAACACTATGTTTAAATTTGCAACCATTTCCAAGGTCCGGAACTAGTTAATTTGTGGCAAAAAGGCGCTTTTGTTGAGAAAAAAATTTGGCGGTCCAAATAATTTACCGCGCAGAATCCTGGTGTCAGTAACTGGTTTCTGATCGTT
The DNA here is from genome assembly GCA_927349885.1 of Psylliodes chrysocephalus. Classification (NCBI taxonomy): domain Eukaryota; kingdom Metazoa; phylum Arthropoda; class Insecta; order Coleoptera; family Chrysomelidae; genus Psylliodes; species Psylliodes chrysocephalus. The sequence continues at coordinate 38,405,227 of OV651824.1, read as the reverse complement.
GTTGGAACAGACCTATATTATATTATTTGCAACTTTTTTGAAAGTCCGCATGATTTTTTTTTTTTTTGTAAAATAGCGTTTTTGTTTATATCAAAGAAAAAAAATTGCAAAAGTGCTGCAAACCGATGACATAACTCATACAAGTTTTTGGAACAGCTATACAATTTGCAACCTTTTATTTTGCACGGAAATATTTTTTTGTAACAATAATATCAAAATAATTTTTTATTTTCCTCTAATTTTCTCAGTTTTTTACAATATAAATAATCAAAAAATATATCCTTAATTTTATTTAGATTATAAAATATGTTATAATTTATCCAAAATAACACGTCACACTATTGTGACAGGTGGTATATTGTAATGAAATACTTCTCGGAAACCGATGTCACATATATGTGACATTAGGTAAAAATACAAAAAAATAGATAACAAAACACATATAACCTATAAAAAATATAATATTTCTGTCAAAAAGTTATGCCACCCAAAAAAACGCGGTTGGTTTCTAGCATCGTCAAATTTCATAATAGCGGTCGTGAACGTGTTAAAAGAAACTATAAGTAGATTTGCTGGACAGAATGAAATAAAAAATTTTGTTTGGTTTACTGACATTACATTAAATTTTGAACTCTGTAATATTGTTATCGATAATATGGATAATTCGAAACTTAAATTTATCGAAAGTACCAAAGGGAAACCACTTGCAGTTTACGAAGGTTATTTGTATAGAAAGCAAAAAGTAGCGAAAAACAGTAACATACGCTGGGTTTGCTCCAAAGGGAAGTCCGAGATGTGTAAAGGAGCTATGGTGACCAATAACGATATCATTCAACATACTGTGGATCACAATTGTAAACCTGATACCGCTGCGATGTGAAGAAACGAGTTGCCGAAACTCGTAAAAGGGCTACAGAAGAGGACGTAACAGTAAGGACACTATATAGGTTCTTTCGTTCGTCCCACTGGTGTAGGAATGAACTACACCAACGTACACTAAACCTTTCGTTCGGCCCGGTGTAAAATCCACTAAACTTTCCTGTCGGCGATGTGGTGTCCACTGGTGGATATTTTCTTCACCAGCTATTTAGCAGGAGTGAATTACACTCGACATGTGTATAAGGAATAAGGAGGGAAGTAAACTAAGGTAAATAAGGTGGTGTACGAACGAAAGAACCTTATATGAAGAAGAAATAGTACCTGTGAAAGACATGGGATATGAATTGATTGCTGCTGTTCCATCGTATTCATCTGTCAAAAGAACAGTCAACCGGATTCGACATGCCGCACGAGGGTCGCTTAAAGAATCGTCAAGTGCGAAAGAAATTATCCTTCCAGATGATATTTATGCGATGGAAGATGGCAGCACGTTTTTATTCGCTGATGATGATAAGTCAGGGTACAGAATAATGGTGTTTTCATCCGATTGTGGACAAAATCTACTCAGTACAGCTGAAACAATATTTATAGACGGAACTTTCAAAAGTTGCTGTAAAAAATTCTCGCAATTATATTCGTTTCATGTAGACATAGAAAAATATTAAATTTAGAGGGAAAACAAAGAAAAAAGACTTACATTCAATTAGATGAGTGCATTGATAAGATAATAAACGAGTATGCGGAAACAAATGATCTTTTAAAATGTTTGAAAACTCTTGCCTTTGTACAATAGCTGGAGTAACCGTTCAATACTTGAAAAAATGTAAAGTAAATATGTATATAACATTACAAAAAAAATAACCAAAAAAAAAACAAAAAAATAAAATACTAAAAAAATAAATAAAAAAACTGACAATATCCACTGGATATATCTTTTAAACACGCCGGCATATCTATGTCGACAGTCCTCAGCCTTTAATTTGAATTTAAAATTACGAAATATAAATTTTGCAAATGTCTTTCATGTTTAATATATTAATTTTGTGACAGTGTTACTAATTGGGCTTACATATTTATGTTTTGATCCGAGTTCTTTTTTCAATATTAGAAATAAATATCTGTACATAATTCTGTCTAGAGTGACAGCTCTAATATTTAACTAAATACTAACTTTCTTTACCAATATATTTCTGATAACCGATAACTGCAAGTTAAGAAAAATTTCTTACTAAAATGTCGGTACGTTAACATATACGTTAATATATAACAACTATATAACAATAATATAACAACTATACAAGGTATTTTCTTAGTTTAACCTCGAAAATACCTGTGTAGCCACTAAACTAGAATTAAAACACTTATCTCCTTTACACCTCGTACCCTACGGTACCCTGAAAGAAAACGGTTAAGATCCGGCAATAAGAGAAACACAGGAATAAATAACAAACAGCTAGTGCGCGGTATCGGCACACTTGTATACTGGAAATAAATTCTTAGTGAGCAAAATTAATTATATACAACAGTTGAAAGTTACAGGAAAAGAATTAGGGTTCCCCTGTATACGGAAAATAAATAAAATTCATTACTACAACAAAGCTACAGAAAAAAAATCATGGTTCCCCCTGTAAACGGAAAATAAATAAAATTGCAAAATTAAGTTTAAAATTATTTCAATTTAATAAATATTCCAACAAAGTTTGAAAACTTTTGTAATTAATGTGAATTGATTTTCTTTAATGACTGGCCTACCACGGCACTTAAACCTCACTATGCCCATATAAAATATCGTTTATTAATTGTCTCAAATATTTATATGTGGCCATAACTACTTCCAAAGATTTAGTGTATATTATTGTATAGAAAGCATACATGAGTTTGTATTTATGGAAAAGTTTTATCTCGAAAATTTGTGTATGCTTCTACTGTGACTATACCAATTTCTTACTAAAAGGTGTGTTAACTATCAAAAAATATAACTGAAGACATAAGCGGATGAAGGTTTCATGTTATAAAATGATCATTTGGCGCAAAACTAGTTTAAAGTTTTACAATTACATTATGATAATATAACTGATGACACCCTTCTCAGTTAATTATCAAAATTATCACAAAATATGGTATATTTAAATATATTAGGACATAAAAACTATTTTTATAAAAATGGACTGTACATTTATCCACTTATGTCTTCAATTTTAATTATAAATTCGATAATTTGTAAAATATATAGTACCTATATTAAACTAAAAGTTCAAATTTATATAGATCCTTAGAAATTAATTTTAATAAAACATTTTTATTTTTCACTGGCTTATTATTTATTATGTTTTGGATGAGGTTGCCATGAAAACACTCATGCACCACTTTTCAACGCTATCAAAAGAACACGGGTAGCATCAGTGGGAGATACGGAATATTCCAGGGTCAGAATTTGTTTGACTCAAATTAAAGAAAGCGATAATTGTCACTATTGTACCCGGGTGCTGTAAAGGTGGGGTAAAAGAAGATTTTATACACGGTTAAATAACCGCAAGTATAAGCCAACAGGTGAAATTAACGAGTATAAACTACTTAACAATTTTTTCTGAATTTAATTAATATTCCTAAAATGATCTCGTGTAATCCTGAACAAACTAAAACAAATAAATGTATCAAATAAATCGTAAAAATAAACATTAAAAGCAAATATACGAGGTACAAGAACGTTAATTACGGGCAAGTCTGTATTTACCACGGACAACGCCTCAGAGGTCACTATAACCGCTCACTAGTAACTTCTGCATCCCAGGGTAACGCTAGGACCTTTGTGTTGTTTACTTGTTAAGCTATTGCATTAGACATGGGTAACGCAGCGCTGCGTTGCGTTATTGCGTTAACGCAGTTGTATGCGTTATGAGCGTTGATACACCAGCTGTTACTGTATCAGCGCAACGCAATTTTCGATACTGAGTAGGGTTTCCGATCTCGATACGATCTTATCGAGAATCGATCTTTTGTTTCACGATTTCGATTTTTTAGGATCGATTTTTCAAAATAGAGATCGATCTATATATCGATGGAAAGTACTAAGATCGGAGATCGATTCTAGCCCACCTCTTACATGTACTTTTCGAGTATTTTGTGGTTACCATAAACGTCAAAAGAATAAATTCACTGATCGTTATCGCCGTTTTGAGTAATGTGTTTTGTGGATATTTGAGAATTCTCGTAAAGCGTTAATGTAACCTGAATGAACCTCTTTCGAATCTGAAGACAACAGATCCTATTAAATATTGGCATATAGTCAAATTCTTTTCAAAAATTTAAACAAAGTTGCTCAAAAGTCTTTATGTGTGTTAGGAACATCAATTCCATTCGAGAGACTATTTTTTCGAACAGGAAATCTGATGACTCCTGATAGAAAAAGTGGAAAAATGTCAAATAAACTCGTATTTTTGAATAGTTTTAAATCTTAGAATTTAAATATTAACAATGTTAAGTTCCAAACAATGTTTATATTTAAAATAAAGATTAAATTTTTTGTCTATTTTTTATTAATTAAATTTAATTTTATATTTTACATAAAAAGAATCGATCTTCGATCTTTACGAGATCGATATTTTTTCCTCCCGATTTTTCTTGTATCGATCTTTGGCTCCACCATTTGGATCGATACTAAGAATCGATCTTTCTTGCCGAGATCGGAAACCCTAATACTGAGTCGAAAGGATCGCGAGTTGTTGGTGCGCCATGCGCCAGGCACTGATTCCGTTTTCCGTGACGAGTTGAGAATTTTAATTTACGTAATTGATGCAACTCGTAATTTATTTATTTATTTATTTATTTATTTATTTATTTATTTATTTATTTATTTATTTATTTATTTATTTATTTATTTATTTATTTATTTATTTATTTATTTATTTATTTATTTATTTATTTATTTATTTATTTATTTATTTATTTATTTATTTATTTATTTATTTATTTATTTATTTATTTATTTATTTATTTATTTATTTATTTATTTATTTATTTATTTATTTATTTATTTATTTATTTATTTATTTATTTATTTATTTATTTATTTATTTATTTATTTATTTATTTATTTATTTATTTATTTATTTATTTATTTATTTATTTATTTATTTATTTATTTATTTATTTATTTATTTATTTATTTATTTATTTATTTATTTATTTATTTATTTATTTATTTATTTATTTATTTATTTATTTATTTATTTATTTATTTATTTATTTATTTATTTATTTATTTATTTATTTATTTATTTATTTATTTATTTATTTATTTATTTATTTATTTATTTATTTATTTATTTATTTATTTATTTATTTATTTATTTATTTATTTATTTATTTATTTATTTATTTATTTATTTATTTATTTATAATACAATACTCTACAGGTCATAAACCCAATTACAGAGCAGGAATTGACAGAATATAATTATTAATAGATCACATTTATTATATGAATGTTAAGCACATAAAAAGAACTTGTATTTCGTAATAGGTAACAAATTAACTAAGATAAAAAGTGAGATTTTATATCTGACAAATTGCAACTAAATATATCAAGTTCATTGACAATAGAATTTGTTACTGTACACATGGTATGGAGCGGAGAATTTTCCAGAACATTTGTGCGAGATGTATTTATATAAAAAGTATTCGGGTGTCTGGAAGAAATTCTGGGAATGCAAATATTAAACTTTTCTAATAAGGTTGGGCAGTCAATAATACTTTTAATAATTTTATAAGTTACTACTACACTATAATAATCACGCCTTCTATCGAGACTGAAAAAGTTATGCTTTTGTAGTAATTCAGAGTGAGGTGTACCTATTAGAGGATAAATGCCATCAGTTTTCAGGCTTAGCAGTTTTAAAAATCGTCTTTGAATTGCTTCTATTCGATCTATATGATACTGATAAAAGGGGCTCCACACAACTGAAGCATATTCTAACTTTGATTTTATAAAAGCATAAAATAGAGTTTTTAAGGTAGAGGTTTCTTTGAAGTCACTACTGCTACGTGCAATTAATCCGTACATTCGATCGGAGGAGGATACAACATTATCAATATGCTTATTAAATGATAGTGCAGTGTCAAACGTGACGCCAAGATCAGTAAATGTTTTCGGTCGCTCAAGAGCAACGTTTTCTATTGAATAATTAAATATTAGGATATTCGTTTTTAAACTGTACGACATAACTTTACATTTATCTGGGTTTAGTGACAAGTTATTTTGATAACACCATTCAACAATCCGTGTTAAGTTTGCTGAAAGGTTCTCGCAATCACCTATCTTCTCTACGAGGCAGTATAGTTTTAGATCATCAGCATACAAAAGCAAATTTACATTTATACCATCTGCAATATCATTAATGAACATAATAAAAAGGATCGGTCCTAGATTCGACCCTTGTGGAACACCAGAAGAAGCACTATATTCAGCAGACCTAAAACCATTAAGCTGGACATATTGCTTTCGATTCCATAGATAGGATTGAAATAGTGAAATTAAAGAAGGAGATAATCCAAAAGCTACAAGTTTGTTAAGCAGAATGCCATGATCAAGTCTGTCGAAGGCCTTAGAAAAGTCTGTGTAAATAACATCAGTTTGGGCTCTGTTATCAATAGATTCAGCAATATATTGGGTAACGGTCAGGAGGTTGGTGACTGTTGAACGACTTTTCATGAAACCATGTTGATTTATACTTATATTACAACTTACATGACGACATATAACTCGCTCTAACAGGATTTCAAAAACCTTTGCAAAGTTGCATATAATAGAGATAGGTCGATAATTTGAGATATCTTGTCTATCTCCTTTCTTAAAAATGGGACAGACCTTTGAGTATTTCCAGATCTCTGGTATTGTAGCCGATTTTAAACAAATATTAATTAGTATGGAGAGGGGACGAGCAAGCACAGAAAAACAATCTTTTAGGACAAAAGCTGGAATATCGTCTGATCCGGTGGTCGTTTTTGGCTTAAGTGATCTTAGTGCCTCATATACTTCCTTTTCACTGAAGCTTGTAATATTTAAAAAGTGATTATTATTTGTCCCAGAATTGGGTTGAAAAGGGGAAGAAATAGTATAGGACTGTTTAAAAAGATTTGCAAAACCATTTAGAATATTAGAAGGCCCCTCCAGCATTTGACCTTCAAAATTCAATACTTGTGATATTTTGGAACTACCTCGTTTATTATTTATAAATGCCCAAAATCTGTTTGGGTTGTTATGTATTTCATCCTCAGTTTTGCCTAAAAATGTCTTGTATGCAACATCAACATCATGCTTTATTTTCGCCCGTAGGTGTTTAAAATCTTCAAAGGCCTGTAAATTGCTTTCACGCTTGTATTTGCGCCAAATTCTACTTTTAGCCTGTAAATCTTTAATAATGCTACCATTGTACCAAGGAGGATATCTATTTTTGGATTTAAGTGTATATTTGGGACAGCAACGATCGAAAACATTATAAAGCTTGCCATAGAAATATGTGGATGCATCTTCTGAATTATCAAACGCTTCCAAGAAGGTCCAGTCAATAAGAGATATTTGTTCATACATTTGTGGAAAGTTGGCTCTTTTGAAGTTATAACTGTTCTGAAAACAGGATTGCAATTTACATTTGAAGTTATCCTTTATCTCTAGTATACAAGTAATATCCAAAGCAGGATGATGTCGATCTTCGGTTACAAATGGATCCAGTGATTTCTCCAAATGACATTTTTTATTAAAAAAAAAAAAACAGGTCTAGGAGTCTATTAAGGTTATTAAATACAAAATTATTTTGAGAAAGATCAAAAATTTGTGAAAAATTATTAAGGGTAGTGATTTCCCTATTAGTTGCACCAGAATCCAGATAGTTAGCATAGTTGCTAACATTAAAGTCTCCTACAACGAGAACTGTATTATTATGTAATATATGCAACAATGCCAGGGCTTCAAAAAGTTGTTCAAACTCAGTTAGTGGAGTCTGAGGTGGTATGTAAATATTTAACAAATAAATATATTTATATAAAAAGATTATTTTAACAACTATGATATCAATCAATTTAAGCTGAGGAAAGTTAAAATCAGATAGATTAATTTCTACGGAAACAAAGTCTTCATGTACCCCAATAAGCACACCTCCACCTCTCGTTAAAGAAGTCTGTTCAAAATTACGATCCATCCTGTATATGTTAAAATTATCCGGAAATAATTCTAAATTGTTAATGGATGAGTCAATAAGCCAGGTCTCCGTTAACGCAAAAACACGATAGTTGCTTTGAATTACTGAATTTAGAATCTGGCTAGTTTTTGTCTTTAAACCTAATGCAGATTACCCAAAATCTATCAAGTAATTATGTTCTTTGCAACATGTCAAATCATTTTTTGTAGGATTGTAGGTCGAATTTTATGGATTTTAACCTTGTAGGTACACTGTCAGTTTTTAGTTCTTCCCATTTTGATTTGCTACTAGTATACAAAAATTATATCATTTTTATATAAATTGAAATTTTTGTATTCTTTGTAAAATCCGAACACAATGAAATAAAAAATGGGTGCATTACACTGTTATATTTTCGTTTATTTTTAAACATATAATTTAGTTAAATTCCCAATTGCGTTATTGCCTTGAACACGGTTTGGTCGGTTTGACCCTTATAAAACGACAGCCCGCGCTGAATAACACCGGTATCATGCGATACATCGAGGTGCATCGACTTCATTCGGCGCAGGCAGTGGTGTGACGCAATAACGCAATTGTGTTAACGCAATGAGTTGGCGCAATAGAATGCGCCGGAGTTAGTGTATCAACGCAAAGAATTTTAGTGCGTTACCCATGTCTATATTGCATAGCTTTTATCGCGGGCTTTGAGCGTGGCGACCGAATCAATAAATTCCGTAACACCGTAACGAAAAAAAACCTAACACCCCCCACTTCGGCCGGCCCAGCGGTGCGGTGTTAAACAATATTAACTTCTTATTTATTCAATAAAAGAAAATGGAAAAATCGAAAAATAGAAAACACCCCCACTCCGACCAGCACAGCGATGCGGCGTTGAAAGCCGTGCATCGTCTAATGTCGTTTCAGTTCGGCAGACTTCGGCACGGTGTGTGTGCGCGTGCGACTAGACGTATGCGTGTAGACTAGCTGCTAACTGCTCATAATTGATTCTATCTTTTTTAGACACAATTTCGGAAAAACTGAATTTGAAAATGAATAATGATCCACAAGGATCCACAACAAAATATGGGACCACCATTGACGAGGTATTTTCCAGATATATAGAGGATATCAAGTCTCAATGTTTCTTATTTCAGTTACCATAAACCTATAGTTTCAATGAAAAAAATTCCTGAATAACCTACATGTATTGTAAGATAATAAAAATATTTTAAACAATATTAACTTATCATTTATTCAATAAAAGAAAAAAATTGTTTTCTTATCGGCCACCACGCTCAAAAAGTATAACTTGAATTAATATCAAAGAAAAAACTTGAATTAATATAAAAGAAAAAAATGCTATACAATAGCTTTACCGCGGCAGTCCCCGAGTGCCACACGTATTTTTTTTATTATATACCACTTTTCAATTGTTTTTTAATATGAACTGACTAAAGAATGAAATATAATGTCGCTGAAATATTGCTTTAATAATACTTTTTCAGCCACATATTGGACATATATGGCAAAAAACTGATTACGAATATATTGCAAGGGTATATTGAAGTTTCGATAACAGATGCTTGAAATTTTTATGTTGGTGTAATTCAAACTTGTAGCAACTCCATCTGGCGGCCCAAATGTGACGTTAATGAATATTTAACTCCATAATTCTGAATGATACAATACTAACTAGTATTGAATAATAATGAGTAACACAATAATACTCATTTTTATTATATAATAATAAATTTTGAGTGTTGCTTGCATGGAAATATTTAGGCTGTGGTACGTGAAATTAATTTTAAATTAATTTCAAATTTATTTTTAACAACTTCTCCATAACCCCTCGTAACACAACTTAAACGACCACCGCTCGCTTCCTCGAAATTTGAAAAGTTGCGCACGGAACCTAGTGTTTCTTTGGGCAGCCACGTCGTCTTAAAACCGACTCGTTTGGATTCAACCGGTCTTTTTGGTGTATCGAATTCAACGTGCTAGATTGTGCCGATAAATTAGTTACTAGCAGTGTTGCCAGTCTAGTACAATTGTACTAGATCTAGTACATTCTCTGAGATTTTGGTACTCTAGTACACTCGAAACAATATCTAGTATTTTTTTCAGCGTATGTTTCTATTTGAAGTGTAAAATATATTGGTCAAAAATTGGAAGAGAAATTAAAATAGTTGTTAAAAATTACTTCAGAGATAAAATAGTAGACATTTCTCGAGAGATAAAATATTGTTTAAAAATTGCACGAGAAATCAAATAATGTTCAAAAATGGCTTGAGAGGTAAAAAAGGGTGTTAAAAATTGGTCGAAGTATAAAATAGTATTAGAAATTGAGGTAGAATATTGTTCAAAAATGGCTCTAGGGATAAAAGTACTGTTAGAAATTTAATGAGAGATAAAAATATTTATTAATTTTTCAGAGATTAAATAGTATTATAAATTGTTAAAATCGTGTTCAAAAATTGCTCGAGGTAAAATAGTATTACAAAATGTTAAACCCTTGTTCAAAAATTGCTCGAGGAATAAAATACTATTGAACAATTTGTTGAGAAATAAAATATTGTTCAAAATTGACTCAGAAATTAGAAATTTCTCGAGAGATAAAATATTGTACAAACATTGGTCGAGATATAAAACATTGTCAAAAATTTATCTAGAGTTAAAATATTTTTATAAATTTGTCGAGAGTTAAAATATTGTGCCCTTTGCTAAAGAGATAAAAAAGTTGTTAAAAAATGCTCGAGAGATAGAATAATGTTAGAAATTTATAGAAAGATAAAATATTGTTTAAATATAGCTCAAGAGATAAAAAAAGGTTTAAACATTGTTCGAGAGATAAAATAGTATCATAAGTTATTAAAATCTTATTCAAAAATTACTCGAGAGTTAAAAAATACTGTTAAACATTTCTCGAGAGATAGAACATTGTTTAAAAATTGTTAGAAAGATAAAAAATGTTAATAAAAATTGCTCGAAAGATAAAATAATGTCAGAAATTATTAAAATTTTGCTCAAAAATTGCACGAGAGATCAAATATTGTTCAAAAATAGCTTGAAAGGTAAAAAGCTGTTAAAAATTGCTCGAGTAATTAAATAGTGTTAAAAATTGTACAAACATTGCTCGAGAGATAAAAGAAGTTGTTAAAAATTGCTCGAGAGATAAAATACTCTGTTGAAAATTTATCGAGAGAAAATATTTTTTAAAAATAGCTCAAGAGATAAAAAAAGGTTTTTTAAAAACTGTTCGAAAGATAAAATAATATCAAAAGGTATTAAAATCTTATTCAAAAACTGCTTGAGAGATAAAATAGTGTCAGAAATTTGTCGAGAGATAAAATATTGTTTAAAATTGTTGTGTTCGTGTTCTCTATGAACCTTTTTTTGCTCTCTAATGACCATACTTCATAAATTAGAAAAATCTGGTAATTTTATAGAATCTAGTACATTTTTATGAAATCTGGTACATTTTTTAGATAAATCTGGTAAATTGCAAAAATATATTCTGGCAACACTGGTTACTAGTAGTTTTCCATAATTCTCTTGTCTTTTATGTGTTTATTGTGTGTTAACGTTGTGATAATTGTCAGGTAATGTTTTCTCTTCTTTCTTCGGTTTAAAAGAAGTATTAAAACGGAACTTTGAATAACTGCATTGAATTGAATTTTAAACTAGAATAAAGATATATAATGCTTGGCATTCTGTATTATACTCTTCACAATTTAACAGACCCTCTTAACTCCCATTTTTAATCAGATTTTTTCAGAATCAATAGGCTTTATTCCTTTATAGAGCTTGATTTTTATTAAAAATTTCATGTTAATATTGCATCTGGTGTTTGATTTCTACATTTTTTATTTCAACCCCCAATTAACTCCCCATTTTTATTCAGAATCAGGCTTTTTTTTTATTTCACCCCTATTTATCCCCCTATTTTTATTCAGAATCAATAGGATTAATTTCCTTATAGAGCTTTGATTTTTAATAAAGATTTTATGTTGATATTGCTTTTTGTTTTTGATTTATGATTTTTATAATTTAATCCCCCCCCCACTCTCCCTTAAACACACACATTTTTATCAGATTTTTTCAAAATCAAAGTGCTTCCAGCTTGATTTTTTTGCTAAAAATGTCAAACTGATATTTTTCGTTTTTGAGTTTGGAATTTTTTGTTAATATTTTAACTCCCCTCCCCTTAACCCCAATTTATTCAGATTTTTTCAGAATCAGTAGGCTTCATCTTCTTATAAAGCTTCATTTTTACTAAAAAGTTCATGTTGATATTACTTTTCGCTTTTGATTTTTTTTAATGTGTCAACTTCCCTTAACCCCCCATTTTTATTCAGATTTTTTTCAATATCAATATACAAGGTACAACAACGGTAATTGCGGGCAAGTCTTAATCAAAAAAAAATTTTCATGGACAAAATCTCAGGGATCGTTAACGCTCACAAGGGACTTATGTGTCTCAGGCTCTCTAGGACATCTTAAAGACGTCTTATTTAAGGCTTCACAAAATCATTATAAGCTATTAATAAGTCGTATTAAAGACGTCTTATTTATGGCTTACTTTAAGCTTTACAGGCCATTTTAAATCATTAATAAGACGTCTTAAAGACGTACCCTTTTGTAACATCAGACGTCTTTCAGGAAATACCAGATATGTCTTATGCAAGACGTATTTAAGAAGACTTTGTGCTATCTGGATACGGTGGTCGTTAGGCCTCTCCAGTAGGTAGTTTTCGGAGTCTTCGGAACCCTACATAAGTCCTGAAACACTTTAATGTGTAAAGTTGTGTACGTAAGGGCTTTGTTCAATATTCAAAGGTAATATTGCAGAAGAAACTTATCGGAATCCCAGGAAAACAGACTGGGAGGCATACAATGCTTCCCTGGAATGTAATCTTCCGAAGATGAGAAAGACGATAAGAACAACAACTGACCTATAAATGGCTATGGATGAGTTTAATGACACAGTCACTAGCGCTTTCAACGATACCTGTCCCTTAATAGCAAGAAACTCTATCAGGAAAGTTCCATGGTGGAATGATGACCTTGCTATACTAAGGAAACAAGTGAGACAAAAAGTTTTAATAAGGCTAAAATAACCGGCGAATAGGAACTATATAGAACCATACGCACCTGTTGCAACATAGCCTTACGAAAAGTCAAGAGAGTCTTGGAGAAGGCACTGTGAGGCCACAGCAGGCACTCAAGAATGTGTCAGGCTCCAAAAAATTATCTCAAGACACACAACACACACCCTTAAAAATGAACTGGGGGAGTACACAATGACAGGGAAGGAAACAGTAAGAGAATTCTGCAGGGTTCACTTCCCTGGTGCACAAACCATTGCACACACACCGGCTAATCGGATTCTAAACTGACTGGAAGCTCATAATAGAGCCAACAGGGAAGATTGGAACAAGTGGTGAACTATAGTAAACTGAAATGGGCAATTAGCTCATTCGAACCATATAAATCACCGGGCATGGACGGTTTATCCAATAATGTTACAAAGAGATCCTGATATTTTATACAGCAGACTCAGTAACATACTCAGAAGTAGCCTGGCCTTTGGACACATACCAAAAGCTTGGAGAAATATTAGGGTAACTTTTATACCAAAACCTGGGAAAATAGGACAGGAAATGGCAAAGTCCCTAAGACCAATAAGTCTTAAGTCCTTTGTACTTAAGACTTTGGAAAAACTGCTAGATAGGCATATTAGAGACGATATATTGGTTCAGAGGCCAATATACCAAGACCAAAACCAATACCAAGACCAATATAGTGCAGGGAAATCAACTGAAACAGCTCTCCATCAATTAATAAAAGGGGTGGAGAAACACACTGGAAAACAAGGAGGTAATGCTGGGAGCATTCTTGGATATCGATGTACATTTGACAATACCTCCGTTGAATCGATCATTAGATTTCTCAAACACAGAGGAATCGAGGACACGTGCGTGTCCTGGATCGACTCTATGTTAAGGGAGAGAACTATACACACAACCCTTATGGGAGAGACAATAGCGGCACCGGTAGCGAGAGGATGTCCGCAGGGTGGAGTGCTGTCTCCACTCCTGTGGAACCTTGTAGTGGACGGGCTGCTTATGGCTCTCAAAGATAAGGGACATAGAATCCTGGGATATGCCGATGATCTAGTGATTATGGCACAGGAAAAATACAGCACTAGAGTAAGAGATCGAATGCAAGGGGCTCTAAATATAGTAACAAAATGGACAGAGGCGGAAGGACTAAACATTAGCCCAAACAAATCTGATATAATTGCATTCACCGCAGGAGGAAATTGGAGGGACTCGTTAATGATGGCAAGGCGATCCTTTGGAAAAAAATGAGGGTTAAAACCAGACATGGTATTGGCTTTATAACATGGTGGTAAGACCGATAATAACATACGCAGCTTTGGTGTGGTGGCCAAAGACACAGCAAAGAAAAGCAATAACGAGACTAAGCAAGGTACAAAGACTTGCCTGCCTCGGAATAACGGCGGAAATGAAAACAACCCCCACAGCTGCAATGGAAGCACTAATAGGACTCCACTATGTGATACAAGGGGAGGCAAGATTAGGTGCTTACAGATTAGAGAATACACTGGGAAATCTTGACATTAGACCAGGTCACATGACTATCTCAAGGTTAGTGACAGGAGACGTGCTAGACATGAGAGTAGACCACATAACCATAACTCTCTTAATACTCCATTTGAGGTTTTAATACAGGAAAGAGCGGAGATCATCATAAGGGAGTCCAATGCCCAACGACAGGAACAAACCTGGTACACAGACGGGTCTAAGACTGCGGAAGGCACTGGGGCGGAAGTATTCTCCAAAAACCCTGATACTAACCATAGCTATGTTATAGGAATACATTCCTCGGTATTTCAGGCCGAGGTATACGCAATTTTGCAATGTGCAAAAATGAACAATGAAAGAGCTGTCGAAAATCAGCATATTCAAATAATGTCAGACAGCCAAGCGGCACTTAAGGCCATATCGAGTCAGAAAGTTACGTCGAGGCTGGTATGGGAATCCATCGAAGAACTAAGAACACTGGCAGACCGAAATAGAGTAAAACTATTTTGGGTGCCAGGTCACAAAGGGATCGAAGGCAACGAAAAGGCTGATGAACTTGCAAAAAGAGGGTCAGAAGAAACACCGGAACCAGACACAAACCCAGGAGTACCAAAAAGTACAGTCCGGGGTTTTATAAATGACTGGATTCGGGAACAACATATCAACTATTGGGGAAGCACCCCAAAACAGGCACATGGAAAAGCCTTCATAGGCAGACCATGTCCCAAAAGAACTGGAGAACTACTTTTTATGAATAGGAACCAGTTGAAAATGATAACAGGGTTCATGACTGGGCACGTCCCAGTAAAGGGACACTTGAACAAAATTGGCATGTACAATGGGGAACTCATGTGCCAACTATGTCACAAGAAACAGAAACGACCACATACTGTGCGACTGCGAAGCTCTAGATCGCAGAAGACAGGCACTTTTTGGACAACCCCAGGTTGATCCAACAACGAATAGAACCCACTCACCCAAGGAGCTGTACAAACTTGTACAAGGTACAAAGGTGACAGAGTGGGTGCTATGAACTAACATGGGGTAAAACACAATAAGCCAATAGGCTTTAGTGTTATTCGGAGACATAGTCAGACGAGCCCAGGAGAAAAAAAGGGTTTTGTTTCTTTCTGTTAATTCATTGATTTCCACCGAAATGCCAATTTTCCATTTTTCTATAGTTCTATAGATTTTATATTTATGTTATATTTACCAATATTCATAGTTATTCCTTAACCATAAATTGATTATCTATTTTGTAATTATTTTAAATATGTATATTATGTTACTGTTTATTCATTTTCATTATTATTCTCTCCCCCCCCCCCCTTTCCAAAAGCAGTTATAAAATATTCCGAGCATTTGTGAAGCCTCGGCATTTTTACCCCTATAACTAGTTGCCAAAGCCGCTCGACTATGCTATTAAGGGATAATTTTATTTCTTTTTAATTTCATTTTATTTTTTGCCACTGGTGAATGGATGTACCTTCGAGACTCCAGAACCCTTTGGCTGGCGACAATACTGCCTTCGTCCCTTAACAGTATTATAATAATTTCAGAAATTTAAACACGCCACTTTTCAGATGTAGGTCATTTAAAAGGTGTTGTAGCGAATTTCGCTAATCATAAGATTTTTTTTACTGTAAATTTTTGCAATAAATTGTAAAATTGACATTTTTTAATATAGAATGTTAATTACCTTTCGACTGAGCCCCTCCTAACAATTTAGAAATTTGGGGGTTGCAACTGTCGCTTTAAGGGGATTAAATCTACGTATAAAATTTTAATTTTCCAGGGAGAACCTAATATTAACGTGTCTTGGAATTTTAATAAATATACAGAATACATATTAATAATAAAGAAAATTTTTAATAAAACTTAACAATATACTTTAATACTGCAATTTAATATGATACTTCTCAGTTCTTGTATCAAATATCTATCGATGTCAATTTTTTCAATGAAGGTGATCATCAATATCCAAATCAGGCATAGATAGCATCGGATCTTTCGGCTGCATTTTGTTATCCAAATTTGTTTCACCTACTGCCGTGTTAATCAAACTTTCTACTAGTCTATCATTGCTTTCGCTACCATAATTTTCGGGGTTATTTAGCAATTTATCGATTTCAATAGTTATCTCATGATTTATTTCGTCGGTATCGAAATTCATATTTTCGATGGTTTGTTTTAGATCCATAACAGAGTCGTCCATTTGTTTAGAAAAGTTTGGTTCTATTCTACGATTGATTTTCTTCAAATTAAGCGTTTTGTAATCAATTTGTTCTTCAGGATGCAAAGTTTCTAGATGTTTCTTGAGGGATTTACTTAACTTAAACTTTTTATCACATTTCGGACAAGAATATTGTTTGTCGATATTTGAAAGGAACGATTGGATCCCCCTGTTCATTTCATGATTAATTTTTATATGCCTAGTCAAATTATGACGTTGTTTGAACGTGGATGAGCATTGAGAACAGTTAAAAGAGTGTTCCTTATGTAATTTCATATGAACTTTTAACAATTTTTTCGATTTTATCGCTTTGTTGCAAATTGGACAAATTTCCTAAAAAAAAAAAAATACTTATGCAAGGGTTTTTATTAATAGTCAGATAGACAGACACAGTTAGATAGATAGACATGCACAGTAGCATTGCCAAAAAGGCCTAAGCTTACATATCTGCTATTATTGGTCCAATTCAAACGGGACAAACGGTCATTTAGCTATCACAGATCATGAAAAAGCATGCGTAGTATCATTGCCAAAAACACCTATGCATTAGAGGTGGGAAGTTCGAATCTTTTTACTGAATTAATTCATTTGATTCATTCACCTAAAAAGATTCGTTCTTCAAGATTCGTTCTCAAGTGATTCACTTTAGCGAACCACGAACGATGTTATTCCGCCGATCCGGCGAAGGAAATCGAACCGAACATTTACGAATTTGAGTACTACCTAACCTACCTACCTACTACGTTGTCGAGTAAAATAATTATAACCAAATTTATTTTAAAGTAAAGCGAATTAATGTTTCATATTTCATAAAAAAAAGGCAGCTGAATAATAAATACATCATTGTCCGTTAAGATAAACAACAATAACACAATTTTTTTTTAATGCCAAATATATAGCCAAAATTAACGCAAAATTATACATTCACGATTCGTCATTTTTTGTTTTAATTTTACTTTGATTTAAATTAATTTATCAGACAACACGCATAAATTGTTTACCTAAGCTTAATACACACCTCCTGTAAAGTGAGAAAAACATTAAAGACACATACCGCCACCGCCTGTCAGAGTTCTCGTATTATACCGTAGAACGTAGAATAAAAGCGACCAATATGCCGATGCCGATGTAAAATACCAAATCTTCGAATCCGAATCGAATGAACGAAGCAACCAAACTCGGAACTCGGCATGTTTGATCGATCGCAGAGCCATCGAGCAATTGACTCAAAAAAGATTCGAATCTTTTAAAAACAGGGAATCAATTCATTCGAGTCAGTGCACCGATTCGTTCTTTTTGAACGAATCGTTCGCGAACGACACACCTCTACTATGCATATATCTCGAGCCTATCAAAAGTGATTAAGCAAGTCAATCGTTTGCAAAAGAACAAGAAAAATTAAAAAGTAGGTGATACACTAGAACAGAGGTTCCCAAACTCTTTTGTTTCATAGACCACTACCAATTTCTAAATCTCGAAAAAAAAAGTGAAGATTAGATCCAGAGGGGGGAAACTGGTATGCGCAGGTCTGGGATAGAGCAAAAATCAACCACGTCCGCGTGGCGCTGCAGTCGGGTGGTGGGGTAGGTGGAGGGAGTACTGGGAGTAGTGGGAGTGTAAAGGACAGAGGACAGGTGAATATTGATTTTTGTGGGGGGTGTCATGGCGTCTTGGCTTAAACCAAACGTGAACTTTGTTTATTTATATTGGTGACTGTTGTATTCAGTTGTTTTCATTTCCAATTTGCTTAATTGATTTAGTTGACCACTGTTAATAAGCTTGTTTTTCCATTATAAATGTGTGCTTTTTCCGCTGTTATTTTGTGCTTTTTCATAAAGAAGCTTAATTATAGAAAATGTTGTGTACCGAATTGCCTTGATGTGGACAACAAGATGCATCGCCTGCCCCACCCTATGAATTCACCTGATTTATTTGATATTTGTGCACTTGCTGTTCGTTGTCCAAGATTTAATAATGAAACAAGACTACAAATTTATTCCACCTTTGTAGTATGTCATAAACATTTTGAAGAGAAGTATAAAGTAGTTGGCTCTCGTCGAGGTCTAACACCTGAAGCATTCCAACGCTATTCCTACCAGTAGTTCCTGGAAGAGTAGCGGATGGACTTTCCTCAAATAACGTAGAAATTGAATATGTTGAGGTGAACACCTACTTCAAGTAAAGGTTCGAAGAAGAAGCAGACTAATAATATATGTTGGACTTCTTTTCGAGAAGGAAAGTTAGTAATCTACTCATTTATTTTATACTTATACTGTGTATTTTCTGTTTCATGACATTTGGGGTTGCAAAGCTGTATCGTAGAAGAAGAAGCAGACTAATAATATATGTTGGACTTCTTTTCGAGAAGGAAAGTTAGTACTCTACTCATTTATTTTATACTTATTGCTGTGTTTGAGAATCCACATCAGATGCATTTTTTACATCTCAAGTGTTTTTTTTATCCACATACCTATATATAAATCGTTTATTTAGTCAAAAAAACTATTTTTTACATGTCAATACATCTTCACGTTTAAAATATAAAAAATACATAAATATAGAATCAACATACATTTAAAATGCAATAAACAATACATAAGATTACAGTACACTTACATGTCAACTATACAAAACATAATAAAAGAACAAGAAAGAGAAAAAAAACGTCAATAGGTCAACAGGTATTCACGCAGTTTTATTTTAAATATTGCCATGTTTGAAGAACATTTAATATCCTGAGGCAAATTATTAAAAGCCTGTACACCTTTAAAAAACACTGAATTTTGTGTACATTTTTTCGTGGCCTTATAAACTCTAAACATTTTCTTATTACCTGCTTATGTTCATGAACATCCTGATTGACTTAAAATATTTTGTAAATATACTCGGGAGATTCCTGATTTAATTTTAAATATTAAAAGCAGGGAATAGAATAGCAAATATTTTTTAACAGGCAACCACTGAGCACATTCAACATGGAATTGATTGGTTCCAATCTCGAACAGTTCAGTATTATCCTCAGACCTCTATTCTGCAACTTTTGCAATCGTTGCAACTCATTCTGGTTGAGCAAATACAGTATAATGGCACAATAATTAAAATGAGGTAATATTAAGAGTATTATAAATTATTATTTTAGCCCATTTGCCGAGATGTGGAGAACAGCGCCTCAAATAGTTTATTTTAAATCTGACACATCTGTCCCATTACATTTACGTAAACTGAATCACGTGATCAAAGATTTACTACATATCAGTTGCATCCGATGTGGATTCTCAAACGCGGCATATACTGTGTATTTTCTGTTTCATGACATTCAGGGTTGCAAAGCTGTATCGTAGATATTGGACTTATTAAAAAATAAAGTATTCTTCGGACTTATAATTTTTTATTAATACATTTATTTTAATGAGATTGTACTTATACTGTCTTTCTTTTTTCACAGATAAAGTTCTTCACAAAATAACAGTGTTGTATCCTGGAATATCTAGCTGCCATCCAGCTACTTCATACATAATACAATTTTCATATACATTACATTTTTTAAATATTGGATTTGTATTATATATATTCTTTAATAAATTTATTTTTTAAATATGTTTGTTTTTTTATCTAAAAACTGTTAGCATAGCTATAATAAAGCAAAAATGCAATTTGTGTGAACAAATCTTAATTTGGCTAACAGTTTTTAATGCGGATAATTTTTACTGTCAAATTTGAATAGCCCCGCGCTTTTCTTCTCTTCTTCTTTTTATTATTTTCTCTTCTTTCATATGGCCTCTTACCAGACTAGGACTTAATTGAAAAAAAAATCAACCACGTCCACCAGGTGCCGCTAAAAATTCTATCATCCTTTTTTAACATGGGAGATACCGTTCTAAAAGTAAGTGTTCTGTGGAAGCAACAAGCAACCAAACTCGGAATGTTTGATCGATCGCAGAGCCATCGAGCAATTGACTCAAAAAAGATTCGAATCTTTTAAAAACAGGGAATCAATTCATTCGAGTCAGGGCACTGATTCGTTCTTTTTGAACGAATCGTTCGCGAACGACACACCTCTACTATGCATATATCTCGAGCCTATAAAGAACAAGAAAAATAAAAAAGTAGGTGATACACTAGAACAGAGGTTCCCAAACGCTTTTGTTTCATAGACCACTACCAATTTCTAAATCTCGAAAAAAAAAAGTGAAGATTAGATATATCTATGGAAACTTGCGTTGTGGCCATAGATTACTTGAATAGATGGGAAACTCAATGGTAAAATTATGAGTCGATGTGCTGCCATCTATCAAATTGGAGTGGTACTAAAATTCAATATGGCCGCCACGAGCGGGCTTTTTGAAATTTAACTTTGTAGTAGCCCAAAAATGTAATAAAGCAAAAAAATTGGAAAAATATTTGACTAGTTTTAAATCATAAAACAACCATATTGACTGTTTCGTGATTTGAAACTAGTCAAATATTTTGCCAAGTTTTATCTTTATTTGATTTTACTTCATTATATTTTTGCATTAATTTCAAACTTGAAATAAAATGCAATTTATTTTATTTTATTTATTACAGTAAATTAACGCCGCATCATATAATTTGTCTATTTAAATATGGAAATACTCAAACAAATATGCATTTACACCATTTAAATAATTAAATATTTATAAAACAAACCTATCAAAAATGTTTTCTGTAACAAAATCAGCATATATAAGTGCTCAAGACCTTTATAAAAGTTTTGCGACTTGGAGTGGCAAATAAGTTTGAAAAAATTGAGGTTGAAGCATATATCATCCTTTTTTACTATCGAAACAAATTTGAGTGTGGATAAAATTTGCCATACGGTGATTGAGTTGACTAGTTAGGTTGAGGAGCATTTCTTCATCCGATAATTGTTTTCTTGATTCATTTATACAGCACTTGTAGTTATCAAATTTTTATTCATCATGTGGGCAGGGTGATAAATAAATTTAACTTTTGAGCATAAATTAAACTTACACACGTTTGGAACCTTGAAGATTTTAGGGTGTTTTCTTGTTTGATGTCAATGGCATTGAATCAATTTTTGATATTGATGACTGAGGCTCAAATATTTCATCGATCGACAGGGTATTTTGGAGGGCCAACATTTTCTTTACAAAAATGATCATTTAAAAACTGAAAACAAAAAGAAATTTAAATAACAAACCAATTATTTTAACACTGAATCAAATACAAGTTTGTAAATATTACTTACCGTTGGTACAGTGATGGTGCATTTTTCTTAAGACACTTATTACAATTTGGGGGACGCATATTTAATGTGGTATAAATTGCATTACTACCAATATCTGGGAGTGCTTTATTGTTTGTAGCTGAAATCCATCTTCCCATCTTTTGAAAACATGCTTAAAATTGGAAGGTGTTGAAAAATAAATCTAGATACTAGATGAATCAAAATTCAATACACCTTCAAATACAACAGCCATTTTATTTTATCTGAGTTTGAAGTTTTGACGAGCTGACAACTGACATGACAGTTCGATACGAGCGCCATCCCGTTAATTGGAGTGGTACTAAATTACCAGCCTCATGTTTTTCCATTTGAGTTACCAGCCCCTGGTTGTGGCCGAGTTTTAAGATGAATTAACAGTATTCGAAAAAAAAAAAGGTTAGAATTGATTGCTTGATAGGGTTAATTATTTGATAATAAAGTCGACTAAACAAATTTTCAATTAAATTTTAATTGATTGTACTGTGAGTGGATGTCAAAAAAGCAAAGTTGGCCAAACGAAAAAGTGACTCCATCCAACTTTACTTTTTCGAAATCTACAGTGATTCACATCACAAGAACCAATCAATTCTCACAAATTGTATTTAGAAAACGTCCCATTAGGAGTGGTAAAAAGAAATATAGTATATTTCCTTGAGTTTTAGGTATTTATTTAAATTTAAATATATAAATTATTACACTATTATTATTGTTATAACCGTCGTAATATAATTAAAATTAAACACTTATAACGTAATGTAATTTCTACAATGGTAATTACAAAAAAAATAAAATTTTAATGAGAGGGATGTACTTGATGGATTGACAGCAAATTATCAATATTTGGCTTGAGTTTTGTAAGGAATAACCGTAAATCTCCCCTTTCTGTGATATTCAATCTGCTCATTTTTTTTTGTTAATAAGTTTATAACGGCACTAAAACTTTTTTTCAGCGAGATATGACGAGGGAAACGCTATCAGAAGCTTTTGCACAATTCCCCACAGTCCAGAATATTTTACGGGTATTTCTGCCTGCAGCCAAAATTTTTGATACCCTCTTTTAAATGTCACTTTCAGCACCTCATTAGTGCTAAGATCGAGTAGCTCCTCTTGTAATATCACATTCTCCACTTCCGTTTCATCAAATGGATACATGATCCATGGTGGTATTTCCATCGACAGAATATCTTCAAATCTGAATTTAAAATCATCATGCAGGGCAATCAAATGTTCGAACGTATGTCTAAATATCTTCATCAAGACATTCTACCTGCGACAAGTTTGAAAACTGTGAAAATTCGCGACGACCAATATTTTCCTTCATAAATTTCAATTTACCAAGAAAAGCTAAAATTACACTGTAGATAGCAGGAAATCAGAATTTCAGTAATAATTATACTTTTATTTTAAAATATAAAAAACGTTATAATATTAAAAATGTTGTGACAAAGATACGTCTTGTTAATCTTCTTCGAAATCAGTAATCAATCTTTTTTTTTGTTTCCTTTTTCCATGGTTACCATCCATCGGATAAGTAGGGTGCTAGTGTACGCAGCTATCGACCAAGAGCATTAATATATGTGGTTATTATAATGGTACCATCTGACATTGACACTTGACCAACCTCAAATAAAAACTGACTAAGAAACCACACTAAAATACAAACAACACAATAACTATAAAATTCACTAGTCATATTACATTTCTATTTATTAAAAAAAAAAAATGGTAAGCATACGAAGTTTAACCCTAGTGGGCATTTCTATGTCATTTCGCATTTGGTCTATTAAGATCAATATGTTTCTTTAACGATCATTGTCTTTTAAGGTTGTTTGGTATCTCCTTCTTGGATGGCTCGATGTTGAGTTGAAACGCGGTAAACAATGCCTCAGGAATGGCAGCGCATCCATAATACAATAGTTACTACGTCTGAACACCTGCCAGTGCTGAGTCGCAGTAAGATTTGTCTGAGTATAGAGAGACGACTGTTCAGTCATTCTTTACCGCGTCACAACAATATGCATACGTTGCAGCATAGTAAACAATGCCAATACGCCGCCCGACGATGGCAGGAGCTCCATCTGTTGTCACCGAAATAACGTTTGTGAATGGAATCGGTTTTTCTTTAAAAAAATCACTCAAAACATTAAATATTGATTCACCTAGTGTCCGTCTTCAAAGGTTTCGCGAATAGTAGCTCTTCATGAATTTCTTCGCCCATAACAAATCAAACATTTGCCAATAATAATGCTTCATTGCCAGGTAAAGTTGACTCGTCCAGTTGAATAGAAAAATAAGTTGTTCGTAGATAATCACATGGCGGCCGGCGCGATAACGACAAGTCTCGACGCGTTGTACTGAATATGGAATATGCAAGTAACAGTCGCTGAGCTTCTTAAAATATTATCTGCCTATATTGATAAGAGAAGTCAAGTCAATATTTTAGTAACTAAAATGTTGACTGTTTATATTATAAACAGTTTAAGTTTTTTACAAGAATTTCTTCATCACAAGGAAAAATGAGTAATCAGTTGTTTAATAGTATATTGCTTCACTATCGAAACCAAATTAATTTTCATGTACCCCCGCTTACGATTGTGGAATCCCATTTTTTATTACGCCCAACGTATACCCCCGTCGAGTCTCCCGTGGACCCCTGGGGGTCCACCTGGACCACTTTGGGAAATACTGCACTAGAATGACAGAATTAATAAACAAAATAAATTTAACTGAAGCATTTGAAGCCAACGATCCTTTCACTATCTAACTTTACTTTGAGCTTCTAAAATCAACTTTAAATGAGCTAGCACTCAATGATAAACTAGGTTAAATATGGAATCTTGATGAGTCAAGCTTTTCCAGAGACATATCTAAAATATAAGTTGAGGGAAAAGATGACTTCTTACTACAAGAACAAGCGAGCCAGGTCGTGAAAACACCACCATTTTGATAGCCTGTAGTGCCTCTGCCACCATTGATAAAGTTTAAGGGAAAGAGTATTTGGAGTAAATGGGATTTAACGATCTAGAATATTCTCGAACATCTTATGTAGCCACAAAGAATGGCTGTGGAGATTGAAGTCTTTAAGAGTTATTTATTTGTTTACAGTACGCTACAGATACATAACGTTCTAGATGGTACATTTAAAATATGAATTAAAATAAAATTAAAAAATAATTAATTAAAATTCTCATAGTATAAAAATGAAGTCAATAGAAGTTGACGCTTTAAAGGAAACAAACCTGTATTAAAAATGTCATAATTTAAAAAATACTTATTGTAATTGGACATCAGTCGGTCTACAAATAAATTCTGTCCATAGTTAGTTCTATGAGTATTTACATAAAATAGTTTAATCTGCCTAGTAAGTCTGGCAGGAACAAGGAATCTAATAAAACATACCAGACTGTCACTATCAATCAAACCGTTCAATAACTTATACAGGAAAACAAGCGATGCTTCTCAACGTCTGCATTCCAAACTCTTAAGTCCGCACAATAGAATTCTGGTTTGGTAATCTATATTTTTATATATAAATTGTGAAAAAATCGCAATAGTACCAATTATTAAGTATTTAGGTATCCAATTAGATAATCTACTTAATTTCTTTAATTATATTAATAAAAAAAAATTGAAAAAATTATATTTCTTCTCTAGAATTTCAAATAACTTGTCAACTTCAACTAAAATAACAGTATATAATACAATTATTCAGCCTCACTTCGATTATTGTGCCTCCATTCTTCATTTATTTTACCTCAACAAGTTAAATCAACTTCAAAAACTACAAAATCGAAGCATGTGCATAATATTAAAAACTAATCGTCTTACACCAATTGCCACAATATTAAATTATCTTTAATGCTTTTCGATTCAGCAAAGGTTGTACTACTTGACAATTATGTTTATTTATAAAATAATTCATTCTTTGGCTCCACCCTACTTTCATCAATTTATTTGTTATCATAGGGATATTCATGATTATTTTTTTCGTATAACTTTTAACCAATTAGAACGTTCAATTTAGTTAAGTTACCTCGTATAATTTCGATAATACCTGATTATACATAGAGTAGCTCCACCAATCAAAAATATTTACAATTAATTCATTTCCGTAGTAACCACATCGACAACAATACACTAACTAACAGGACCGTCAAATTTTGACGTTTATCAATCATTAATAATTGTAATTTTCATTGTACCAATATGTATTTAAATTAATAAATTGTTGATATTTACTTAATTTACTCAAAAAATAATCGCATCAAATACAATACGTACTTCAAAATAAATACGGTTATACATCTCAAACTTCCTGCATAATTACAAATCGTGTCAGTTTGACAGAATAATCCTCCCACTTCGGGGTCGGATTATTTAAACTGTCAAACTGACACTCTTTATAATTATGCAACAAGTTATCGATGTATAACCTGATTATTTTGAAGTACTTATAGTATTACTACTGATTAGAGCACAAGATCAACTAATCT
Organism: Psylliodes chrysocephalus; assembly: GCA_927349885.1. Classification (NCBI taxonomy): domain Eukaryota; kingdom Metazoa; phylum Arthropoda; class Insecta; order Coleoptera; family Chrysomelidae; genus Psylliodes; species Psylliodes chrysocephalus. The sequence continues at coordinate 38,378,588 of OV651824.1, read as the reverse complement.
ATATACAGTGAGCATCATAAGTCTTACCCCCCCTAACTAACTCAGGTCGATTTTTGTTTTCTACAATGTACATTTTTGTATGATTAGTTTACCCTTAATTTCATCCCTTACTGGAGGGGAACAACCCTTTCGAAAAATTTAAATGACATGGGGTGGTGAGTGATAGCTCATTTGAAAGGGGGTTTTATTCAACCGTGCAAAAAAAATTTAAATTTGCTTCATTACGTGTTGATTTATTAATGTTTAAAAATAACAAAACCTCACAAAATAGGAAAGCAACTAAACTAATAGTGACCTTCTAATGGCAAAAAGTCTTACTTCGCGTCTGAACCAAAAACGAAATCATGCAGGGCCGAATTTTAATTCTAAGGATGAGTGCGCTACGTTAATTTCCGTTATTCTGAAACAACAATTAGTCGAGAATTAATGAAGCAAATTTCAAAATTTTTTACATGGTTGAATAGAGAATAAAACCCTCTTTTAAATGAGCTGTCACTCACCACCCCATGCCATTTAAATTTTTCGAAAGGGTTGCTTCCCTCCAGTAAGGGATGAAATTAAGGGTAAACTATTCATACAAAAATGTATACTGTAGAAATCAAAAATCGACGTGTCTCGGCGATTTTCCTAACAAGACTCCAGTAACGAGTTAGATAGGGGGGGTAAGACTTATGGTGCTCACGGTATATAAAATTGTTTGTCCTGACTGACTGACTGACTGACTGACTGACTGACTGACTGACTGACTGACTGACTGACTGACTGACTGACTGACTGACTGACTGACTGACTTACTGACTGACTGACTGACTGACTGACTGACTGACTGACTGACTGACTGACTGACTGACTGACTGACTGACTGACTGACTGACTGACTGACTGACTGACTGACTGACTGACTGACTGACTGACTGACTGACTGACTGACTGACTGACTGACTGACTGACTGACTGACTGACTGACTGACTGACTGACTGACTGACTGACTGACTGACTGACTGACTGACTGACTGACTGACTGACTGACTGACTGACTGACTGACTGACTGACTGACTGACTGACTGACTGACTGACTGACTGACTGACTGACTGACTGACTGACTGACTGACTGACTGACTGACTGACTGACTGACTAACTGACTTATGGTGCTCACGGTATATAAAATTGTTTGTCCTGACTGACTGACTGACTGACTGACTGACTGACTGACTGACTGACTGACTGACTGACTGACTGACTGACTGACTGACTGACTGACTGACTGACTGACTGACTGACTGACCTATCAGCGTACAGCCAAAACTACTGAGCCTAGAAAGCTGAAATTTGGAACATAGGTTCATTTTATAACGTAAGCATCCGCTAAGAAAGGATTTTTGGAAATTTTAACTTTAAAGGGGGGAAATGGGAGAAAATGGGGGAGGGAGCTTTTAATGAAACTCTTTGTTCTTTTAAGTTAGAAACATGAAAATTTAAATTACAGCTGCTGAGCATAAATAAATAAATAATGACGTGTTTCAGGGTTTTTGGATTTTTAACATTTTAAGGGGGGAAAACGGGGGGTGAAAGTTTGTAAGGGACTAACGATTTTTTTGTTTTCTATGAAGTTAGAAACATGAAAATTGGAATTCCAGCTACTGACTACAAATTATTAATGACGTGTTTCAGGGTTTTTGGATTTTCACATTTTAAGGGGGGAAATGGGATGTGAAAATTTATTTGGGAGTATCCATGTTTTTGGTTCTCTTTAAAATTAAAAACATGAAAATTGGAATTGCAGCTACTTAATACAAATTAATAATAATAATATGTTTTAGGGTTTTTATATTTTTACATCTTAAGGGGGGGGGGGTAAAAGTTTGGATGGGAGTATAACTTTTTTTGTTCTCTTTGAAGTTAGAAACATGAAAATTGGAATTGTAGCTAATGAGTACAAATTAATAATGACGTGTTTTAGGGTTTTTGGATTTTCACATTTTAAGGGTGGGAAACGGGGGGGGGGGGGGTGAAAGTTTATTTGGTAATATCTATTTTTTAAAGGTAGGAACTTGAAAATTGGAATTGTAGGTTCTTATCATAAATAAATAATGAAATGTTTCATGGCTTTTGGATTTTCACATTTTAAGGGGGGAAAACAGGAGTGAAAATTAATAAAAAATTATTAAAAAGTAATAAAAATTAATAAAAATTAATAAAAATTAATAAAAATTAATAAAAATTAATAAAAATTAATAAAAATTAATAAAAATTAATAAAAATTAATAAAAATTAATAAAAATTAATAAAAATTAATAAAAATTAATAAAAATTAATAAAAATTAATAAAAATTAATAAAAATTAATAAAAATTAATAAAAATTAATAAAAATTAATAAAAATCAATAAAAATTAATAAAAATTAATAAAATTGATAAAAATTAATAAAAATTAATAAAAATTAACAAAAATTAATAAAAATTAATAAAAATTAATAAAAATTAATAAAAATTAATAAAAATTAATAAAAATTAATAAAAATTAATAAAAATTAATAAAAATTAATAAAAATTAATAAAAATTAATAAAAATTAATAAAAATTAATAAAAATTAATAAAAATTAATAAAAATTAATAAAAATTAATAAAAATTAATAAAAATTAATAAAAATTAATAAAAATTAATAAAAATTAATAAAAATTAATAAAAATTAATAAAAATGAATAAAAATTAATAAAAATTAATAGAATTTAATAAAAATTTTTAAAATGTAATTTAAATTAATAAAAAATAATAAAAATTAATAAAAATTAATAAAAATTAATAAAAATTAATAAAAATTAATAAAAATTAATAAAAATTAATAAAAATTAATAAAAATTAATAAACATTAATAAAAATTAATAAAAATTAATAAAAATTAATAAAAATTAATAAAAATTAATAAAAATTAATAAAAATTAATAAAAATTAATAAAAATTAATAAAAATTAATAAAAATTAATAAAAATTAATAAAAATTAATGAAAATAAATAAAAATTAATAAAAATTAATAAAAATTAATAAAAATTAATAAAAATTAATAGAAATTAATAAACATGAGTAAAAATGAATACAAATTAATAAAAATTAATAAAAATTAATCAAAATTAATAAAAATTAATAAAAATTAATAGAATTTAATAAAAAATTTTTAAAATGTAATTTAAATTAATAAAAAATAATAAAAATTAATAAAAATTAATAAAAATTAATAAAAATTAATAAAAATTAATAAAAATTAATAAAAATTAATAAAAATTAATAAAAATTAATAAAAATTAATAAAAATTAATAAAAATTAATAAAAATTAATAAAAATTAATAAAAATTAATAAAAATTATTAAAAATTAATAAAAATTAATAAAAATTAATAAAAATTAATAAAAATTAATATAAATTAATAAACATGAGTAAAAATGAATACAAATGAATAAAAATTAATAAAAATTAATGAAAATAAATAAAAATTAATAAAAATTAATAAAAATTAATAAAAATTAATAAAAATTAATAGAAATTAATAAACATGAGTAAAAATGAATACAAATGAATAAAAATTAATAAAAATTAATAAAAATTAATAAAAATTAATAAAAATTAATAAAAATTAATAAAAATTAATAAAAATTAATAAAAATTAATAAAAATTAATAAAAATTAATAAAAATTAATAAAAATTAATAAAAATTAATAAAAATTAATAAAAATTAATAAAAATTAATAAAAATTAATAAAAATTAATAAAAATTAATAAAAATTAATAAAAATTAATAAAAATTAATGAAAATAAATAAAAATTAATAAAAATTAATAAAAATTAATAAAAATTAATAGAAATTAATAAACATGAGTAAAAATGAATACAAATTAATAAAAATTAATAAAAATTAATGAAAATAAATAAAAATTAATGAAAATAAATAAAAATTAATAAAAATTAATAAAAATTAATAAAAATTAATAAAAATTAATAAAAATTAATAAAAATTAATAAAAATTAATAAAAATTAATAAAAATTAATAAAAATTAATAAAAATTAATAAAAATTAATAAAAATTAATAGAAATTAATAAACATGAGTAAAAATGAATACAAATGAATAAAAATTAATAAAAATTAATAAAAATTAATAAAAATTAATCAAAATTAATAAAAATTAATAAACATGAGTAAAAATGAATACAAATGAATAAAAATTAATACAAATAAATAAAAATGTTAAAAATGAATAAATATAAAAAAATTAAAAAATGAATGAAAATCAATCAAACTAATAAAAATTAATAATAAAAAAAAAAAGTCATGTATTTTTTTATATTAATAACACGACTATATGCGATCAAAATCGCGAGCAAAGCCACGGGCAATAGCTAGTGATATATACATTAAAAAAGTTAATTATTCGAAATCACAAGCATCGTTGTTGTATAAAGGTTTCCAAGAATATAATGAACTGCCCAGGGGCTTGAAGGATTGTAATTCATTAGCAAGTTAAAAAAAATGACAACTTTTATTAAAACTGAAAAAATTTAATTTTAACTTATATATATTTGATTATTACTTTTTTATTTTTCTTTTTAAATATTTGCGTCCTTTTAACTGTTATTTGTTTTATTGTTAATTAAGGCTGTCTAAACTCAAGATTAAAAGTATCTTTGTAATGTGTAACAAATTTATTTTTCTTAACTCAGATTATGTTAATGTTAATAATAATTATCTTCAAGTTTTAAGTGTACTGTATTTGTATTTCTATATTTTTTTGTATATTAGGTTTATCATACTTCAATAAATATCTATCTATCTATATCTATCCATCTACTAATAAAAAAAGGGGTCGTTCTTTCCAAATGCACCTTAACCATCATGAACATTTACAATTATTATTAAATAATTAATGTTTGTGTACTTACCATTTTAGCTGAATGTACGTGATCGATGTGGTATTGTAAAGTGTCTTTTCTATTAAAAACTTTTTGGCAAATTTCGCATTTATTCACATGTCCTTCGTGAAGTTTATAATGCTTTCTGTAAGACTTTTGATTACCCAGCAATGTATTACAAATTGGACATGTATACTTTTCTCTTGGTAAATGGGTCGCTGAATGAATTATCAGATTATTCTTATGAGTAAACGTTTTAGAACATTGATTACATGGATATGTTACTGTTGGATGTGCCGGTTCTTTAGAAGTGGTACATTCTTGCAGCTTATCCTTTTTGTCATGACATTTTTTTATATGACTATAAAGATATTTCTTCTGGAAAAATATTTTGGAACAATGAGGACATTGAAATTTGTAAAATAATTTGCAGGGGTGATTGCTTAAATTTTCTTTTCGTGCAAATACCTGAAATAAAAATAATAATTCATTAATAATATCTAAATTATTTGACAATTTAAAATATAATAAAAATATCACCCTTTATTTAAAGAAACTGCAGAAGCAATTCTATCAAAAATTGTTAACGTTGATACATACCTTATTACAGTCAACACATGTAAACTTTCCAGTATGAATATTCATATGCTCCATCAAATTCTTTAACTTTCTAAATATCTTCAAGCAAATATCGCAAACGAATTGTTCAGTTTCGTTTTCAGCCAATTCAAAATTAAAATTGTCCAAATCTTTGACACTTTCTGGAAGAATTGATTCCATATTTAGATTCAAATTTTCGTGTTCAAACAGATTACTATGATTTTCTATGCCGGTTAAATCCAACTGGTGCAATGCCAAATTTGTATTATCCATACTATCACTGAGAAATTCATTTAATAAAGGACCTCCGAAATAATTTTCTTTCGACAAGGAATCTGTCTGTTTATCTGCCTTTTTTATGACTGATTTTGGCTCTGACTGTAGAGAAAGTTTGTTGTTTATAACGTCTTTTTCATGAACAATTTTCAAATGTTTTTGGTAACCCTATAATAAAATAATTAGTAAATAATTGTCTAAAATAAGAACATTAGACTATATATGAGAAATTTATCTTAAACATTGGTATTTTTAGAATATTTGGCAACCGTGTAGCCTACGTAACAGACGTTAGGTGGCCCCACGGTCAGTTACAAAATAGTGAAAAGAGCAGGTGCAGTGATAGAGTGTTTATGTTTAGACATTTCATAAGGTCAGTATACCAAATTGAATGTATCTACTTCATATTAAATTTATTTAAACTGTTCCTGGGGGTGCATTAAACAACACTGATGGGTTTTTACTGGTTTTTATGCATGTAAATCCTAAAACCTCATTTTTGTTAAAGTGTCGATAATAGGAACAAACAAATTCAGTATGTTCCAGTTATTGACATACCCTGTCAATCACTGGTCCACAAGCAAATACTGATATACAATGTTGTCATACTGTCTAAAAAGTCTGCAATATACCATTTAAATATGAAATCTAACAGCCTTTTGATTCCAGTCATTGACAGGGGTGTCAATTATTGGTACAAGAAGTGTCAATAACTGGAACACGTTTTTTATTACAGTTATGGCACCTAAAAAAAATTATACAGAGGCTCAGTTGGATGAAGCTCTTGCTGCTATAGCAAGAGGGATGCCAGTAGCTACAACTGCTAAAACTTACTTTGTTCCACGAACAACGTTACTTTATAAATCAACAGGAAAGCTACCTATACATTGCCTAATGGGACCAAGTACCATCCTCACAAGCAATGAAAAAACTCTTGTCGAACAGTGAATACTTTCTCTAGCAAAAGTGCACCATCCAGTAGGCAAAGAGCAATTACTAGACAGTGTCCAGTTTATCGTTAAAGAAAATAAACGACCAAACCCTTTCACTGATTCGAGACCAGGTCGAAAATGGTACGAGTCGTTTTTGAAAAGGCATCCAAATTTAAGCGAAAGAGTTGCACAAAATTTAACACCAGCCCGCGAAAAAGTTACTGAACAACAATTGCGACAATGGTTTCGGGAAGTGAAAGAATACTTGCAGTCAAAAAATTTATTTGTTGCAAGGGAGGATCCTTCCAGAGTATTCAACTCTGGTGCGAGTGCTTTTTTTCTTCAACCAAAAGGTGATAAAGTCCTTGCACGAAAAGGGGATAAAAGCGTGTACAATGCTGGAACCAACGACGAGAAAGAAAATTTAACTGTATTAGTCACCGCCAATGCCGCTGGGACCCTAGCTCCTCCCATGGTGGTGTTTAAATATGAACACATTCCAAGTCATGTAGCTGTCAGTATCAATAAAAGTTGGGGAATAGGCCGTTCCGAAAGTGAATGGATGTGTGGAGCAACTTTTTTTGAATACATAACAAATGTGTTTGTACCATGGCTAGATGATTATTGACGGTCATGTGTCGCACATGACATTACACATATCAAAGTTTTGTTCAAAAAACGGAATTGAACTTTTTGCATTGTATCCAAACTCTACACATTTAATTCAACCTATGGATGTGGCTGTATTTAAGCCGCTAAAACAATTTTGGAAAAAATCTGTAAGAGATTGGCACATCGAAAATCACGGAAAAATATTGCGAAAAGAAAATTTCGGAAAAGTGTTTGAGGAAGTGTTATCCAAAGTTACAGATAAAACAATTCAACATGGATTTATGGCATGTGGACTTTCGCCGTTTAATGTAGAAAATGTAAAATTTTCAAAAATTTCAAACCCGTCGACAGAAGTTAATCAAATCAGAATAATAGAAGGGTTGGCAGTTTTGAAAAAATTTATTCCCTTAGAAAAATTAAAAAACTTTCGAACAAATTTTGATACTGCATGGACAGGTAATATGGAAGACGTGTCACTATTTAATGTATGGAACACAATGAAAAAAAAATTAAAATAGAATAGAATGGTTGAACCATTAGAAAACATAAAAAAAAGTGAGAACCAAATTTGCAACAAGAAAGAAAATGATCTTGTAGAAAACATATTAGACAACTCGAGACCAGGACCTTCTGGCCTTCAACAACAAAGAGTTGATTCTGATATGACCCCATTAAAAATTGTTATACATTCTAATGTCAATATTACACCTCCTACTGTATCACAAAGTGATATATCTCCTTTAAATTCATTGGAAAATACAACGCCGTTCAATGTATTATCTTTAAAGAAACAAGTTCCCACTCCATTTAAAAAAGCCTTGTTGTTTTGGCCGGAAGAAGTAAAAAACACAAAAAAAAAGAATAAAGAGCAAATTCCTTGTGCTATTACGTTAGAAATTTGGCAAAAATACCACATAAAAAAGGATTCTGAGAAAAAGAGAAAACAAGAATGGGCAGAAGAGAGAAAGCGAAAAAGGGAAGAAAAAATTATAAAAATACAAAACAAGGCTAAGTCAGTAAAGAGGGAAAGTTCTGACAATTCATCCGAAAACGAAGAATGGATAGAAAGTGGAGACAGTATTGATGATGTCAGTATCAATTTAGAAAATTAAGAAGAGAACGAAATACCAATCAAATACGACGATATCCATGTAGATTTTATTTTAGCGAAATTCTTAGGAGGAAAGAGAAAAACTTTTTTTTATAGGTATATCTGTGTGGTTCAGAAGAAATATTCCCGAAACGATATTGAAGTTATATCCCTTAAATCAACAAATGAAACGAATACCTTCAAACTTGTTGATAGTTATTGCTGCGTTTGAGAATCCACATCGGATGCATCTGAGATGTAAAAAATCTTTGATCACGTGATTCAGTATACGTAAATGTAATGGGACAGATATGTCCGATGTGGATAAAAAAACGCTCGAGATGTAAAAAATGCATCCGATGTGGATTCTCAAACGCAGCATATATTTCAACAATCAAGATAGAGGATATCATAAAAAAGTTATACCAACCGGAACTACACAATGTCGGCGACAGAATAAAATATGTATTTTCAAAAATATTGATATTTTTGAAGCCTAAAGCACCCATAAATTTTGATTTTTTGTTTTTATTTTTTGTATTATGAATTTGCTGTTTATTTTTATTTACTTAGTGTATTCAAAATTAAAAGTATAATAAAAAAATGTTCCTTAATTTGTGTCAATAATTGGTGTGTCAATTACTGGTACATGAAAAATATCAAGTGTCAATGACTGGTAGGTACTTCAAAACACTTTTTTTATAATATTTATGTCATAAAAAGCAAAATTATTAGAACTAAAAATACATAACTAATGAACTCAAGAAACTATAAGCTACAAGAAAAAAATCGTATTATATGCTTAAATTTTTTTGTTATTGGTGAAAATAATTATTTAATACAAATCAGCGTCTAATAGTGTCAATTATTGGTGCAGTTACCTTAGTAAAGTTACAAATTGTTTTTTTGGCAGAAATTGTGAAGATACTAATACGTAGGTATATTTAAATAAATACAGGAAATAAACTTACTTGAACTTTTTGAAAAGAGACATTACATATATTGCAATACCTTCCCAATTTTGCACGATAGTGTTTTAATAGGTGCAGAGCAAATTCTGAAAGGTTTCTTTCCATTTTACCACAGAATTTGCAGCTCCACATTTCCCTTGATGTAATATTTTTTTTCTTTCTAACTAGTGCATCTACAAAATACATACAAAATATGAATACAAAAAAAGGGAAAAATTTCATGTATATGTATTGGTTTATTTGAAATATATTGGATTGTTGCATTAGAACTAATGAAAATTCAAACCCTACAAAAAACTAATGAAATAATAAATCTAGCAGATGATACCAATGAGGGGAGTCATGAGAATGATTATATCACAGTAACAAGACGGCAAGGGAGAAAAAACAAAACAATTATGGGAAGTGGAGAAGGTGATGATGAATTTAAAGGAAGGAAAAAATCAAACAAAAAAATTTGGCTCTTTGTATCTAGAGTATCAGACACTGTAAATGAAGAAAATGTTAAGAAATACATTCATAAACCCACAAACGCAGAAGACATTTATGTGAAGAAACTAGACACATATTTTGTAAGACAGAATGTGGGAATAGATCCTCATTTTCAGGAGCAAGTATATAAATCAGATTTTTGAACGAAAAATATAATTTATTCCAGTTTCAACTTTAAACAAGGTCAGCGATTTCTTAAAGAATCACAAAACCAGAGATCGCATAAGAGTGAAAAAAAATTTTCAAACCTAGCCTCTACTTCAGACCTGATAAAATAAGGACCTCAAGGACTACTATGGAAAACCACTTTTTGAAAGAAAATAATGAATTACTATTTTACAGTTCCCAACAGTTAAATATTACTTTAATGCATATCAATATACAGGAAGGTTTTGGCAATAAATGCTTTGATCTAAATTTAATTTTACAGAAACAAAATGTAAGTATTCTATGTGTTACTGAACATTGGCTTGATTCTAACAATTTACAAGCTACCTCGATTGACGATTTTAAGCTAGTATTATATTTTTCACGGATAAAGAAAGAAAAAGGTGGTGCTAGTATATTTATGAAAACAAGTATTGCTGCAAATTTTGAATCAATTAATTTACATAGGTGGTGTATAGAAGGTGAATTTGAAGTATATGGTGGAAAAATAAAGATCGATTCTAAACTTTTTTTATTTATTATTACTGTGTATAAGCCACCTTGTACTAAGTTTAGCACTTTTATAAATCAGCTAGAGCTATTAATTCATAATATTTCTCAAAACGACAATCACTATTTTATCTGTGGTGATTTTTTGATTGAAGGTAATCAAAAAACTGTTTTAATTGACTTTTTGAAGGAATTTCATATTAAACATCATATAAATGTTGCAACGAGAACAACAAGTACAACCTCAACTTGTTTAGATAATTTTTTTGCCAATTTTGATGGAGATAAGGTGGGTGTATATGATACTTTTTTGTCTGATCATAATTACTTATTATGTTCGATTAAACTACCTAATTTTAAAAATAACAGAATTTAAATACAGATATAAACGAGATTCAAGTGATCCTTAAGCAATAACTTTTATAAATATTTTATCAGTTGAAAATTGGCGTGAAGTATACACATCTACTAATTTTAATGATGCATTTTCTATCTTTTATAAATCATTCCTGAAAACAAAGAAAGTGATAAAACCACAAAAATTAAAAAATCAGTTTCCACCTGATATTAAAGAGTTACATAATCTATTATGTGAAATGAACAGGTTAAAGAAAGAAATAAATTCTACATATTATACAGAACGTTACAATAATTTAAAAAAAGAGTATCAAAAAATAACAAAACAATACTTGAGAAGAAAAAATAATGATCGTATTTTAAGAAGTAATAACGTAATGAAAGAATCCTGGAATATAATAAACGAGAGTAGGGGAAAACGAAAAAACAACTTATTGAATCCTATTAAACTTACAAATGATGACAAATTAACACCCTTAGAAAAAGTAAATTATATCAAGGACTTTTTTATTAATGTAAATAAAAATAATATTGTACCTAACTGTACTATGAGTATTGATAAACATCATAAAAGTTTTTTTCTTTTTCCAACAACTCCTAGTGAAATCATCACTATAATCAAAAAAACTACTTCTAAACCCACTGAAGGTATTGATGAAATAAATGGTAAAATTCTGTTATCGGTTGCTCATTGTATTGCTGAACCCATATCACATTTTATTATTGAATCCTTTGTTTTGGGATTATTCCCAAATATGAAGGAATCTAAAGGAATTCCTGTTTATAAAAATAAGGGATCTGCATCTAATATAGAATATTATCATTTAATCTGTATATCTAGTCAAATAACTAAAATATTTGACTCAGCATATTTTATTAGACTCACTAATTACCTTGAAAATTTTAATATGTTGCCAGATACTCAAAATGGATTTAGAAAAAATAAGTCAACATCTACTGCAATTGCAACTTGCCTAGAGTTTATATATCAAGCACTCAATGATAAAAAACATATTTTGGGACTCTTCTATGACCTTAGTCGTGCATTTGATGTGGTGGATCATAATCTTTTATTATTGAAGATGAATGGGTTAGGAATACGAGGGAAACCTTATGAATGGTTACAGTCTTACTTAATAAATCGAACTCAAGTAATTGTAACAAATAGTCTAAAATCTGATCCTCTTCCATGTACAATAGGAGTTCCCCAAGGTACAATTTTGGGCCCACTTCTTTTTAGTTTTTATAAGTGATATAAGTAATTTTTGTTTGAGCTCTCAACAAATAGTTCAATATGCCGATGATACCAATATTGTAATTGCAGATGATCAAATTGAACAGGTCACTCAAAGTAGCAACGAGGCATCTCGTGAATTTAACCAGTATTGTAAAGATAACGGTCTGGCATTAAATGTAACAAAAACAAACTTCATGCAATTTCTACCCAAAAACATATTACCAGATTGAGAACCCTACTTGCACGTTAACAGAACAATTATTCAAAGCGTTGACGACATAAAATTTTTAGGAATAATATTAGATCCCAAATTAAATTGGGAAGCTCATATAAAAATGGTAACTTCAAAATTAAGTACTTGTTGTTATATCATCAAAAATTTAAGGGAGACGCTATCTTTTGATACTTTAAAACTATGCTATTTTGGTTTGGTTCATTCAACTCTACAATATGGGTTAATATTTTGGGGTGCTTCACCATACTTTGAAAGAGCTTTTGTATCTCAAAAGAAGGTTCTGAGAGCCATGTATAAGGTGACACCAATAACATCATGTAAAGAACTTTTCAAGAAAACATTAATTTTAACACTACCTTCCCTTTTTATTTTTCAACTAATTTTATACATGAAAGATAATGAACATATATTTCAGAAAAAAAGACCTGCACTCATATGATACTAGATTAAAATTTAACATCCATCAACCTTTTTGACGACTACAAATAAGCCAGCATTCACCAAAATATATTGGGTTTAAGAAAACATCTTAATGATTTTCTTGTAAATAATGTATTTTATAGTATAGATTTTTTGAACTTTTAAACTAATCTTAACATGAATTGTCTATTATATATATTTTATTTTTTAATGTATTTTACTTAACACTTTTTTGACTAGTCTGATAGGATTTTACATTATGTACCTAGTGTCTTTGTATAGTGTATAATTCTCAAAGATGAATAAATTCTATTTCTATTGTTTTTCACCTTTACCTAATATTTACATGGTTAATCTAGATTTTACTAAAAATATAGGGTACGGGTCGATTTTAGGTCCAGTAAAATCTTAAAGAAATTTATTTTTTATCAGAAAGAGCGTATTTTAAATAGTACATTAAAAAAAAAATGGCTGTAAATGCATTATTTAAGCCAAAAAAAATTATTTAATTTCTATAAAAATCAGCATTTTGACGACTGTAAACACGGAAACTCGATGGTTTCTGTCAAATTTAGAAAATATAATTACAACGTTGCCGGATTGTGATAAAATTAGTAGTTAATGGAAAATTGTGATTGCGCATACTGATCCATGAATATGCAACAAGAAAACGAAGCAACGACTTATTGTAGAGTGGCGGCTTCGCCGCCACCAAAAAACATTAACCCATACCTGGCTACGCCGACCGACATAGACTCCAACGGCCTGGACACAGCTCAAATTGAATAATTGAAATGAAAAGTCTCATATAAACACATTTATATTCTGGTTTTATCATTTGGCTTGGAGCTATTGAAAAAACAGCCACTGTCATTCCTGTTATGTACGTTTTTTTACTGTTTGACAACTCCACATTTATAGAAATAAAAATATAAGTTGTCATATTATTCATAAAAAATAATATAGAACGGTATTACCATGAATATATTTATTTATAACAAAAAGCAATTGGCAACATCGCTAAAATCACGCACATGCGCTCTTAGTGTGACTGTCAAATCGAAAAAAATTAAAAACAATATGACTACGTGAGAATGTAGTGAATAAATGCATATTCTTAATTTTTTAGCTTACAAATGTGTTTTAATAATATTTGTTTCTTTAATTAGGTTAGTGCACACTTATAGAAGATTAAAAAGTGTAAAAATATTATGGTTTTAGTTAATCTTTATGGAAAAAGTGACAAAATTACTGGACCTAATATCGACCATAGCCAAAATATAAATTAACTTACCTATACACTCGTTATTTTTTAAATTTTCATTAGTTTCACTAATTAAAGGTTTTAATATGTCTTTCTTCATTTTTGTAGCATAATATGGAGAGTACCATACTTTTAAGGCTTCGCCCTCACAAATATCTCTGCTAGTAATATAGTAAATGTCTTCCTCATCCTACAAATTGCTAACTTAGGAAAATTAAAAATCCTCAATTTAAAATAGTATGTAACACTTCAAATGTGTTGGATACAAAACAATTATTTTAAAAAGCTAATAAAAATTATAGAAAAAATCAATACCTGATAACAAACTACGTTTTGTTCTTCAAAATCACTGGCAGGATTAATAAACATCATCCAATTACATTCATTTTCATCACTAGTATCTAGATAATATTCAGAAAAATCGTCTTCAGTTTCGTAGAATACTCTCAAAGGAAAACAAATAGCTGGCAATAAGGAACAAAGTTTTTTTGCCTGCAATGGTCCAAACTGAGTTCCTTTACAAATTGCGTATGTCGCAACTACGCTGTAAGTATTATCTGCCATCTTTTTTAATGTTAAATCGTCTGGTAAAGTTAATTTCGCTTTAGATGGAATGATTTTATCAGGGATCTTAAAATGATAATATAATAAATGGATGAAAATAGAATATTATTCATTTTTTATACTAACATGGGACATCATTTGTATTATATCACAGTCCATTGCACAATGGTTGCTTCCGCAAATTCCACAAATCTGCATTGTTTATGGCAAACAATTTAAAATATTTAATATTATTTATTTTGAATATTTGAATCTATTTATGTAGACTTAACCTATAAAAAACTTCTGTTCAGAAAAGTCACAAAGCAAAAAATCTGTCAACTGGTGGACAAAACATCAGATCATGCTCAGATGATTAAAAAAATAGATAGGTAACAGGCGATGTTTATAAACTTATTTTGATGTTTGTCAGTTTAAGGGGCCTATTCAGTAACTCTGAACGACGTCGTTTTTTTTTTTTTTTTTTTTTTTCGATTTATGGCCTAGGTGTATATACCTAATATGCCAGTCTCAAATTTGTGTTTTTTTAAATTCTCAATCATGTGTGTTCTGTGTAGGCTTTGTTACTGTTTCCCAGCGCCACTTTAGGAACAGCACTGTTAATTAGAACCCAACAGTCAATGGTCGAGTGGGGAATCCTAATAGACGATAATCGTTCACAGACGACTTTTCTTATTCAGTAGACAACGATTGTCGTTGAAAATAGACAAAATTGTCGTTCATCAACGATAGCCACAGAGCTGTCGTTAATAATATGAAGTGTCGTTATAGTGATTTTTGCATTCCCTCTCATTTTTCATTGTGAATCAGGATGTGTTTATACATTGCGCAACTCGGATTTGTATCCCTGGCGCATACATAATCAAATCATAATAGCCCAAGAGCCCACTGTAAATTTTTACCGCCATCTGATAATGAAATAAAATATACCCCAAAAGCTTGTAAAAACATTGTACTTTACCGAATGGCACCTGTGACAATCCCAATCCTGAGCAGTGTTTAAAAAAAATATTTTATATTAAAAAAATCACATAAGGCATGACAGCGCTAATTTTGTTTGCCCTTAAAGTTTTCCAGATAATAACATATTCAAATATATCTTGATATATATCGTTAACGGGAAACATTTTCTTCCTCTTAACATCGCACAAAAACATCTACACACGATTAGTAGGTAAAAATCATTAAAAATATGAATCAATTTTTGCTGATTTAAGAATTTATTTGTATGCCTATTGTTGTGATTCATTTTTATAGGTTGTCATAGAAACAACAAAAAAAACTACTATGATTATGATTTAAAAGAATTGTCTAACAAGAGTTTATAATTATTATTGAATATCTCTGCCAAAGTTAGGTAAAAATATTAACAATTCAGGTTTAAAAGCTAGGTTCACAATGAATTAGGATTGTAATTTTCAGAGAAAACACCATTATCGCTGTCATGTCTTATGTAATTTTTTGAATATAAAATAATTTTTTTTTACCACTTTGCTCTGGATTACAGATTGGCACAGGTGCAATTTGGTAAAGTACAATGTTGTTACATGTCTTTGGAGCATATTTCATTTTGTTATCAGATGGTGGTCGTAATTTGCAGTGGGCTCTCTTCACATACTTTGATTTTCTTTTACTATACTGAGAATGGTCGCACTGCGCAGCTTTCTGAGTGTCTTTTAAAATGAGATAGAAAACTCCGCCATTTTGAACCCTTATTACGTGTTGCCTACATCTTGGCGCAATATTTTTAATAGGTGCGTTTTAATCATCCGCTTCTGCTTCGGTATTGTCGGTTTTCTTGTTTTAATTTGACAAGTTAAAACGACTAAACCGACAATTCCGGAAGCAGAAGCGGATGATTAAAACGCACCTGATATTTTGCTTGCGTCTGTCAGTGTCAGTGAATATTATTTTTTGAGTCACAGATTATTGCTAAAGAATCAGTTAGCTCACTCGGATCAGTTGAAAGTTTCAAAATAAGATCCACTCCAGGGATACAAATTTAGGATACGCAGAAGACAGCTGTTTTATTATAGGCGGTTGTTATATATTGTATTATCCGAGTTGCGCAGTGTATAAACTGGAACACTGAATCAAAAGTGCCGACGCAGAGTGAGCAATCTGATTCTTTAGCTATAAACTGTTGCATAGGGTTCAAAATGGCCGGGCCCTATGTTGGGCGTGTCGGACCTCTCTCTTGCGCCGTATAGTAAAGAAAATCAAAGTATGTGGCTCTCTTATACCAATTTTTGGCGAACTCCCGGAAATCAAACGGTGTTACCCGCATCATTTTCGCGACGTGAACCGCTCAAGGGGAAGTGTAATGACGTCATTCACTGACGTCATTGTTTGCTACCGCCGTGATGAATCTGTTCCCGGCCTCTTGAGGTGGTGAACAAACGGTTGATAGTGACAGTTGATGTTCATAGCATTCTGTAATACTGTAATACCGTTTTGTTTTGGATTTTTTGCCATTTTTGGTAGCTGTCAGAGTTGCATTTTATTTTGTGCGTTCATATTTTTATTTTATGTATAATAGTTTTCGTTGAACTGTCTCTAAATTCTAATTAAATTTGTTATTTAAAAGAAAAATTGTCTGTCTCCCTCAATATTAGATTTTTCACAGTTTGTTTATTGTAAAATACCTTTTAAATACACAGAACATAACCTCGTTTATCTAAAACGTTGACGATTGACGTAAACCGGTTCATTTTTGCGAAGAATTTTTTAGAAACCGAGACATAATAGTGGGGGCATTTGACATGTCACGGTTTCTGTGTCACTGTTTATCAACGGGAGCACGCCAAAAATAGCTTTTACTATTACCAATTAAGCATTCCAACGATCTGTCAAACAATAGCTGTCAGTGAGAAGGTCAGGGCTGGAACTCTGTGTCATGTAGAATTCTACTTATCGCTTTTTACAATGGAATCGATTACTTTCTTTTGTGATAAATACGTTATCAACCGCACGGGAAATATCGCAATGTGGTTTCTTATGAAACTAGTTATCCTGTAGTAAGTATATACTCGTTGGTTTTCCGCTATGTTACACAGAGTGCCACAAAAGAATCTATTGTAGAAAGCGATAAGTAGAATTCTACATGACACAGAGTTCCAGCCCTGGTATATCTAAGGGGTAGAGACATAATGCATTTTCCTTTGGGGTTTGGTTCCGGTTCTAGTTAACCAAATTAGAACCAACCATATTCCTTTCATAAACAATGACGTCACTTATAACCATTTGGTTAACATTTTTGAACCAGCCTCGCGAGTCGGTTCTAATTTGCGGTATGTTCTATCCTTATTTAAATAGTATTCTTCTCATTGTCTAACTTTTTAAATTTAGTTTTCCCGCGGAACCTAAATAGTTCCGTACGAGGTCAACTAAGAAAATAGATCTTACTAGACACTTTTCTTATAAATATGAATAAGGAAAAAACAACTTAGACAATAATGTTAATAAAAGTAAAATATGTAGTGATCGACAAAACTTCCTAGAAATGTTTAGTATTCGAGATAAAATCTTCAAGGGCGTGTGTGTGTTTATTTTAACACCATTAAGATTAAATCTTGGACTGAAATGAGATTCAAAAAATGTGCCACTATTTTTCAAAAGAAGATTATCATTCTGTTTATCGCTAGAAAAAGGTCTGCATCGTTCGTTAAATGCTTTGTCGGTAGTGTCGGTTTTATTTCTATTTTATTTTAAAGAGTTTTAAATTAGTTAGTATTATTTTCGTCTGTTAATTGCCCTGTCGGTAGTGTTTATTTTATTTATATTTTATTTTTATATTAAAGACTTAAGTTAGTTAATATTTTTTCTTCTATATCATATAGCTTTAGTGTTTTCTTTGGCAAATAACTAACTACACACAAAAATTAAAAGAAAATAAAATTGAAAACTAACTTTAAAAATGAGTCACACGTGGTATTTAAATTTACACCAAAATGACATATGACTGACCGAACTAATAACCCAATTCATTCCATTGGCTATTGTTATGACGTCATCCATATGAACCAAAATCTGAACCGCTGTCAAAAATACTGTCAATTTAACGTCAACCATAACCAGAACCATACGTCAAAGGAAAACGACTATAGTCTTGCATCTTGAACGTGTTTTTTTCAATGAACTGGAGGGGGGTAGAATGCCAATGTACATGTTGTACTATTAGAACAAGGTGCGACTCGATGGGCGCAGCCATTTTTATTGTTCATCTCACTCGGGAGTATTTATAATAACCATTTTCTGTTTCACATTGTTATTGTTCAATCCACAAGCTGGTGGATCAGACAATAACAATCTGAAATAGAAAATGGTTATTTTAAATGCTCCCGAGTGAGAAGAAAAATAACCTATCTTCGCCCATAGAGTCGCACATCAAGTCTATTGACAAGCATTCTACCCCACTCCAGTTCATTGGTTTTTTTATTCGAAATAATAGTCACAAAGCCTGCCAATTTATGAAAAAATGTATCTTATTTAAATGTAATCCATTATTCGTGATTTTACGTATTGTAAACAGAATATATCGTATGTCGCAACCCTTGGATATATCAAATCTTCCCACTGGCAGTTCATTTGTTTGGAATACCTAATACAATATATGACAACTGCCTATATTCAAATAGCAGTCTTCTGCGCATCCTGAATTTGTATCCCTGGAGTGGATGTTATTTTGGAACATCCAATTAGTCCGAGTGAGCGAACTGATTCTTTTGAGCTATAAACTGTGGCAGAGTGTTGAAAATATTTTGAGTGCAGTGTTGCCAACCGTAGCGGAATTCCGCTACGGTAGCGGAATATTGGCACTGGTAGAGGTGTAGTGGCGGAATAACTTTATTTACTCTAATGTAGCGGAATTCAGTAACTTCAGGAATTAGGTCTCGATTTATTCTTTGTTTATGCTAGCGTGAATATAAAAGTGATTAATTTGTTAAATTTTTGTTTAAATTTCAAATGTAGGTTGATTTCTAGTCTCAAAAGTCAAATTTAAAAAGTATAAACTTCTAATTTGTCATTGTCATTTTATCACGTGACCAATAAAGTCTAAAGCGTTTGTTTATTACATCTACATTTGCTGCGTTTGAGAATCCACATCGGATGCATCTGAGATGTAAAAAATCTTTGATCACGTGATTCAGTATACGCAAATGTAATGGGACAGATGTGTCCGATGTGGATAAAAAAACGCTCGAGATGTAAAAAATGCATCCGATGTGGATTCTCAAACGCGGCAATTTATCTCTAATCCTCGATCACGTGATAAAGAATTCACATCTCAGAGGGGCTATTTTCAAACTCGAGAGAATTCATTTCCATCAAGAGAAATGTCATACGTCAACGTAAAACCGTATTTTTAGGGCTCTTAGGGCCAGTGTGAACTCACTGACTGTTTCTCTCGGTTTATTTAGAGATAATTAAAATTCTCCTAAGAATTTTAATCATCGATGTCTTTAAATACAGCGTTTCCACATTGACGTATGACATTTCTGATGAGAATCTTGAGAGAAATGAGTGCTCACATACTTTGAAAATAGGTCCCCAGATGCATATCCGATATGGATATTCAAACGCAGCAATTATATATGCCCCTATATATACCTAAATACACGTTTCTCAGCCGTAGCGGTTTTTTCACAGCAGGTAGCGGAATTTTGGGTAAGTGGTAGCGGCAAGATACACTAAACGGTTGGCAACACTGTTTGAGTGTTGAAAATATTTTTTATCTCTTCTATTTTCTTTCGACGTTATTCAATAATCATTGGCTACTTATGAACCTCTACTAAAGATACCCATAAAATATTTTGCTGAATATCCGAATATCTTCTATATCCTGGGATATAGACGGACATTTGGTTGGATATCCATATTGGATATATTGAATATCCACAAAATATATTCTGTGGATATCTCTGTGATTTCTTGTATTTTCTGGAAGATACCCATTAGATATTTTGCTGAATATCCATTAGGATATCTTCTATATCTTGGATATAGACGGGCATTTGGATATCCATATTAGATCCACGGAATATTTCTGATATCCTGTGGATATATTGGATATCCACAAAAGATATTCTGCGGATATCTCTGGGATTTGGTGTGTTGTCTGGGGCGAGTACAATTTGTAAGGACCGATTCCACCGTTGTATTAAACGGAGATTAAAATGACGTTGTTAATGTAAAAATGTAATTTTAAACTTCGTTTAACACAACGGTGGAATCGGTCCTAAGGAATGTTTTTTCTAATTTATTTAATTATTTTAAAAATAAATCTGATTCAAAGTTTGGATTGCCCATTCGACCATTTACTATTGGATTCTTATTAACAGTGCTGTTCCTAAAGTAGCACTGCGAAACATTAACAAAACCTATATTATGGAAGTACCTATTATAATAATACTTCTCCGTAACCTACACAGAAAACGAGGCTAATGGCCTGAGTTGTCGAAGCCGATGACATCAATAGAAAAGATAATCAGGAAAAAGGATTGATAGTATCAAATTTGGTTTGTCTTTTAAATCCAATAAATACAACTTGTACTGTTCTCGAGTTGTTTTTTGTATTATTTTGGAATAGTTCTGTTTTTTTAATATCCATACTCATTTAAATAAACCCTACATACAATACGACCAGCAAAAATGGCCCGCGAAAACAGAATTCCTACGAATCGAGAATCGACCCCCTGATCGTGTTGTAGGTTAAGAACAATAATTAATATATTCTGAAAAACAAATGAATATATCTACTGGTAGAATTTTTATTTTACGTTCCAAAAAAATGTCAAATATACCGGGTGTTCAAATTAAAGTGTTACAGTTAAATACCGCCTTTTATAAAAAACGAAAGTTTTATAGTTTTTTGGGGAAAACATTTTGGCTAAAATCGTTTTTTTATAGCTAATCGTAATATGGCCAATTTTTTTTTCGCGCAGCAAAATTTTCAAGTAGGTTTTATTCAATAAAAGTCCAATAAAAAAATGTTTCCTTTAGAAGTTTCTTATTTTTTTATGAACTTTAAGAATAGGTTTGTAAAAAAATAGGGTTTTAATTTGAAAAAAAAAGTCCACCTCGATATGGCCATATTATGGTCAGCTATAAAAAAATGAATTTATTCAAAATGTTACCCCAAGAAAACTATAATATTTCGTAAATAACGCCGTCGCCAGGACACTATATCTGACCTCTCAATTAAAATTGATTTCCTACACCGTTTGACAAAACGAAATTTTAGACCTCATAAAATTTTTCGTAAAGGTTCACGGCTCATTAATGGAATTTCTTCGTTTTCTCTTAATTTCGTAAGAACAACTTTAAGTATTGGGGCTTTGTTTTCGAAAAAAAAAAGAATGTACAGTTCTTCGAATGATTTGTTTTTGGTTATCATCCAATTTCAACAATTTTCGACCACGGGTATGCGTTTTAGGGGCTTCTAATGAGCCTTTTTGTCTTTTCGCGTACAATACGTTCAATTGTTGAAACAGATACTCCAGTTAAAAAAGAACTGCGGTTTACAGCTTCATTTGTAGGAAGTGTCTGTTTCAGCCCATCATACACTTTCCATATAATGTTCTTTTCATCCTTTGATAAGGGCTTTCGCCGATGTAATTGAGTTTCACTTGGACCCGCCTCTGAATCCAATACTATTGTAACAATATAATTCTACTATTAAATTGTTTTTATTAAATTTATAAAGACACCAATATTTTACTATTTAATAAACTTTTAAAGTACCTACCTAATATACTACACAATAAATATAACTCCTCAAATATGCACTACCACTACCAAATTGTAAGGCACAAACATAAACACCTACTTGTATATCAGAAAAGAGCACTTATACAAAAAAGTGTTTATAAAATATAAAATAATTATCGTAAATAGTTAAAGCGACACAATTCTAACTTCGTCGAAAGTTAGTTTCCAACTGTCTTTGTGCCTGTGCTGACTATATTCAATCTGTAACCCGTCTGTCGTTTATTTACTTGAAACACATTTTAAAACCATTAAACACAGATAACGAAGTCATTGGGGAATAAATATATTAATTTCTTGAAAACTATAAAAAACGTATATTTAACGCATCATCTTTGTTTAAATAAAGATGTTGACAAACAAATTTAATAAAGTTTACCAACAAATATTAGGTATTATTAAAATAATTATTTGGTATTTAATACGTCGCCTATGCTAACTCTGTCGGAATTTTCATTCATAGACAACAGTGTTGATCATGCATATGACTCACCTTCTCCAATATTTCGTCCGAGTATATAGTGAAGTATGTTGGTTACAAATATTTAGATGAGAGTGTCGCATCTACTTATTTATATTTATTTGAGGTTGGTAGAAATGTTTGTGGTTGGTAGACATGAAACATGATGGATCATTTTAAATGTGACATTTGGAACGTCTAGATATAAATATCGATTTTGTTTTTAAAATTAAAAAACATGGGATATTCTGATATTCTAAATTATATAGTTTATGAAAACCCAGTTTCACAAACAGCAATATCAATAATTTCGGTAAGTAATTGAGTCTCCTATTAAACAGTAAATAATATTTATTTTAACAGGGCAAAAAAGATTTATCATCAAGTGCTCCTTCAGTAAAAATAATTACAGAAAAAGTTCCATTATGGAAGTTGGCAGCCGAACATGGTCCCTTTATCAAAATTGCGGGAGTAATGGGTGCTACAGCAGTGGCTCTAGGAGCGTATGGAGCACACAGAACTTACCCGAAAGATAAAGGGCAAGAACTCAAACCAATTTTTGATACAGCAAATCGAATGCACTTTTTTCATTCTTTGGCACTTTTGGGAGTCCCTATGTGCAAAAACCCTAAAATTGTAAGCTAAAGAATCATATTTCTATCAAAGTTAGTTGTGTATTTATAATGTTATATTTTTTTAGACTGGCACGTTACTTATATCAGGCACCATTCTATTTTCTGGTACCCTTTATTACAACGCTTTTACTGGAGATCGCAAATTGGCAAAGTTGGCACCCATCGGAGGCACAATACTTATTATAGGATGGCTGTCGATGATTGTTTAGATTCAAACATAGTTTTTAGATAATAAACATGATTATGTCCCTGATGTGTGTACAACTACCTAGGTATTTAATCTAAACTTGTGTAATGTTTCAGATGAACATATTTAAATAAAATTTAAAATCCCTTAAGTATTTTTACAATCTAACTTATAATTAAAAGGACCATGCACTTTTCTTATGCAAACGGGAGTACCGTCAAAATGTCTGAATTTTTTATATGTTAAATTACTTGATGTCCCCATCAAAAGTGTACATGGGCCCAATCGTACCTATCCTATGACTAGATTTTGAGATACAGGGTGTTGAAGTTAGAAATCTTTAATTCTTTAAAATGGACTCCATAAATCACCCTTAAATATATTTGAAAGTTATTTGCTGATTCTGTATAGTCAAAATACATACTTAACTACTTTAATTAAAATATTGTGATTAATGATTTGGCAGATCTTTTTTGGTCAAAGTAGGTATTTCCACCGAACAAAAATAGCTGAAATACCAAAAAAAAAAATATCACCATCAAAGTTTCTCAATATTTGATATCGTATAGTACTCGATGTACTCGTTCAAAATTCTTATTGGTAAATTTACATCCTATGACTAGTTTTCCAAATATAACCTAATATGTACCAAATATATGAATTTTAAACAAAAAAAAAATATACTGACATAAGTAAATATGTTTCAGAGAAATACTGTATATTAGATAATTTGACACACTGTGTTGGATTAGAAATATACCCCTTGTACTATTTGAGGGCAGCTAAAATTATTTTCTAGTTACAGGGTGATTGTGGTTGAATATGTAAGGTGAAAAAATCAACAAAATGTTGAAATTGTTGGCAAAAAATAGAAAATAATTGCCTTTTAACTTGGGAGTTGTTTATCAAAAAAATCTTATTAGTTCACATACAGAGTCATACATTATTTCATTACAAAAAAAAGTTCGTTATACGGTAGGTCTAAGTAGGATTTAGGGATATGAATAATGATCAGATTATTACAAAGAATAGAAAATAATTACCTTGTGAGTTGTTCATCAAAAAAATATAAGTCCACATACAGGGTCATACTTTATTCAGGTACAAAGAAGTTGATTATACGGTAGGTCTAAGTAGGATGTAGAAAAATTATGATCGGATTACAGGTTTATTTGGCTCGAGTATTGTCGTAAATGCCTATTTGTATTGTATATTTAAATAAGATTATAAGCTCCATTTCACGCCACCAATGAGGTAAAGCCCCCAATAAATTTCGTTTTAAGTCGCATCCCCTAAAAGATGGTTACAGTTGAACTTGCAAGGTGAAAAAATCAGCAATATATAAAATTATTGCCAAATATTAGAAAATAAATTGCTTGTGAGTTCTTTATTGAAAACAGATTATAAATATACATGCATTAATATTTTAATTAGGCAATAATAAACTTTGTCAAACTGACATAGTTTTTTAATAATTAGAAATTAAAAACATTTAATGGATCCGCAGAATAAAGTAGTCAATGAGAAGAAAAATCTGAGAAATTATCAACTTCTTAACTGTCTTCTTATTCATTGCGAGTTTTCTTCTATGAATTCCATTGAATAATAGTTAGCCACACAATGAAGTATAAATGTCATATCTACTTATTGGTACACATTCTTATAAGAAATAGTATTTTCATGTTATTGGTCATTCAAATATTTAAAATAAGTCGAGCAGCTATATTATTCTAATTTGACGAAACAATTGTTGATATTTTTATAGTTTACAGCTTACCTGTTCCTCCCTTGATTTTTCAAGAGCTTCTCAAAACAATATGATATGAATACAGGGTAAAATATTCGTAATTTTCGAATCGCCGGCCTGTTTTTATATTGTCATTATGCAAAGGCATGCAAGTCGTTTTGTTAAGTATTTAATGATTATAACGCCATAAATATTTAAACTTGGAAATATAGTTATTCTTTAACATCCTGTAACTCCGTAATTTTTCATTTCAGACGTAAAGTGTTATAGATTGTTGTAATCGACACAACCAAGGCATTTTAAATCGGTTTTGGTCTGGTACCGTGTTAAGAATCACCCTGTATATTCGTAATGATAAAATATAAAGCTTAAGACTGCCTGCATGCCTGAAGTTTTTTTTTTTTTTTATGTCTACTGCGATAATATACAATTTTTCCGAAGATTTTCACAAAAATGGATTACCCTGTATATTTTGTAACCTATGAGTTTTAGACGATTGATAGATTTTATTAGTAAATTCTAAAAAGTGGTGAATATGCCAAAAACCTTATATGATATATAAACATGCTTACACTTGATTTATATATATTCATGATTAAATATTTTCCGAATAATTGAACATCCATCTATTGCTGACTTTTATAATAAACTAGCGGACCCGACAGACGTTGTCCTGTCTTAACTATGAATATTGATTTCGAATTCGTATAACAAACACAACAAAAAAGAATTAGCGAAATCGGTCCAGCCGTTCACGCGTGTATATATATATATATATATATATATATATATATATATATATATATATATATATATATAGAAATTTTCCGCGCAATTTTCTTAATTTTTTTTCTTTTATAAGAACCTTCTCATGGCAATAACAAACACAACAAAAAAAGAATTAGCGAAATCGGTTCAGTCGTTCACGCGTGATGCCGTGACCAGGGGAAATAGGGATTCATTTTTATATATATGGGGGAAAAAGGGCTGTTTTTAGGGTTTTCCCGGAAATTATTCGAATTTTTCTAGCCGTAAAAACCATCCTTGGACTTCATCGAACATTTAAAAAAAGAATTAGTAAAATTGGTCTAGGCGTTGTTGAGTTATGCGCTTACCAACACATTTTGCGATTAATGTTTATATTATAGAAGATATAGATGACGTTTGTATTACTTTAAATGAGCATTAGACTGTTCTGTATTAGTGTTTTAAATAAATATTGTTGCAAGTATGGCGTTTGCAAATAGGATAAGCTGTTATGTTTGCAATAGACACTTTCAACTTCGACTCACTATTCGTTCAAACAAAGACAATAATATAGATGTTGCTAATTTAAGAAGACAAGCTGCCGGACATCCTGCAATCGATAATCTACAAGAAGTAAGATTATGTAAACTGTTATCACGCAATTACACAGGAACTTAAAATATTGAAAATGATCCAAATTGCCTAATACTTAATGTTTTAACACCCCACTCAGTTCGTGGTTGTATAATTTGTAACGCACAAGTAAATTTAAGAAAACTATCGGCAGTATGCAGAGCAAATATTTTTTTAGTTTCAAATATTTATGTACCCGAATATCTGAAGATTTTTGTGACATTCATCTAAATCAGCCATACTTAACCTGCAGTCCGCGGGCCTTATGCGGCTCTCCAAGCTGTTGTGTGATTATTAGTAACTAAAATGGTTTTTTAGAAAATATTTAAAACGGATTCCTATCTTCACCCATTGTCCTTTATTTGCATTTCAAAAAGGTGGCAACTTTAGTTATCACCCAAAAATATTGTGGCCCGTGTAACATAACAAACAAATTTATGTGGCCCCAAAAGAAAAAAAGGTTGAGTACAGCTAATCTAAATCTTCAAGTTTATTAATGATTAATTTACATGCTAGTTTGCGTTTTGTTTATAGACCATTCTTCCACGTTAATTTAAGAGCGGCTGCTACTGATAATAATAATAATTTAAAAATTAGGAAGACAAAAATTCTTTTAGTTTAGAAGAATAATATTTAACTTCAATTTCTAAACGGAATTTCCAAGTATTATATGAATTTTGTGAACCAATAAAACAATATGGTAACTTAAGAAACATTGCTCAAAAAGATTTACTTGCTTTCCTTGTTAAACTAAGACATGGATTGTCAGATGAGTTCCCAATCTGATATAAATATACATAAAAAGGCAATATAAAGAGCCAATGCTCCAGTCAAAATAAACATTTAATCCGATCGTTATTCATTTCCCTACTAAGACCTACCGTATAACGAACTTTTTTTGTAATAAAATAATGTATGACTCTGTATGTGAACTAAAAAGATTTTTTTGATAAACAACTCCAAAGTTAAAAGGCAATTATTTTCTATTTTTGCCAACAATTTCAACATTTTGTTGATTTTTTCACCTTACATATTCAAACGCAATCCAAAACCCTAATCCAAAACAGTGTGTTAAATTATCTAATATACAGTATTTCTCTGAAACATATCTACTTATGTCAGTATATTTTTTTTTTGTTTAAAATTCATATATTTGGTACATATTTGGAAAACTAGTCATAGGATGTAATTTTACCAATAAGAATTTTGAACGAGTACATCGAGTACTATACGATATCAAATATTGAGAAACTTTGACGGTGATATTTTTTTTTTTTTCGGTATTTCAGCTATTTTTGTTCGGTGGAAATACCTACTTTGACCAAAAAAGATCTGCCGAATCATTACTCACCCTGTAAGGGACAATATTTTAATTATTCGCGATTCAAGCTAAGTGATACGCCCTCTGGAGGAAATTAGTAGAAGGTCCCTATAAGTAGGATGACGTTCAGTGTTGCCAGAAGCAGCAAAATTTTGTTACGTCGTCGGATTTTAGTTCTTGAAGAAATGAATAAGAACTTTCATTTAAGAATCAAAATTTGTGTCTAGTAATATGTAATCATACTATTTATTTGAGGATTTTTTTATAAAATCGATTTATTATATTGATTTTTTTTTAAATTTCAGTTCATTTATTAATTTTAGTTTTAAAATCAGTCTGAGACAAAATCAGTTCATCATTTGGCAACATTGGCGTTCGTGTTCATTGTATTGTTTACATTTTAATTTGTATCAATTACAATTAGAGTTTTTTGTTACTTTTTAGCTTTAAATTCGTTTATTTCTTATAGTATGTGATAGTATTTAAATTAAAAATGAAATCTGCGAAAAAGCCTCCAGCAAATTGGTGTTATTGTCAAAATCAAAACTGAAGTATTCATTATTTTTCAAGTGCAAGTCATAAAATTTTGTTTCTTACGATAAATGGGTATCTACAAATTCACAATATTGAAATTTTGCAAAACGTTGTTTAGAATCAAACTCCAATATGAGTTGTGACGGTTTTATTACCATTTACATGTATACAAAGTACTACACAATTCACTTCATGATATAAGAATAAGGATAGTAAGATTTTTAAAGAAGTTCATCAATAATAAACGTTTGGTGCCTGATATGTCCTTTAAACCACATAATAAAACATGTCCTTGGTTTAGTAAATACATATTTCTAGATGTTCTTGTAGCAACCAATAGGTCAATATTTCCAACAAATTAGTTCATACTACACATGAAAAATACCTATTACATTTATAACGAAAGCACGAAAACTAAACTTAAATTAACACTAAATGAAAGAATATTATCTAAAAACAGTTAAAAAATCACAAATACAAAATCCCACAACACGTAAATAAACAAACATCCTACTTATCCGTGACAAATGACAGGCGCGCGAAAATTAATTTGAATCGCGAATAGTAGTTAAGTATGTATTTTGACTATACAGAATGAGCAAATAACTTTCAAATATATTTAAGGGTGATTTATGGTGTCCATTTTAAAGGATTAGGGATTTCTAACTTCAACACCCTGTACCTCAAAATTTAGTCACAGGATACGATTGGGCCCATGGATACTTTTGATGGGGACATCAAGTAACTTAACATATCAAAAATTCAGACATTTTGACGGTAGTTTGCATAAGAAAAGTGCGTGGTCCTTTCTATTAATAATATATAAGTGGTTAATATACCCTGTACATAGTTTTGTGACAGATCAAACCTAAATTTTTAGCTGTCAAATGATTTACAATGAGTTACGAAGAAAAGCAAACGCAATGTACAGAAATTGATAAAAGAGAATTTACTTTACAAGTTTTCCAATGTGTGACATATATAATACATAAAAGTACATATTTTGTTTATTGGTCTCAGTAAAATCATAATAAATAGGAACAATGATAATAGTAATTATTATTATAGGTCCGGTTTTACAAGAATTATTTTTGAAATGGAGTGCTCTTTCATCAAGAGAAAAATTTTTATTAAACTATATAGCATTTTATATTATTGATTCGGCACAAAGTGATTTGTACGCTCCAATTATTCAAGGTTTCCATTATTGGAATAATATTCAAGATACTGAAGGTATATTGTACTTTTTAATGCACTAATTTTATCATAAAAAGTAAATAATGTTGAAAGTGGGAATAATAAGTCAACTCTAGCTCAATTAGGAAAGCATTCAACTTAAGGTCTCTTTGGTCACTTGTTCGATACAAAATTTCGGAAAGCCTTATTGAGACAAAATGGGACACACATTATCATACACTCACCGGCACGAAAAACGGAGCAGTTGAATTTTTTTAAACAAACTTAAAATTTTAATGCTTTGTGATGTTTAATTATTATAATATCTTAAACATAAACAAAACAACATGTTTTAAGTATTTTCTAACAACAATTGAACCTTTATTTGAAGAAAAAAAGGGTTTTGTAACAATTTAAAAAACGAAGATGAAAAAGCACAAATTGGTGTTGTTGCTAAATGACCTTAAATTAATCAAAACTGAAACGAATTGCTAGCAAAAACTGGGTAGCTGCATTTTTAATAACGTGTGTTGCCCCCACGTGCTCGAATAATAGCCTGCATCCTCCTTGGCATGTCTAAAATTAAGTGGCGAATGTCCTCTTGAGGAATATGTTCCCATTCCTCTAAAAGAGCTTGTTGCAACTGATTTAAAGTTAAAGGAGCAGGAACACGACTTCGCATCCTTCGCCCAAACATGTTCAATTGGGTTCGCATCCGGGCTTAACGCTGGCCACTCCATAACAGGAATGTTTACATCGTTTAAGTACTGTTGAGTGATTCTCGCGATTTGAGGTCTGGCATTATCATGCATTAGAAGAAAGTCATTTCCAATAAAGTCAACATAAGGGACAACAAAATCTTGGAGAATTTCATCCATGTACATGGCAGCAGTTAAGGAGCCTCTCGGAAGGATGTACAATTCTGTGTGTGCCTCCATAGAAATTCCGGCCCACACCATAACTGAGCCTCCTTGGTAGCCTACCCTAGGACTGAAGGTACATTCTGCGAAACGCTCTTGTGGTCTTCGCCATACTCTCTCACGACCATCTGGAGACCGCAGGCTAAATCTGGACTCATCCATAAACAAAACGCGCCCCCATTCATTTTCACCCCAGAGCTCATGATTTCTGGCAAACTGAAATCGTGCAATACGATGACGCCTAAGAAGCTCTGGGCCTGTTGCAGGTCTACGACTGGTAAGATTGGCTTCTCCGAGTCTTCGTCTAACTGTCCGTTCGCTTATGTTGGTTTGCCGGACGTGATGAAGTCGATTTCTGATTTCAACAGCCGTAGCATGACGATTTCGCAGACTTTGTAAGATGATAAAGCGATCATCATGAGCGCTAGTTCTTCGTTGGGGACCAGTTCCAAGTCGTCTGGTGTAAGCTCCAGTTTCCAAAAAAACGTGTAAAAATACGATGCACAGTGCTATTGGATATGTGATACTGTTGGGCAACATATCGCTCACTTCTTCCGTCTTGAAGCAACGCAACAATAGTAGCCGCTATTTCGGGATTAACAGCCATAATTTTGTAGGTGAAATAAACGCAGCACAACTTTAAAACATGTTTCGATCTGTCAAATTTCTCAAAACAATGAAAACAACAGCATTGTTGGTCATGGTTTCATAGCCAACTATGCACTTTGAAGTGATAAGTCCGTTCAATTTTTGATTTTTATTCAAAAACGCTTTTTTTCTTCAAATAAAGGTTCAATTGTTGTTAGAAAATGCTTAAAACACGTTGTTTTGTTTATGTTTAAGATATTATAATAATAAAACATCACAAAGCATTAAAATTTTAAGTTTGTTTAAAAAAATTCAACTGCTCCGTTTTTCGTGCCGGTGAGTGTATCTTGTACAGGAGATTTTTGAGTAGTACTATATCTAATAAATCATAGAAGAGTTTTAAACTGTTTAAATGAATAACATCTTTCTTGTCCAGAATCATGAGTAGTTTATATTTTAAGGAGCATGTGGTTTTGATGGTAATCCTTTAGAATTTAAATTTGGTCTCGATGAAGAAAAGAGAATTTTTCAAATAATAGTGGATATCGATCATGTCATTAGTAACATTCTTTTGAGACCTATACTATGTAAAGAAATACAGAAATCATGTTCCAAAAATGTACATCCCCTAATGGAAACGGGTATCAAAGGATAAGGTGATAAATTAATATTTTAACTATATTTATATCAAGATTTGTTAGGTATATTATCAATTTACAATTTTTAAATTATTTTAAAATGAAAATAGATTTGAATTTTATTCTAAATAAAATATTTTATTTAATTTTATAATTTATTTTTTTTGTTTGTTTGCATTGCACCTAGCTATATTTCAGCCAATCAGCAATTTATCTTTGTTATAAGCTTAAGTAAACTTAAAAGGCTTAAAACTAAGATTTCAACCAATGGTATCTTCTCCTTTCTGTTCTGATAACTATACACTTTGCTCTGCTTTAACACACTTTCACATCACTAATTCAAATAGTTTGGTCCTTCTGAGCCTTCTCATTAGGTATTAGTTGTCCAGGAACTGTATAATTTCAATATTGATGTGATCATGCAGTCTTTTTTTATGTTTTTTTTTTGCGATGGTTTTCCTCTCTTCTTTAACTGTAGGCATTCTCAGCTCTCTATGTAGGTCTAAGTTTCTAACATACCAAGGGGCGTTTACTATTACCCTTAATATTTTGTTCTGGAAACGTTGTATTATATTTATGTTAGTTTTACTGGCACACTCCCCAGAGCTCTATGCTGTAAGTTCATACTAGCTTCAGTAGGGGAAGGTCGGGCAAAGTGAAATTTTGGTATATTATTTTTTGAAATTGGCGGGTTCAAGTTTTACTGCTACAAGAAGCCTAGCTTCCTTAAGTTGGTACTTATAAATATAATATGAAAGTTGTAATGCAAGTTCCGCATGTGATAATACGACTTTTAGTGTTTTTAAGTGAAAAACTGTAATATTCGTACCATTTTTTTGGAACGAACCATACGAAAACGGTAAGTGATTAATTCCTGTCTATTTGTCAGCTTATATTATACATGTTTAGAAGCATTTTAAAGTGTTTACGGTCCCTATTTATCGTTTTGGTAAAAAGGTGGATTTGTTTTTTGACGGTCGCGGCAAGGCGGGCAAAATGAAATAAAGGTGTTGCAGGCAAAGTGAAATATTTTACTTTGCCCGCTCAGTTAGGGCAATGTGAAATGGCTATTGTTGTCGCATATATATGACCAAGCTTAGTGCTATCTTTTTTATTTTCAGATAAGATGGTGCATAAATATATTAGAAAGACTACCCAACAATCATGGGAGAAAAATAGCATGGAAGCTGCAATAGCGGCTTGTAGAGCTGGAACATCAATTAATGCCGCAGCTCGCCAGCACAATATTCCTCCTGCGACGCTCTTCCGGAGAATAAAAGCACCAGTAGATCAATGTGTTAATAAAAAACTTGGAAGATATCGTTCTGTATTTAGTGAAGAACAAGAAAAGATTTTAGTTGACTACGTTTTACAAATGGAAGAGCGACTCTTTGGTTTAACCTTAGCAGATCTTAAATCTGTCGCATATCAATTGGCTGTCAGGAACAACATTTCTCACCCATTTAATACTGAAAAACAGGTATCCGGCAAAGATTGGGTTAATGGCTTTTTAAAAAGAAACCCAACATTATCACTGCGGCTTCCAGAGAAAACCTCAGCAGCTAGAGCCTCGGCCTTTAATGAGGTTAATGTTAAAAAGTTTTTCGATCTACTTGATAAATTATATGAAAATCACCGATACCCCCCGAATCGCATATATAATTGTGATGAGACGGGAATTACAACAGTACCAAATAAGCCTTCCAAAATTATATCAAAAAAGGGGGAAAAACAGGTGGGAGTTCTGTCCTCAGCCGAGAGAGGAACGCTGGTTACTGCTGAAATTTGCTTCAATGCGGCCGGAGAATATATTCCTCCAGCTTTGGTATTTCCAAGGGTTCGACACAATGTGACTTTTGAAAACGGTGTTCCTCCAAACACAAAAATTTTTACCCATCCAACAGGTTGGATGCAAACAGATATATTTACTGAGTGGTTCCAACATTTTCTAAAATTTGCAAAGCCAACAGCTGAAGACCGTGTCCTACTCATTTTAGATGGCCACTCTACTCACATAAAAAATATTGACATGCTGACTGTAGCCAAAGAAACTTTTGTGGATATTCTCGTTCTGCCTCCGCATTGTACACATCGGTTACAACCGCTTGATGTTTCCTTTATGTATCCGATTTCCACATTTTATCAGCAAGCTGTAAGAGTGTGGCTGCGAGAACACCCCGGAAAAATCGTAACTATTCATGAAATTGGAGCCCTATTTGGCGAAGCCTACTTAAAGGCAGCCACGATGGAAACGGCGATTTCCGGCTTCAAAAAAACGGGCATATATCCATTTCAAAGAATTTTCGGTGCAAGCTCCTTTGCTGCAGCTGAAACAACTAATCGTGAGGCAACTGCTGGAACAAGTCAAGATCAAAGAACATGTGCCGTCCAAGGAAAACCGCAAACACCGTCAAATGTGATTCCGGAAGGTTCTATTATTGTTTCTCCCCAGGACATACTACCGATTCCTCGAGTTTTTAATCAAGGAGATGGCGCCCCAAAAAGGAAGAGAAGTCATATATCCACAGTAGTTGCGACTTCAACCCCTTTTATGGAGGAGCTGAAAATTTCCAAGCAACGAAAGGAACCAGCGGCGAAAAAGAAAAAAAAGATACTCAAGAAGCAATTGTTTCCCGAGAATGATACTGACAGCGAGAGTAGTGAGATAGATCCACCCCTGGACGATGAGAGCAGCTTCGAGTTGGATGACCAAACCTCTCCAACTGGCCCCACAGGTAAATGCGAACACAGAAGTGACTGTAAAATACATGGAAAAATGTCAAAAATATTTTCGTTGGCCTAACAAAGAAGATATAATGACTTATGGGGAAGAAGACATTTACATGGTCATTAAAAAGACAAAAGTGCTTAGACGAGGTTTTTTTGATGTACCCGAACTGGGTACTTATGCAACCCCATAACATTTTATTATTTTCTTTATAATATGTGATGTTATATAAATGTGTTTGACTTTAATTTTTTTATTATTAAAATGAGGTTTTAGATATATTTTATAGTATTTCACTTTGCCCTCACGAAAATTTCACTTTGCCCGCAACATGGGGGGCAAAGTGAAATTTGCACTCTTATCGATTTTAATTTTTTTTTCTCCCGGGTGTCGTTAGGTCAGCGGTTTTTAGCTAATACATTGTGAACATGTATAATATAGAAAACAATTGCGCATAAGATTGTTTTTCTGAGTGCACCCACAATACCACAGGAAATGATCAAACGTTAACTATTCCACTTTGCCCGACCTTCCCCTACTTGTTTATATATTAAAAAATTATTTTCGATTGAAAGTTTTGATTTTCTATTCATCAACCATTTTAATTTTCTATATTTAATACCACACTTTACAAAAATCATTTGATAGTGGAATATTTCCATATGCTTGGAAATTTTCCCACCTTATGCCAGTTTACAAGAAAGGTAATAAAAGCGATATAAAGAATTAGGGAGGTATTTCCATTATATCGATAATTCCAAAACTATTTGAAGCCATACAGATGAAATGTTTTACACGTGTAAAAACTATATCTCACCTCAATAACATGGCTTCTATCAAGGTCGCTCGATAACAACTAATCTGGCAATCACAGATCACTTACTTACTTACATGTAAAAGAGCATGCGCATTGGGTTACATTCAACGGATATGTTGCGCGCAGCTGCTATGTTGTGTCCTATCACACGGACTTCGCACGTTTTACTTTCTCTCTCGCACATATTTAATTTCTCCGATTTTAAAACTTTAAATCATGGCATTAGTATTCCATGAACAGTTTTATCTCTCTTCAGATAACAATTTTTATTGGTTGACATTTCGGTGTAGTTACCTATATTAACTTACCTGTTCATACCTGCTTGCCAGGTAGCCATGAACAGAAATAAGTAAACAAGCCTACCGAGGTATATTCTCCATGTCAAAAATTATCTGTTAAAATTAAATTTGTTCGGTTATCAGAAAGGTGAAGGTTATAAAAAAAAATTAATTAAAAATAGCCATGAACACTTTTCGAATGGCAAGTATCCATAAGCGTGTTAATAAATCAATAAAATTTCGTAAAAAATATGTTCTACCTGGTTATCAGATGAGTGAAGGTCGATCTCCCACGGTCTTCTCTATTAACAGAATGAATATGTAACTACATATCAGTCTATTAAACGAATAAAACGTTATATCTATTCTATATATAATGTGTATCAGATTGATGACGTAGGTGTCTAACGCGCTCGCATTCACAAAAAAATTATCATCTACATTCAAGAAAGATTACATTTGTTTGAAATAAAGCAGAGTTTGCTTCAAATAATATTTCTCGATACAATAAGAAAATAAATGTTGAGTGAAATGTAGGCATACTCTTGTATTTTAAGAGAATAAATTATTTAATTCGAGTCTAGCATTGTTAATTAATCCAAGAAAGCTCTTACGTTTATTGTAAGTATGATATGCTCTTAAAACCGATCGCGTACCTGATTCAATGTTATAAAATGATTCGATACAAAGCATTTAAATTTCAGACCAAGAATTAAACAATTCGAATCAAAAACCTATATACTTCACAAAAGATTAGCGAGTACAAATTCACTGCACGGTGTTCATAGGCGTCGAATCCTCGGGGCTCTAGTAGTTTGAAAGTGGGTGCGGAGCACCCATAGCACAACGTGGACAAAAAATGCCAATAAGTGAAATGAAGAAGCTGTTGTGACCCAATAAGTATAACGGTATAACGACAGGATGTCTCGATAAAATATCGTTCTGAGCTGTATTTTTTGTGATAAAAAAGTCATAGACAACGCATTGAACCTGAACTTAAGAGTTTATTATTCTTGGTGTATAAAACTAAACTAAAAACGCGCGGACCTGTCAGATATTGATTTTAGAGGGAAACATTTTTTTGCCCCTTGATCCAAAATCCTTAATCGGGGGTGACACTCACCCCTAAAATTTTAACTGGAAAGAGAGGTCGAATGATAACTTATTTTAAAGGTATTTTTACATATAGTATGAGAGCCCACTGCAAATTTCGACCGTCATCTGATAACGAAATGAAATATGCTCCAATAGCATGTAACAACATTGTACTTTACCAAATTGCACCTGTGCCAATCCCTATCCTGAGCAAAGTGGTTAAAAAAAATTATTTTATATTCTAAAAATCAAATAAAACATGACAGCGACAATTATGTTTTCCCTGAAAATTACAATCCTAATTCATTGCGAATCTCGCTTTTAAACCTGAATTATTAATATTTTTACCTACCTATTAAACCATGTTTATGTATGAAAGGAAGAAGGATGGTATTGTATAAACCATTTGCAGAGATAGTCAATAATATTTATAAACTCTTGTTAGACAATTATTTTAAACCATAATCATAGTATTTTTTTTGTCGTTTCTATGGCAACCTGTAAAAATGAATCACAACAATAGGCATACAAATAAATTTTTAAATCACCAAACATTGATTCATATTTTTAATGATATTTACCTACTAATCGTGGATAGATGTTTTTGTGCGATGTTAAGAGGAAGAAAATATTTCCCTTTAACGATATATCAAGATATATTTGAATGTTATTTTCTGGAAAACTTTAAGGGCAAACGAAATTAGAGCTGTCATGCCTTATGTGATTTTTTTAATATAAAATAATTTTTTTAGGCTACTTTGCTCAGGATAGGGATTGGCACAGGTGCCATTTGGTAAAGTACAATGTTTTTCCATGCTTTTGGGGTATATTTCATTTCGTTATCAGATGACGGAAAAAATTTGCAGTGGGCTCTTGGGCTAATAGATTATAACCCCCGAGTTTTACACTATCTATTTAGCCCATACAGTGGCTCACCAGAAGTACAAAACCGGTTTAACATCATTTTTACATTGTTATTAAAAAAAAAGGAATTCTTTGTAACAATTCTAGTTTTCCTGTGGCTTTCAATTATTGTTATCAGATGACATTTGTGACAGGCTCCTGGTTCACCTACAGAGAATCAGCGAGTCTGTGTGGCGCTATGAAGGTGATTCCCAAATAGGAGTTGCTCAGGCGCCAGTTTTGATATCGCAGTTTGCTCTGCGACCCTGTGGTACACCAGAGTGTACTCAAGGTGAACTCAGTGGAGGTAAAAATAATTCCAGGCGGTCACTGCTAGGTAATCACTATACTAGAATTAATCAAAAAAATAAAACACTTATCTCCTTTACACCTCGTACCCTACGGTACCCTGAAAGAGAACGGTTAAGAACCAGTAATAAGAGAAACATAGGAATAGGTACTAAAATATATATTTACAAAAATTAATAATACAACGGCAATTAAATATGAACGGCTCCCTATATGCGAAAACTTATTAAAAATAAATTGTTACCAATGAAAACTAATTAAATATTAACGGCTCCCTATATGCGGAAAATGGATAAAAAATAAATTATTATTATCAATGAAAACTAATTAAATATTAACGGCTCCCTATATGCGGAAAATTGATTAAAAATAAATTATTATCAATGAAAACTAATTAAATATTAACGGTTGAAAGTTTCTCTCATGCAGACATCTGGTAGTCCATAGCTTCCACAAGAGAGAAACCCTTTCCCACGAGCTGTTAAAAAACAAAAAAAAAAACTAGGGGCTGAAACAGCTCTGACCATCGACAGGGGGAAGCAAGCGAATACCGCTATCACCCCCTGATTAACGCGAAAATGGATTTTTAAAAATAAATTAATACACTCGAAAACAATTGAAATATGACTGTAATTAAATGCAAGCAAATAAATGAAATCAAAGTTTTCGGAACGTCCCTGTATCTTAGACGAGGCGATCGGCGGCGCTCTGGTAATTATTGAATGAGAATAGGTTTCAGCGCGGTGTTTGGGAGAAAAATACAATGTTTAACGTAAAAATTATTTTGAGATTTGACGGTGTGTGAATTGATTTTACAGAAATCGTCGGCTTCGTTCAATAATTAGTTGTGGACGGAGAACGGAATGATTCAAATACAATTGAATGAGTAAATAAAAGAAAAGAGAAATTTACATGAAAAATTCTGGGTGCTTCTTATAAAAAAAAAATTGCCAACGGTTTCCACTAAGGAATGAAAT
The DNA here is from genome assembly GCA_927349885.1 of Psylliodes chrysocephalus. Taxonomy (NCBI): domain Eukaryota; kingdom Metazoa; phylum Arthropoda; class Insecta; order Coleoptera; family Chrysomelidae; genus Psylliodes; species Psylliodes chrysocephalus. The sequence goes on along the minus strand of OV651824.1, from coordinate 38,339,512 downwards.
AAAAAATGCTGGGCATGAATCAAAATTCTTGATTTGTAACACGGGTGTCCCAATTAATTATATGAAAGCCAATATAAAAAAAATATACGGTTCCTACCTTAACAAATCCAACGGGTTAACCAACTACTTATTTACGGTCACGGCACTATACGGCGTCGTCACTATAATTTTTAGAAAGATCAGTACTTCTCGGGTGTCGGGAGTCAAGAGGCGGCATTTTTAGCTTTCCATCAATTTATGCTTTTTCGGTAAAGAAAGATGGAAGACTAGTACGACAAAGTGGGGATACCACTACTACAGCCGACTGTTTACAATTCAGAAATACAAAAAATGTCCTTCTTGTACCTTGACAATTAAAAGTAGATAATTCATACGAAATCGACTCTAAAAATGCCCATTCGGATTTCGGCAAATAAAAGGATATTTTAACCTACGAGGGTACTCGCAATTGTTGAAAATCGGTCATTTTTGGGAAACAAAAATACGGGGGAACTTCTACATGTTCTCAGGCGGGAATTAATTGAAATATACATTTTTAAGATGAATTAAAAATAAAATTTAGTGACTTCGTCACACATTCTTTGGTCGATGTAAAGTAGTAAGATTTAGTTTATTTTGTAGAGTCAGCTGAGAGGGTGCAAATAATTTCACTTTTTTTGAGAACAATGAATGTGGTAATAGAACTGCCCAACTGTTTAACAGTCAACATTAAAATCGACAAGTCCATCGAAAGTATATTTTGGAGTTAGTTCAAAAATTTTGGGAAACGGGGTCAGTAGCTACCAAATGACGTAAAATAGAAAATGCTATAGTAAATGGAGCTACAGAGGTAGCGATTTTAGGGCATGTTGTTCAAGAACCCACATTGAGTACAAGGCAGTTTGCGAAAACATCTGGTATTAAGAAAAGTGGCAGAAGATATTGAAAAAACATTCCTACAAAATTCATCTGGTATAAGAACTTAACGAAGACGATTTTGATAGGTGATTACAATTTTGTGAAATTATGACTGAACAGGTAATAAATGATCAGCAATTTCTTTTCAATGTGTGTTTTTCAGACGAATGCACTTTTTCCTAAATGGTACGGTAAATCGTCACAATTGTCGTTATTGGTCCGATTCAAATCCCAGAATATTTAATGAAATGTATACGCAACATCCGGAAAAACTAAATGTTTTGGTTGGCATTTTTGGTAACCGTATAACTGGCCCCTTTTTTTACCTGGAACTTTAACCGCAGACATGTATCTGGAATTATTAGAAAACGCCATTTATCCAGTATTACTAGGGTTGATTGAGAATGACGATCAGTACATAGCAAACAACTTAATATTCCATCAAGATGGTGTGCCACCCCATTTTGCAGCGACTATTCGTCAGTATGTGGATCAAACGTTTTCAGGTCAATGGATCGGAAGAAGAGAAAGTATTGAGTGAGTGGCCTCCACGGTCTTCGGATCTAATCTTGTTGGATTTTTAATGAGGCCACTTAAAAACTAAAATTTATGCCACTCAGCCAACATCACTGGAAAATCTGTGACAAAGGGGGCGTCCATTAATTATAAAAGGTAATTTTGAGGATTTGTTTGACCCCCTTCTCCCTAGTGAGATTTCGTAAGATTATCCTTTGTTGCCACCTTTTTGAAAAAAAAAAAATCTTCCAAAGAGTCTTGTCGAGCTTCTAAAAAAGAGGTCCTCAACGTATGTTACTCAAAAAAACGACACATCTATCAGAAATCGTCAATTGATACTAGCCATTAAAATAATCAGTAGCGGTACAATTTAGTTAAAAAACATTTTGTGGAATGGGTGAATTGACAAACTCTCAATTATTTGAAAAACTTTTGAAGGAAATAAAGGAACAAGGAGATAAAATAAAGGAAAGTATAAAACTTGAAATTAAAACTGAAAATGAAAGAGTTATAACAAAACTAGCTAACACATTAGGGAGAATAAATGTATTAGAAAAAAAATTGCTTAAAAATTGAAAACAAGTGCTTACAGTTAGACAGACTAAATAGGAAGAACAATGTATTAATTTTTGGTTTAGATGTCCCAAATAACGGAAATTTAATAGACGTTGTCCTACATTTTTTCCATAGAATACTTGAAGTTCAAGTCTCAGTTCTAGAAATAAACAACATTTACAAAATCAACGCCGGAAGAAATGGCGCAATAAAAGTCGAGTTCGTCTCTTATTTAAGAAAACAACTGATACTTCGAAATTGCAACAAATTAAAGGGTAAGAATATATATATTGTTCAAGATCTCTGTTACGAGGATAGACAAAATTAAAAGATTTTAAAGAAGCACCTTAATATAGCCAGAACAAAAAAATATAATGCAATAATACAAGGTCATTACCTAGTTGTAAATGACGAGAAGTTTACTGCAGAGCAATTAAGAGACAAAGAAGAAGAACAAGAAAAAGTAAATTGCAAATTTACGGAAGAAAAATCATTAAGCGCTCCCCAAACACCATCTCAGATTGGCTATTTTGAAGATAGTATACGTCAATTTGCCTTAACTACACCCTCGTCGACACGACATGAAATTATAAATAAAGTAAGCATAGAAGAAGAGAAAACTGTAATAGAATGCATCGGATTAACCAAAAATAAGGGTGATAATGATCAATTTAAAAATATTGAAGAAATTACAAAAGAAAAAGAATATGAAGAAAAGAAACTAGTGGAAAAAAAGTTGGATGATAAGAAAGAACAAAAGAATAGGAAACATTCCTCGTCATCAGCATCAAACTACAATACGAGAAACAAAGTCCAAACCAAATAATAAAGTGAAAAAAAAAAAATGTAAAAATCGATGAGGTAATAACATCTTTGTTCTGTTTTAAGACTTTTATGTATTTTCTTTTTGTTTCTGAGTAATTCCATTTATTTTTTATTCCTTTTTTTTTTTTAATATATATATATATATATATATATATATATATATATATATATATACAATTCATAAAAAGTAACGAATTGTTATGATAATTTTCTGTATTTTTAACTAATATGTGCATTTTAAATATAAATATTAGTTGCTAGTCATTGGTTAGGGTAAATATATTTTAATTTAGATTAAATATTTTTATGAATAAAAATGGATCCATTCATAAAAGATTATAGCTATAACGACTTTCATACTGTTATATTAAATAATGCGGCCCAGTACAATTACGATAATAAAGCACAAAACGCATTTACACTTTTTCATCAAAACATCAGAAGCTAGTTCAGAAATTACTGAAATTAATGGTTGTAAGGCAATTAATATTCGTACTACTAAAGAAAATAAAGATATAGCAATAACAGCATTATATAGACCTCCGTCTACTAAATATGATTATGTAGACGAATTATATGATTTTCTTTTAAGACAAAGTAGCAGTGACCTACACCTTATAGTTGGGGACATAAACATAAATCTCCTCTCAAAAGTAAAATTAGTTAGTGACTACCTTAATGTTATGAATGAATTCAATTTTACTTCTGTAATAAATGCGTACACTCGTATTCAAGGCAATTCAAAATCTTGTTTGGATCACATATTTGTTAAACTAAAAACAGATAATATCTTGAATAATTGTTTTAGTTATGTCCTAGATACGTTAGTAACTGATCACAGGGCAACTATTTTTAATTGGAATGTCTTTGAGGAAAATGAAAAAACATTAACATTTAATTATATAAAAACAATCAACCAAAAAAAAAACTTAAAACTGATCTTAAATCGTTTGACTGGACTATTTTGTATAATATTCAGGATGCACAAGAAATTGCATCATATTTTTTAAACACCGTAAATGATTTAATATGTAAACATACTGTTAAAGTTAAACAAACTAAAAAAACGATTAAAAGAAAGGAGTGGATAACTAATGGCATAATGAAATCCATAAGCGAAAGGGACAGATTATATAAAAATTATCAAAAAAATTCATTAGATCTAAATTTAAAACGAGAGTTTATTATATATCGAAATAAATTACATAATCTGATTAGTTTAACAAAATTAGAATATCATAAACGACAAATTGAAAAAAATAAATATAACTCAAAAAATCTGTGGAAAACTATAAATAATATGACAAATTCAAATCCTGAACATTCTAATATCAAAGAAATAACGTTATTAAATAATACTAAATCTACTAACAAATTAGAAATTGCCGATACATTAAACATATTTTTTACAAACATTGGACCCGATCTTGCTAAAAATATTCAAAAACCTCCACTTTTTCATTCAAAGAGACGTATTAATAAAAATTCAATTTTTATGAAACCAGCCACTGAAACAGAAATAATTAAATTAATAAATGCATTAAAAAATAATAAGGCTCCCGGTATTGACGAAATAAAATCAGAATTACTTAAAGAAACTAGCACTGAATTAGCTAAACCATTATGTTTTCTAATTAACAAGTTAATTTCAGACGGAATTTGCCCAACTGAATTCAAGGTCGCCATCATAAAGCCTCTTCACAAAAAAGGTGATAAAAGTCTGCCTTCAAACTATAAACCAATTTCACAACTAAGTAGCTTTGCAAAACTATTTGAAAAAATTATAAAAGTTAGGCTTGAATCATTTTTAATTAGCGAAAAAATTTTGTCACCCAACCAGTTTGGTTTTCAGACGGGAAAATCAACAGAAGATGCTATATCTGCATTAATATCAAAAATGTATGATGCTGTTGAACATACGAAACCGGCAATTGGAGTATTCTTGTATCTTGCAAAGGCGTTCGATACTGTAGATCACAATCAGTTATTGGATGCATTTGAGGATTCAGGAATACGTGGAACAGCTCTAAAAATGTTTAAATCTTATCTTCAAAATCGTACACAACATGTAAAAATAGATGATTGCATAAGCTCAGCGCAAGTTGTGAAATGTGGAGTTCCGCAAGGGACAGTGCTAGGGCCGATTCTTGTTATCCTATATTTGAATAACTTACTTACCTTAAGCGTTACTGGAACCATATACAGTTTTGCCGATGATACGGTACTATTTTACACTGCTGAGACTTGGTCTGATCTGAAACAGAAAATAGAAGACGATATGAAAACTATTATTGATTGGTTTAATTTTCATCTTTTAACAATTAATTATGAGAAAACGATGTTTCTACCTGTTTGAAGTTACAAAAATGGAATGCCTACCTACAATGAATTAAAATATATAATGAACATACCAAAAAAAACCATAAAAATTAAACTTACTAAAGATATAAAATACCTTGGTATAACGATAGATTGTCACTTACGATGGGATTACCATATAAATAACGTCACTAAAACATTAAGATCCTTTCTGGGACGATTTAAATATTTGTCGAATGTTCTAGATTTACCATATTTAAAAATGTTATACTATTCACTTGTAGCATCTAGATTATCATATGGAATTTTGGCTTGGGGCGGAACTGTAGATGTATACCTAGAAAAATTACAAACGCTTCAGAAATATTTTTTAAAAATATTAGGAAAAGAAAAAACTTATCCTTCTGACCAGCTTTTTCGAGATGCATTAGTGTTGGATATTCGTCAGACATTTTTTCTTAAAACTCTAATTTTTTTATTTAAACACAAACAAAATTTTAATGAAATATCTCATCTCTATACTACCAGAGCTAAGAAAAATAATTATCTTCAAGTTCCAACTACACAAAAAACAATTGGCCAAAGAAACTTTTAAGTTTTTAGCACCCCGTTTTTATAATTTTTTACCAGAACATTGTAAAAATTCGTACACGTCAAACCATTTTAAGAAATCAGTTAAGTTTTTTCTAACATCTAATAATAGACAATTAATTTTCCACTTTTTTCAATTTGTTAACTAATATGTTATTTTCCTATTGTATTATTTCCCTATTATGTTATTTTACTATTATGTTATTTTACTATTATGTTATTTTACATTATTGATCAAATTGTTGATTTCATATTTATTATTTATATTATTGTATTCTATTATATAGCAAATAAGTTGCAAAAATAATATTACTGTTAATTTGTGTGATAAATATAAGTTTTAAAGTATCTTGAATCATAAATAATATTAAGACAATACACTGTAATAATTACTACGTTCTAACTTATACCACGGACAGCCCTCCGGCTTTGTGGTACACCAGTTTATTGGTAGGTGATTGTTCTGTAAAGAAACAAAAAAAAAATATATAAATTTAAAATTTATTGTAAAAATTACTGTTCTTACTAATAAACATTATTATTATTATATGAAAAGAAGAGGACATTTGCCGTAAAAAGGACATTTTAAGCTTTAAAAAGTCACAAGGATATTTTGCTTCGAAACTGGACTGTCCTGTTCAAGAAAGGACAGGTGGCAACCCTAGTTTTGGATGTAAATGCGTTGGAATTAGAAAAAGAAAAAAAAACAAAACACAATATGTTCTATTACTTTTATTTAAGACTAGCAAAGACTAGTATTTGAGAATATTGCCGTAATATAAAATTTCTATAAACATTCTTTACATTGATTTAACTTTACTTTCACGCAATTTTACATCGTTTTCTATTAGAAAAAAATAACGTCCGATTTACAAAGACCCCCCTCTCCCCCAAGTGAGATTTAGAAAGATTTAGCTTGATCCCCTCCCCCCCTTGAACACCTCACGTAATTAATGGACGCCCCCAAAGGATAATTGATGAATGTCATCAAATCACCCCACAGATGCTTTAAAATGTCCGAGAGCGTTTTGAATAAAACTTCTATTATTGCATGGAGGCCCAGGGTCAGCATTTCCAGCATTAACTCTAATAAGCTTTTACAGAAAATAAAAATCGTTAAAAGATCATGGCTAGGAAGACAGTAGCGATTTTAAACTCAGGGGTTAAAATCTATGTAAAAATATCTTCAAAATAAACTATCATTTGACCCCTCTTTCCATTTAAGATTTTAGGGGCAAGTTTCACCCCCGCTAGAGGGTTTCCGTTCATGGGATGAAACTAGCAAAAAAAATGTTTCCTCCTAACTCTAAAATTGACGGGTCCGAGCGTTGTTTCGTAAAGGAATTGGGTAGCGACAAAATTGGCTTTTTGTTTTCAAAGGCCACCCTGTATATATACAATACTCCATTATATGTGTATTAATGGGCAGACCGGAGTAGAGTCCCGTTTATACCTGCTATAATGACGGTCCAAAATTTAGATGGTTGAGTAGAGTCCAGGGTCAGATTAAGTCATTAAAGGATTAACTACCTATATTTTGAATTTGAATATTTAGTATTATCTATTATTAATATTTCAATAACTATTTATTAATTGTTTATGATCATGACAATTACAAGTTGATTGTTCCCTTTCTACATGCCCAAAAACATGCATAAAATAAAAATATTCAATTAGATCTTTTGTTTATTACAGTTTTAGTTTAGTTTACTAACCGACAAGATTAAATCATGAGTGCATTAAAGTTTATACTTAGCGAGAAAGGAAAGGAGCTTCTAGTGTTAGATAGATATAAATATCGTTTTCACAAAGAACTATCTGGTGGTATTAAACGTTGGGTGTGTTCTGTAAGTGGAAATAAAAAGTGTACGGCCTATTTGAAGACAGAGGGAAAAACAAACATAATAGAAGTTGTCGACAACCATAACCACCCACCACTTGATGAAAAAATTCTTAATAGGAATGAAGTGAGCAATTCCCTAAAAAGAAAAGCCTCAGAAGATTTAAGTGAGAGACCTTTAAAATTAATTCACCGAGAACTAAGGAAAGGAGGTGTCGAAACATTGACTAATTGCGATGGCAAATGTATTAGAAACAACATATAGAACTCTCGAAGGAGCTTTGTACCAAAACTTCCAACTTATCAACAAGAAGTTCACAATGTTCTCAATTCCTATCCTGTTATGACAAATCGGGGCGAAACTTTTCTTCTGGTAAACGACACAGAAAACAATATAATTATGTTCTCATCAAAAAAGAATTTAGAGTTCTTGTGCACTTTGAAATCCATATATGTGGATGGGACATTCAATTGCTGCATGCACCAAATTTTTCCTTCAAATGTTCTCCATTCACGGATTAGCAGGTGACCATTATGTACCTCTAGTCTTTTTCATACTTCCAAATAAGCAAAAGAAAAGTTATATGTTGGCATTAATGTATGCAATAGAAGAATGTCAAAAGATTGGGACCAACGACTGTAGTGGCAGATTTTGAAGAGGCAATCCACCAAAGTGTGCTAGAAACTTGGGCGAAGACAAGTATTGTTGGATGTAGATTTCATTTGGGCCAATAATGGTAAGTTATTGATAAATATTTCAAGGACTAGGGTTAGTTCAATAATGTTTTGCTAGGTTTTGTATCTCTAATACTTATTGATTTTAAGGAAATTAAATTTTAAAAATAGAATGTCCTTATAATTTAGTATTAGAGATTTAAAATATTATTAGGAAAAAAGTTTAATAAAATTTGGTTGTCCAAAACTTATAGACGTAATTTTTCTTTAAAAAAATATATATATTTCAATGCTGTCAGTTTACTAAATGCAACATGCACTTTTTAGGTGGCGAAAAATACAACAAATTGGCCTTACTACTGCATACAAGGATAAGGATTCAGAAGTTGGAAAATTTTTGAGAAACTGTTTTGGTTTGCCGTTTCTTAATTCAATAGATGTTGGAGACTGTTTTGCTATTGATTTAATTTCTTCTCAACCCAGCAATTCCAAACTTACATCATTCGCAGATTATGTTGTAGATACTTACATAACAGAATCGTCCAAATTTCCACCATACATATGGGCTGAAAATACAAGTAGTGTTAAGAGAACTACAAATGCCTGCGAAAGTTTTCATTCACGGTTTAATTCTGCATTTTACCATGCACATCCTCATATTTTTCAATTTATTTCGGTTTTAATAGATTTTCAAAGTGATACCTACATAAAGATAAGGACAGCGCAACAAAATGAAAAGAAAATATACTCTGCAAAAACTATAGAAAACAAACAATTTTTAGATGACAAGATATGGCAATTAAAAAATCATGATATAACAAACTTGGAATTTATTAAGGTAGTTGGAAATCGATTTAAAATGTAGAAAACCTAATTTTGTAGTTTATGTAAATATAAAATATTTATAGCACTGTGAATGATTAATAAATACATTTTTTTATCAATCTGGTTTACTTTATTACCATGTTCCCTAAAAAATAAACTAAAAAAAATAAAATAATTCAGGTACCTGAGATAATGAGCTTCGGACTCTACTCAGCCATCTCCGGGACTCTACTCGGACATCATTCAAAGGGACCTAGAGAAGTCGGTAAAATTTCCTGTCAATCATACCTATTTCTATTTATACAAAAAAATGCAGATATAATGTCGGAAGTTTAATACAACTTGGCATCAATGGTTTATACGCTTCGACCTGACTTTCGTTAGCGGAAACTGGTAGCATTTAGAAAAAATAGTTTTAAGTAAAATACTTTATTAAACAGTAATTGAACGTGGTTGGTTTCTAAGATATGTAACGGTTCTCAGTTGTGATTTGGTCACTTTTCAACTCCCGCCTTAATCCATCTTAAAAATTTTAGCTGTATACATGAATCAGGTAAAGAAATAAAATACTGCACTGAACTTAATAATTTACTTTAGAACAAAATAACGCATTTATATTGTTTTATAGCCAGCTAAAAAATTTCACTGTAATAAGCCATTAATTAACAAAACATTTTAAATATCGAACGATCTCAATTTCTTTTTATTTTTCTTCTTGTTAGTAGTTTCATCATCTGAATCATTTAGTATTCTTCTGGTATCATTGATACCTGTTACTTCTCCAACCCCTTGTACCACAAACGAGTCTTTTGAGATCACCAGTGTTTGAGGATGAAGAGGTTTTACCTAAAATGTTTTAATTATTAATCAAATATACAGTCTGTAAAAGGTCTTTACAAAAACATACCACATATTCCTTAGACCAAAATAATTCGATTTAGGTAAAATTACCTCAGTACAAAGTTGCTTCATTTGGGCTCCAGAGGGCCTTGAAGTTACAATTTTTAAATCGTTTTTCCCATATAAATTTAAAACGGCATATGCGATTTTGCTGAAATTTAATATATTGGTAGTTTTATGTGGCAAAAAAAATGTTATTAAAATGTTGTCCGATAATAATACATAGGCGTAGAACTTGATTTTTTAAATAATTGCACCTTTAAAAATTCTACGACAATGGAAGAAAAGGAGTTTGAGTATGAAATTTAGATTGCGCAACTCATTTACTTTAAAAAAGGTACTCTTGATGAGACTCGATTACTCTCATGGTTTTGACGAAATTTGCATTTTAGTAATTTTAGAACATAAACAATAATTATTAAAATACAAACTTTGTCAAAACCATGAGAGTAAATCGAGTGTTATCAAGGGTACTTTTTTGTAGTAAATGAGTACCCAATCCAAATTTCATACTCAAACCCCTTTTTTGCCATTGGCGTAGAATTTTTAAAGGTGCAATTATTTAAAAAATTAAGTTCTACGCCTATGTATTATAATCGGACAAAATTTTATATGATGAAAAACATAAAAATGTACTTTTTTCATATCTTCTTCAACACCTCTAATCGAGACTTTTAACAAAAATACTCGATTCTTGCCATGTACGATTTTTTGAGGAATATTAATTATTTGCCTGCAATACGTATACAAAAACATTTATTGTTGGTTTCCATAGTTTCATCTAAATAAAAATATTGTCAAGTTTTAACACCTAATCTCTTGTTAACGATTGAAAGTGTTCTATAATTAAAAAAACAAATGCGTGGTTTATTAATATGGCTGTACAATATACCAATGCAGAATATACCGATATGTTACTGACATTAGGATTTTGTGAAGGAAATGCTCGAGAGAGTGTCAGGGTGTACTCTGAAAGGTTTCCAAATCGTCGTGTACCTAGCCACCCAACTTTTGCTGCTGTTGAGAGACGTCTTCGGGAGACCGGTTCGTTTGCTCCCAACACTGCTGATAATGGAAGAGAACGTTTTGTAAGGATTCCTGAAGTTGAAGAAGACATTTTAGAACGTATTGAAGAAGATCCAGAATTAAGCACCAGACGAATTGGAAGGGAACTAGGAGTAAGTAAAGATGTCGTTCATAAAGTTCTTAGAGAACAATTGCTATATCCATACCATAAGAAGCCAGTACAAGAATTATTAGTCCATGATCCTCAAATTCGTTTAGGTTTTTGTCAATTTGTTAATATGCAAAGCGAAAGAGATCCAAACTTTGTCAAGAAGGTTCTCTTTACCGATAAAGCGGGTTTTACAAGAAGAGGTATAACTAATACCCATAATGAACATGTTTATGCCGTTGAAAATCCGCATGCAATAAAGGTAAACCATATTCAGCACGAATTCAAAATTAATGTGCGGGCTGGAATAATTGGTAATTTCATTGTTGGTCCTGTCATACTTCCACGAAGATTAACTGGAGAAAATTATTTGGATTTTCTACAAAATACGTTGCCAGAATTGTTAGAAGATTTACCTCTCCAACTTCGGAGAGATATGTGGTTTATGCAAGATGGAGCTCCACCACATTTTTCTTTAAACGTTAGAAACCACTTGAATGAACAATATCCACACAAATGGATAGGCAGAGGTAATGACGCACCTGTAAACTGGCCACCACGTTCCCCAGACCTAATACCGATGGATTACTTTTTATGGAGACATCTGAAATCCACAGTTTACAGGGAACCTGTAGAAAATGAGGAACAACTCTGGCAACGTATTCAAGATGCAATAAACAATCTTAGAGGTGATGAAGAAGTTATGGAAAGGATACATTTTAATTTTCTTCGACGTATAAATCTTTGTATGCATGAAAATGGTGAACATTTTGAACAATTTTTGTAAAATCTCTATTTTGATTATGTTGTAAATAAATATTTTTGTGAAACCTATACACTCTAAATTATTAAAACAGAAATTTAGCGAAAACCATAAGAGTAATCGAGTCTTATCAAGAGTACCTTTTTTAAAGTAAATGAGTTGCGCAATCTAAATTTCATACTCAAACTCCTTTTCTTCCATTGGCGTAGAATTTTTAAAGGTGCAATTATTTAAAAAATCAATTTTTACGCCTATGTATTATTATCGGACAAAATTTTAATACCATTTTTTTTTCACATAAAACTGTACCAATATACCAAATTTCAGCAAAATCGCATGCCGATTTAAATTTATATGGGAAAACGATTTAAAAATTGTAACTTCAAGGCCCTTTGGAGCCCAAACGAAGCAACTTTGTACTAAGGTAATTTTACTTAAATCGACTTATTTTGGTCTAAGGAATATGTGGTATGTTTTTGTAAAGACCTTTTTTCTTCATCAATATTCGTGGACATACAAAATTATTATTTTTATTCATAGATGGTAAATTATGTAAATTTTTAAAGAAACAACAAAATGTTATCACTAGTAATACCACTAGAGGTCAAATTATTTCCGATTTCCTGATATTAATTTGACCTCGCGTGGTATTTGGTAAGAAAATTCCACGCCGAATTATGGTTGAAAATTAAATATTTTTAAAATTTATTTTTCGTTTCTCAACAATGCAAATTATTTTCTCCAAGTCACCAGTGAAACATAAAAGGTGTTATCGCCTTGATTGTTGAGTTGTCATGGTAACTAAGTGAGACCCTAACCTCGAATATAATTTCAGTTTTGAAGTTGTCAAGCGGCCCGACGTAAAAAAATGTTTCGCTGCAATTATTTAGGCCTTCAAATTGCTTATTTCTACTCATTGTAGTTGCATGGGAATACCATTTGAAAATAGAAAATAGTATATTCTTTAATTTTACGTAAGTTTTGAATAACTACAAGTGGTAGAAAATTGTTTTTCTGCGTTTTTATTAACATGCGTTATGAGCGCTTTAAAATGGTATGAAATTCATAACCAGCGTCAGCAAGCATCAATCGTAGGAGGCTGTGATCATTGTATTTTGACAGTTCAAAACATTAAATAACTCGCGTTTTATTGCGATAAAGAATATTGCACAGCATGTAAAATTAACAAAATTACCTATTTGTTTAAAAATGAATCGATTTGAAAATCATACGCTATGCAAAATATGCGTGAAATTGTCTGATGTAATGATCAATCATTGCACCATGACTTACTTACTCGGATTAATAGAGGATTGTGGCTCCAACTTGAAAAACGAAAATTTGTTCCGAATTGTCCACGAATATTTGCACCTAAACTACGCAAAATTCAAAGTGCTGAATGGGAAAAAGGTGAATAAATTAGTGTCTAAATATTATATATATTTTATTAGACATAGACACATAATTCAAAGCATCCAAAGTCCTGCATTTTCGCCATTAAGAAGAAAAGAAGTGGCCGAAGAATATAGAAAACACCTTAGCATTGTAACTAAAATGTATCAAAACTAAACCTATTATGTGAACAAATAAAAACCAGTCTGTCAAAAATGGTCTGTTATTGTAAACGTCAAAAAATTTCCAGTATAATTCGCTGTTGGGTACCCCACGAGAAAAAAATTTCCACTAAAATACCTCCGTTGCCATGGTGATCTGTCAAAAACACGTATTTTGATTGGTTCAAAATTACAGGTGTGGAATTTTCAATAAAATTCTCATCTCTTGTGGTTATTACCTTTGAAAATATAATTTTTTGATTAAAAATTAAAAAAATATATTTTTTAATAAATTTTTATTAAGTGCAGTTATTAAAAAAATAGAATTGTATACCTTTTTAAACCTCTTAAAATTTTTTCCATTTGACGGAGCATAATCTGTTTCGTCCCTAGAGCATCTAGATCTGATAGCAAGTTGCGACATGATCTCGACGATTAATTTATTTTTAAATGAATCTATAAGTTTTTTACGAGCTTCATTCATATCATCATAAATCTTTTCCTCCATTTCATAGTCGACATTAACTGGTGAATTTTTAGAAATCCAGTTACCATTTAAATTACTACTAGTTGATTTTGTGTAGTTTACAGTCTGATTTACTGTTCTTTCGTTAATTTGTGTACTGCTAAATATGTTGGATGTATTCTGCGCAAAAGGATTATCTGCCGATATTCCTGTACCACTGCTTTGCATATGTGTAGAATCGTATGTTTCATTAATAGTTTTTTCAGTTCTACGTTGCTTAAACATATTTTGGATGTTTGAATCGAATTCTTTTGGTGAATCAGCTTTTCTTTTATGTGATTGCGAAACCTAAAACATTTTTCTTGTATCATTATTACTACCTGGGAAGTACCTACGTAAAAGAAAAGAGTGCACAAAGAAGAAAGAAGAGAGGCGGAACTCAAACAAGATGAGAAATGCAAGAAAGAAAAAAAGCGCACAGGAAATATACGCACAGAAAAAAGCGCACAGACATATAAACGCACAGGAAATAAGCGCACGTGGAAAAATGCGCACACGGAAAAAACCGCACACGGAAAAAACCGCACGGGTATAAAAGCGCACATGGCAAAAAACGCAAAGTACATGTAGTTTATATCTCGTTAAGAATGGGATACAGATCAACTGAAGATTATCTAAATAAAAATAAAAAAATTAAGTTCTATAAATACATAGTCAAAAATTATATCGGTGTGAAAAGTAACCACCAAATATGCGGACTTATACCACAGATATTATGTACACAGAACAACAAATGCATGGGAATGGCATTCTGATTTTAATCCAACTTCTATAATTCTCAACCGAGTTTATACCATTTTGTACATATTTTATTAAATTGTCAAGCTCAATTATATGTTAAAATTAACCCAACAAACTGTTTACAAAAAATTTAAAAAGTACCACAATAAAAAAAATAATTTTAAACAATTTAAAATTTTAGATAATAGGAACAATATTTTATCTAAATGTTTTTGTAAAAGTTATGCATTTTCAGTATTTATCATTCTTATGAATATCTAAAATCTTACAAATATTTTTATTCCTAAAAATATTTCTTAGCATTTTAATCCCTTTGAAGCGCGATTATGCCGTAATTGAATGGGTACTTATAGCAGGTACCAGCCTTGTGACGGAAGTGATCGCCCCGAGATTGTTAAATTATTTTTTAATAATCGATTATTTGCAAGTGGTCATTTATTTTTACTAGGGATTATAAAATTTAGATAGGTACTTATTATTTCATTTATTCGGCGTTGTGACATTATTATATTTCTTGGAATTTATTATTTGCAGAATTAAGGCAGGTAAGTAAAGGCGCCTATAAATAGACTACGGAATTTAAAGTTAATTTATTGTGCTCTAATTCTTGAACAAGTTAAGTTGAATTTTTGTAATAAACGAAATGGAGTTTTCGTCTAGTCAAAAAGGCAAGCGAGTTCTTGTTTACAATAATAATAATAATTTATTCATTAAAATAGTACATATAAAACACATTTGATACAGAAAAAAAGAGAAATGAATAAATTGGCTCACGTTAAGTGACTTAACACTTGTTACGCAATTTTGACTTTTGAGTAGATATACTGTAATAAATAACATACATAATATACATATAAAAATACTAATACTAATAATAAATACTAAAAAAAAAAAAAAAATAAGGAAAGAGAAATGAATCATACCATCGAATTGTCTGATATAAATATTACTTGATAAATTATAATACGAAAACATCAATCCAATAGTGAGTACTTTTTAGGTTTTATTTTCAATTAGATCTGAAATATATTTTCTTGGGGTATTGAAAGCAAATATTTTTAAATATTTCTTGAACAAATGGAAAGTAACCTTGGATTGCACTTCCTCTGGTAAGTGATTATACATCTTAGGCCCTAGATATGAAAAAGAACTTTGAGTTAAAGATCTTTCCACCAAGGGTACAACATGGTTTAATCTATTCCGGGTTAGGTAAGTATGAGATGGTATTGTAGCTGTGAGTCTAGTAGGGTAATATTTTAGATTGGTGGAAACAAAGTACATTTGTCTTATATCTAATATTTTGCTTTCTTCGTAAAGTATATCTGATGAGTATCTAAAATTTTTATTCATTATTAATTTCAAAAATCTGCGTTGTATTATTTCTATGTTATTAATGTGACTATGCAGAGCACTACCCCATGCTACAATACCATAACGTATATGACTTTGTACAAGAGAATAGTATAAAGTTCGAAGTTGTTCTAGGGGTAAATGTTTTTTTAAAAATTTAAATTTATAGAGAATAATTTGTAGCTTTTTAACTGTATAATTTATGTGACAATCCCATTTTAAATTTCTATCAATATACACGCCAAGATACTTATATTCTTTTTCGGATAAAATATTATACACTTTTCCATTGCTAGTGATCTTTAAACTTTGAAATTCTGGTAGTCCACCTTCATTGCAACTGATGGGTAAGTATTTTGTTTTTTCTATATTTAGCGTCAGTAATTTTGAGTCTAAGAATTGTTTAATAGAAGCGAAATCATTTTCAGCAACTGTTTTTAGAGTATTCCAGTCTTGTCCCTCATAAAATATTACTGTGTCATCAGCAAATCCAATTATTTCACCGCGGCTTTGTATTGAAAAGAGTCCGTTTATATATGAATTAAAGAGTATAGGCCCAAGAACAGTACCCTGAGGAACACCATACTCTAGTATTTCAGAGTTACTCGTTTTATTAGCAACTCTAACAATCTGCCTTCTATTTGTGAGATAGCTTTTAAACATTTTTTGGGTGTTTCCTCTTATTCCCATATCTTTAAGAGACTGTAAGAGTAGCTCATGACTTACAGTATCAAAAGCTTTTGTAAGATCCATAAATACACACATACATTGTCTACCTTTATCTAGAGCTTTGTATATTTTTTCTACTAACGCTAGGATGGCATCTTCTGTTGAAGTATTTTCTCTAAAAAAATACTGTTTTGGAGACAATATTTTGTACTTAGACATATATGAAGTGAGTCTAATTTTTATTATCTTTTCAAAGATCTTAGATATATGAGTTGTCAAAGATACTGGTCGGTAGTTATTAACTAAAGTTTTATCGCCTTTTTTGTAGATCGGTGTTACAATTGTTTCTTTTAAAGTATCAGGAAATACACCTTTTTCAATGGTTTTGAATATATACATTTTCGCATAACAAATGGGATAGATACATGGAGGTGCCGTGAAAATCGACAAACTAAGTGCCATTCCTTAATAAAAACGAAGGACAAGGACATTGTACAAGATCCAGGCAGTCATTTCCTGTGCGCTTATATGTCTGTGCGCATATTTCCTGTGCATGATTCATGTCCCCAAAAAGCAGAAGCAAATATCGCCAGAAGCCAAATGCGAGAAGCCATGACAGCGGTGAATGCTACATCTCGCAATGTTATTGGAGATAAATTATCAGTAGTAAGCAATGATGCACTTGCTTATATTCCAAAACAATCGTCTCTTGCCAGAACACTTCGAAATTATCGAGCAGAGAAGCACTTGCCAAATCCATCTACGATGCATTTTGCAATTCCTGACAAATACTCGGACTTAGTGCTGCATGACTCTGGAGTCAAAGATCCAAACAGAATTTTAATTTTGGGAGATCGCGAGTTATTGTGCGAATTAAACCAAGCCGCTCTATTCGGCGACGGAACATTTGATAAAGCACCAACGATGTTTTATCAACTTTATACTTTGCATGCCAAAGTAGGAAATTCGTATCCACCATGTGTGTACATATTGTTACAAACTAAGAATGAAGCAACATACCTACCGATGTTTCAAATTGTAAAAGGGTTAGTTCCAAGCATGGCGCCCCAGAAGATACTTCTAGATTTCTAGAAAGCCTGCATGAATGCTGCAGGGCGAACTTTTTCAGAAGCCGAAATTAAGGGATGTTATTTATATTTGTGTCAAAGCCTTATAAGAAAAGTTAATGCAGTTGGTTTAAAATCGGAATTCGAATCGAACATCGACACAAAATTAAAACTAAAATCTTTGGCAGCATTATCGTTTGTGCCGTTAGAAGATGTACGAGATAATTTTAATAATTCTTATTTATTGGATTTGGACAATAAACCAAACCAAATTCATAATTTAAATAATACAGAGCTAATTTAATATAAAAATCACTCTTTGAACATTTAAAAAATATTAATGATATGTAAACATAGCATTATCCACATTTATTTCCTAACCTCTAATAACTTGTTATTTATTTAAAATTTTACTTGTCATGTCAAATTGACCTTTCGTTATTTATATTTTTTATTTTTTAAAGTATCGTAGTTATTGTTTGTGTATGATATTATTTTGTAATTGACTTCAGCTTGTCCATTTTACTTTGTATTTTTACTAAACTGAATAATACCACCAAAATGAACAACCTTAATTAAGATGTAAGTGATGAAAAAAAAATTTTTTTTACCTTACTTTATCATAATATGTGGTATTATTTTATTTTAGTCTCCCTGATGATGGAAATAAACATTTCCGAAAGCTTGGACTAAACTTAAAAAAGTACTCTTTCATTTGCTGCATTACCCACTAATTACTGGTTTAATTATCTATCTCTATATACAGTATGGTTCAAATGAAAGGAATAAATTCATTATAATGGAAGTAGCTGGTTTTTCGAAAAAATGCTCGGACAGGTCAATTTTGTTTACTCAAAGCGCAATTTTTTAAATAGAATTCAATTTTCCTCCACTTCCCATTTTTGGGCAGTGACGTCATTGACAATTTTTTTAAATGGTAACCTCAATTTTTTTTTCTTGATTTTGATAGATCTTGCAATTTCCTACTCGGAAACATAATATTTGAAATATCTTACATAACAATTTTTTTGAATAGAAGACATTTAAAGATCAGACGCATAAATTTTATTTTATTTTGAGAACACAATAAATGAATAAAAGATAATTATTTGTAATTAAATGCTTAATCTAACAAAATAATAATAAAAATAATAATAATAATAAAAAGAATTTGTGAAATTGTCATTAAATTCTTTTTATTATTATTATTATTATTATTTTTTTAGATTAAGCACTTAATTACAAATAATTATCTTTTATTAATTTATTGTGTTTCAAAATAACATAAAATTTATGTATCTGATCTTTAAATTAATTTTTTTCAAAAAAAATTGTTATGTCAGATATTTCAAATATTATGTTTCCGAGTAGGAAATTGCAAGATCTATCAAATTCAAGAAAAAAAAATTGGGGTTGCTATTTAAAAAAATTGTCAATGACGTCACTACCCAAAAATGGGAAGTGGGGGAAAATTGAATTTTATTTAAAAAATTGCGATTTAAGTAAACAAAATTGACCTGTCCGAGCATTTTTTCGAAAAATTAACTACTTCCATTATAATGAATTTATTCCTTTCATTTGAACCATACTGTATATAAAAATGAATTGATGTTCGTTAGTCTCGCTAAAACTCGAGAACGGCTGAACGGATTTATCTTATCTTGGTCTTGAAATGTTCGTGGAGGTATAGGGAAGGTTTAAAAGGTGGGAAAAATTAGAATAATTGCCGAGAAAACCATAAAAAATGGGGAAAATATGGGAAAGGTGTGGGGGTGAAAGTTTGTATGGGGCTATCGATTTTTAAAATGTAGGAACTTGAAAATTGAAATTGTAGGTACTCATAATAAATAAATAGATCTTTTTCAAGGTTTTTAGATTTTTACATATTAAGGAGGGAAACGGGAGGTGAAAATTCAACTATGACTTTCGGTTTTTTAAAGTAGGACCTTGAAAATTGGAATTGTAGCCACTCATCAAGTAAATAATGACGTATTTCAAGGTTTTTGGATTTTCACATATTAAGGCAAGGGAAATCGGGTGTATCGTGAAAATAAATAAAAATAAATAAAACTAAATAAAAATAAATAAAAATAAATAAAAATAAATAAAAATAAATAAAAATAAATAAAAATAAATAAAAATAAATAAAAATAAATAAAAATAAATAAAAATAAATAAAAATAAATAAAAATAAATAAAAATAAATAAAAATAAATAAAAATAAATAAAAATAAATTAATAAAAATTAATAGAAATTAAATTAATAGAAATTAAATTAATAAAAATTAATAAAAATTAATAAAAATTAATAAAAATTAATAAAAATTAATAAAAATTAATAAAAATTAATAAAAATTAATAAAAATTGATAAAAATTAATAGAAATTAATAAAAATTAATAAAAATTTAATAAAAATTAATAAAAATTAATAAAAATTGATAAAAATTAATAAAAATTAATAAAAATTAATAAAAATTAATAAAAATTAATAAAAATTAATAAAAATTAATAAAAATTAATAAAAATTAATAAAAATTAATAAAAATTAATAAAAATTAATTAAAATTAATAAAAATTGATAAAAATTGATAAAAATTGATAAAAATTAATAGAAATTAATAAAAATTAATAAAAATTAATAGAAACTAATAAAAATTAATAAAAATTAATAAAAATTAATAAAAATTAATAAAAATTAATAAAAATTAATAAAAACTAATGAAACATTTTTTCAGGTTTGGGAAATTCCAGCGAAGCGGGATCGGGTCAGCTAGTATACTATTAAAATAGCGATTTATCTTTAATTACATTCCCATTTTTACCCCTCATCACATTTTGGCGATCGCGACAGAACGTTAAAGATGGAGAAGTTAAAGCTACAATGAAAAATGTTAAAATTGTTCACGGAAAATGCAAAGCAGATAGGAGTACCTCAAACAAGAAGTCGTGAACAAGAAAAATATATGGTCACTGTTACGACAATTAGAAGACATCAGTGAAAGACTTTTTACGTCCAAAAAGAATTTGAAGAAGTCCAACAATATAGAAATCAATTGATCGATTACAAAACCACCTGCGAATTTAGAATAACGAATGATGATGATGATCAACAAGAAGAAGTATCAAAAGCCACAAAGTTCCACCAGTAGAAAAAGTAAGAGAAACTTTAACTTACCACTTCTAGAATTGAAGAAATTTAATGGATATTAAGCAATGGTTAGGTTTCTGGGGACAATTTAGGAAAATCCACGAAGATTTAAATAGAAAGGGGTATCATTTGATAGCTCTTCTTAAAGGTCTCTTTTTTTCCAATCTTTTGACACATTATTTTTTAAATCGGATTAATTTTTCACCAAGTTATAACCTAGAAATATTGAATTAAAATGCATGAGTATAAATACCGAGATAAACAAGTTAGCAAAAAGCCTTAAATGTTTTTTGCGTAAGATATTTTTGACCGTAAATTAAAACAATTTATTATTAGTAGATTATTGGTATCGTTGTGTACTGACAATTTAATTTTGACAATGGTTTATTCTTTACAAGAAAGAATTGAAATAATCTTTATTTATGGTGAAGAACAACGCTGTGCACGCAGAACTGCTCGTGTTTTTAATCAGAGACATACCGATAAAAATGTTGGGCATCAGTATGTGTTGGATTTGGTTCATAAATTTCAAGAAACTGGAAGTGTGTGCAATAAAACTGTAGGAATCGTAGAGTTTTAACTGAAGCTGCACAAGTTGAGATTTTAGGTCATTTTGCCATGGAACCTCAAACATCAATACCAAAAGTCTCCAGATTCCAGATTAACAAATATTTCCGAAAGCTCTGTGCATAAAAAGTTACGGCTAAATAAATTCTTTCCTTACAAAATACAGCTTTTACAACAGCTTGCTGAGGATAATTATGACAGAAGATTAGAATTTTGCGAATTAATGACTCAAAGGGCAAATGAAGACCATAATTTTATTAAAAATATTTGTTTTACTGACGAGGCAGGTTTCTTTTAAATGGATTTGTCAATAAACATAATTGTAGGTACTGGGACAATACAAATCCACATGTTTTTCGGGAAGAGCACAGCCAATATCCTCAGAAAATCAACGTATGGGCCGGAATTCTTGGTAATAAAATTATTGGTCCTATTTTCATGGAGGAAAATTTAACTGGGGAATTATATTTGAACTTATTAGAAAATCTGATAAATCCTCTTATAACCGAAACCTTAGAAAACCAAATAGATCAAGATGGAAATTTGTTACTAGACGAAGAAAACCTATTTTTTTCAACAGGACGGAGCACCTCCACATTATGCCTTGCCTGTACGAAATTGGCTTAATGAGACATTTCTAGATAAATGGATCGGAAGAAGGGGCGCTATAGAATGACCAGCGAGATCACCCGACCTAACGCCCCTTGACTTTTTTTTATGGGGACATCTAAAAACTGTGGTGTATAAAACTCAACCTCGCGATATTCCTGAACTTAGACGTAGAATAGTGGAGGAGTGTGAGCGGATTAAACCAGAGACGCTTCAACAAGTGCGGGATGAATTCGAGCTGCGACTTTACCATTGCCTTGCCAACAATGGCGGACATTTTGAACATCTTATTTAAGTACAATGTAATTCTTACGCAAATAAAATATTAATAATGTAAATACAATATAAATAATAATTATTTTAATTTAAAAGGTTAAAATGGCATAACTTGGTGAAAAATTAATCCGATTTAAAAAAGTTGGCAGCATACAACAGTATGATCCATAGATTAGTTAATATCCCCCTTACCAAAGAAAACTTCACAAAAAAATTAAATATTAAACAAATCGCAGTAAACAATAATTTTAATTCAAAGTTAGTAGACAACATTTTAGGGAAAAAACTTTTTAAACATGCTATTCAACAAGTTTATCCCATAATTAAAGATCAAAATTGCAGATATAAGACTCTTACATATATAGGAGCTCCTAGTGAAAAGGTATCATCATATTTAAAAAACCAAAATATTAACGTAGCTTTCAAAACCAATAATACGCTTGGGAAGTATATTAAAAACAATAAGGGTAAAATTAATCCTAATAATAAATCGGGGGTATATAAATTAAATTGTGGTAGTTGTCCAAAATTGTATATTGGTCAAACAGGCCGTACTTTCAAAAAGCGCTATTCCGAACATTATAATAGCTATACAAAAAACAAAAATAATTCTACTTACTCAAATCATATTTTGGCTGAAAATCATTCTTTTACAGACAACTTTGAAATTTTACATATAGAAAATAAGGGCATTAAACTAAACCATTTAGAAACATTTGAAATAAATAGATTTAAAAATTCAGATAACCTACTAAATGATCAATTAGATATTAATAACTCACCTTTATTAAATCTGTTTCTAGTTTTCTGTGAGATAATCCCGGTAATGATACTATCTTATTGTTATCTGATTGATATCATAATTACTTAAGTACCCTTATTTACTTTAAATAGTCAGTTTATTTTGTTATGTTATTGATTACTTTGATTGGTTAAATTACTTCGCATATATATTGGACACCGAATTGTAAATTAGTCACATTTGAAAAAGAAGTTGTACTTCGAAACATGTCATGTATAGTGTTTTTAATTTTTTTAATTTTTATTTTTTAAAATAAAAGTTTTGTGAAAATCTATCGATAAATATTTTTTTCACTCTTTTTTCATAACTCCTGATGAATATCATTCTAACGCATATATTTTTTTGACAACAAAATAAAAAATCATGCAGTAAGGAGATATGATTTTGGTATGATGACCTTTTTTTTAGTTAGGAAGATGAAGAAGCATATGATTTTCGTACGAGGACCGTTGTTTTTAGAAGTTAGGAAGAGGAAGGATGATATGATTTTGAGAATTTTGTTATAGGGGCTTCTCAGAAACGGGAGGAGGGAACTAGCAAGAGGCTACAGCAAGGAGGACTTTACTCGGAGCACTTTTTTTTAGAAATGTGTTTAGGACTCCGTCAAATATTTCGCGTTTCAAATAGGTTCCGTCACCAAAAAAGTTTGAGAACCGTTGATCTAAAGGTAATGCCCCCCCCTGAAAATTCGTCCTGGAGCCTCCCTTGCAGAGCGGTACATTTTGAATTGGTAAAATCACTTTCAACTGATAGTTTTATAATGGCTGTAAGACGATGTTTACAGCAAGAAGATCCAAAGTTTCAACTATATATACGGATAACGGCTCCAATTTTGTAGGTGCCAGTAATCTTTATAATCAAATAGACTGGACTAAAACCATCGAATATACAATATAAAGCAAATCAAATGGATTTTTAATCCACCTACTGCTTGTTGGCGGGAGATTATGGTCAGACTAGTTAAGGATATACTTCGAAGAAATTTAGGAAGAAGTTCATTTAATTATGAAGAGATAATGACAATTTTGTGTGACACAGAAGCCGTTGTCAATGCCCGACCTCTTACATACCTTTCCGAAGAAGACAACTTTATTCCCCTAAGTCCCTCTACCTTCCTAAATGACGTAGGGAGTAGCTGTGAAGTGCCTGATTTGGACGCTATTAATCGAACATATTTAGTTAAACGTGTGAGACATATACAGAAAGTTCGAAACTAGACGATTCAGAAGAGAATACTAAACTAATCAACGTTGGTCAAAGAAAACAAAGTACCCTAAAGGTTGACGATGTAGTTTATATAGGAAATGACAGTAAAAAAGCATGGGGATTAGCCTTTAGGAAAAATAATTGAGGTATATCCAGGAAAAGATAAAATACCCAGAGTAGCTAAAGTAAAAACTATGAATGGGAATCTTATTCGACCATTTCAGAGGTTATTTCCACTCGAAATATGTGAAACAGATTCTCAAGTGTTAAAAACACGTTATCTAGAAAAACATTTAAATTTAGTAGAAAGAATGGCAGGAAATTCACAACACAAAGAAGAAAAAAGAGAGGCAGAACTCAGACAAGATGAGAAATGCAAGAAAGAAAAACCTAAAGAGACATATACCAGATCCGGAAGACTTTCAAAATTACCAGTACGTTATGGAATTGATAATTGATTATTCATCATTTTCGTTTATTTTCCAATCTTGGAAAAGGGTGAAGAATGTAGGAAATAGAATTGTTTATGTGAATAGTTTTACATTCAAAAACAAAAATCATTCTGTAGAGTTAAAAATGTCAGAACTGATTAATTAATTTTTATAAAAAGTCATAACGTAATACAGGGTTGGCCAAACCTCTGTCGTAGTTCTATAACACCTACTATGCAAATCTTATTTGATTTATTTGATGTATACCTGTCAATGGTGGCCAATACCAAATATCCCAAAATTATTTTCTTGTGTACAGGGTGGCCCAATAGTAAATTAGGCAAATCACTTAATTTTTTTTAAATGGAATGACCCAACTTTTTTTACAATTTTAGGTACTCTATGGTCACTAGTACATACCCACAAAATATTGTTTCAAACATCCCACCCCTTTCGCAAAAAAAAATTACCAAAAAATATTACATTTTCAGACGCCTATTAAAATATGCAGTGCTCTCTCGAATTTGATGTTAGAATTTTAAAAACTACGATTGTATAAAGCCAATAGACCAAAGATTTTTTTGGACCAAGTTTGAATTTTTTATTTTGTACAGGGTGGTCACAAATTAATTTCACTTTCCAAAAATTTCGAGGGAAATTTTTTAAAATTTTTCAAATGTATTACCCTGTATTTCTATTCATCAACTGAAGGAGAATTTCATACCCTTCTACTTCCCTATGTACTTTCCTATACCTATCTGTCGCCGTTATAAAATAAATTCAAAAGGAAGAAAATTACGATAATAAAATTTATTTGAAATTTATCCTAAAACATAAATTAACATTTTATAAAAGATGCTCAAAATGTCTGCCATTTTCTCTAATGCATACATTTATTCGTTGGGCGAATGATCGAGAAACGTTTCTAAGCATATCAGGTGTAATGGAATGGAAAGCTTGCACTATCCTTTCTTTCATATTTTCAGGTGTTGTAGGTGGCGTAAGATAGACTAGATTTTTAATATAACCCCATAAAAAATAATCGGGTTTTGTTAAGTCAGGTGATCGAGCTGGCCATTTTTTTTGGACCATTTCTACCAATCCATCTATTTGGAAACTTTTCATCTAATTCATCTGCCACTTCGCGTAAAAAATGCGCTGCTGCCCCATCATGTTGGTACCACATTGTTAGTCTTACAGCAAGGGAAATGTTTTCAAGTAAAGTAGGAAGATGATTTGCTAAAAAATCTAAATACATCAGACCATTTAAGTTGCCTTCAAAAAAATACGGCCCAATAACATGATCCTCAATTATACCTCCCCAAACTTTTACACTCCCTCTTTCTTGGCTATGTGTTCTGATGATGTTAGGATTTTCCGTGGAATAATAGTGGAAATTATGTCTATTAACGAATCCGTTCTTGTGGAATGTAGATTCATCAGAAAACAGCACTCTATAAAAAAAAATGGATTTTGTTGCAGTTTAGTTTGTGCCCAGTTACAAAACACCATTCTATTATCAAAAGCGGTGTCTTTCAGCTCTTGATGCAATTGTATTTTATAAGGATGATATTGATGCTGTTTTAAAATCCTTCTAACGGATGTTCTACTTATACCTACTACTTCGGCAATCTTTTTTTGACTTATATGAGGATCTTCTATCGCTGTCAAAATTACAGATAATTGGTTATCATTATCAGTAGCACGTTTGTCAATTATTGGTTTTTTATAAGCAACATTTCCTGTTTCGGTAAATCTTTCATGTAACTTTTCAAAACTTTTTTGATCAGGGATGCGTCTATCGGGATATCGTTGATGATAAATTCTTTTTGCCAATAAACAATTTCTGTCGGATTCTCCCAAAACATAGACCATGTCAATTAATTCGTTTTTCGTAAAATTCATTATTAATAGAAGAATTATCGCGATCAGTAAAAATAACTTGACACTTCATTAATAAATAATCTGACACTTCATTAAGACCCAGCCTACTTGATTGAATGTTCACTTTCAATAAAACCACTGGTAGAAATTGGATTTTTGATAGATCAATGTCTTTTTGGAATTTACTTTTAAACCACGACAGATAGGTATAGGAAAGTACATGGGGAAGTCGAAGGGTATAAAATTCTCGTTTCATCGATGAATAGTAATACAGGGTGTTCTATTTGAAAAATTTCAAAAAAATGTCCTAGAAATTTTTGGAAATTGAAATTAATTTGTGACCACCCTGTACAAAATAAAAAATTAAAACTTGGTCTAAAAAAATCTTTGGTCTATTGGCTTTATACATTTGTAGTTTTTTAAATTCTAACGTCAAATTCGAGAGAGCAATTTTAATAGGCGTCTGAAAATGTAATATTTTTTGGTATTTCTTCTTTTTCTGCGAAAGGGATAGGGTGTTAGAAACAATATTTTGTGGGTATGCACTAGTGACCATAGAGTACCTAAAATTGGAAAAAAAGTTGGGTCATTCCAAGAAAATAATTTTGGGATATTTGGTTGTGACCACCATTGACAGGTATACTTCGAATAAATCGTTAAGATTTGCATAATAGGAGTTATAGAACTACGACAGAGGTTTGGCCAACCCTGTATATTATTATTTACAACCATATATGTAATGTTGTCATTACTAACGTCATTGAAGGTTGGGAAGTGTCACATTACACACCTCTACTTCCCGCCCTCATTTCATCTTTCTAGATGAATATTTTTTATTTAAAAAAAAAAAAAATAACACATTTTTTTGATAAATTTTATAATACCTATTCAATGGCAAACAAAAAACAACAATGAACTAAAATACAACAAACTACTTATTGATATTTATTATTCGCGAATTTAATATCCGGCTTTATCTGACATTTATTTATATTGGTGACAGTTGTTTACCCCGTAATTACAGTAACAATATATTTACTTGATTATTCTAAGAAAACCGCGCGCTTGGTAATTTGTCGTTAAATGAAATATTTTAGGTATGTTCAGAACGAAACAGAGATTTATTAACTTTGATCGAAATATGATGGTTGTAAATAAAATAGTATACAAACCTCGGTAGGAAGTTTCATTCCTGTCTCGAGATCATAGCTAACCTTGACGCTTCGCGTCTCGGTGATCTAACTAATTTCACTACAGGAATGACACTCTTCCCACCTCGGTATGTAATATACTATTAAAATAGCGATTTATCTTTAATTACGTTTCCATCTTTACCCCTCATTAACAATACTGTCAGTAATTTCTGAACTATAATCACAAACTAAAAAGTTTTATAAGAGAATACCTAATTTCGGTGTTTGTTCACTAAATAATACAAATTTCAATCGCAAACTAAAAAAATTGAATTTTTTTATCTTAAAGTAATTCTATTTAACGTTGAAATTAGTAATATTATTCAAATCCTTTAAATTATCAACAAAACACCAACAAGTCTATGCATATAAAACTATGTTAATATACAATATGGGTGTATTATGGCATTTATTAATAAATAAAAAAATAACAGTCCTTTGAAAAATAAGAATAACAGAAATATATCTCAAGAAACAGAACAGTATTTCTAAATTACAAGAATAAATTCATTTTAAATTTCAAAGTAACTTACCGAATTCTGTTCAATTTTATTATTTCCTTGATGTGTTTCGTTTGATGAATTCTTTTGTTCTGTAACCCTAGAACTATTTCAATTAAGTTTTATTTAATAATATGATAAAAGAAAGTGAAGTAAGAAAAAGTGAAATACAATTTTTCAATTGAAGGCATTATTGTAAAAACGTGACAAGCCACACTTTTTAAAATAAAGGCATTTTTACTTCACAGCAATTAAGGTTACAAGTTACCATCATTAGCCGAAAAATGACAAAATTATAGTAGGTTTAAAAATTAGTTTACTTTAACCTTTAAAGACGTGTTTCATCAATAAATTAATGTTGTGATTTGTCATGTTATTCCAATAAACCCTTCAATTATGAAAATAAATAATTACCAATTACCCCTATGAAATTATGAAAAATACAACCCTCATATCCCCAGAGTGAAAACAAACCAAAGAAAAATTGAAAAAGCTGAGAATTAAAGAAAAAATGAGAGAATCGACCAGGAATCGAACCTGGAACCTTCGGACTGTACCCATTCATGCTGTTACCAAAGTGAAGTGAGACTTTCACTTTATTCCCAAAATTGTGCAATCAAAAAACTAGTAACTAGTCCTACTTGTCAACACTTATTCGAATAATGATCTTAGTATTTACGTCGACGGTATGCGAACCAGGCTAAGAAAATTTAGACATAACGTGCTACTTAGCTCATGATTGTTTACAAATATTTTCTCGTTAACTGACAACCACATACTTTGATTTTCTTTTACTATACGGAGAATGGTCGCACTGCGCAGCTTTCTGAGTGCCTTTTAAAAGGAGATAAAAAACTCCGCCATTTTGAACCCTTATTACGTGTTGCCTACATCTTGGCGCAATATTTTTAATAGGTGCGTTTTAATCATCCGCTTCTGCTTCGGAATTAACGGTTTTCTTGTTTTAATCTGACAGGTTAAAACGACTAAACCGACAATTCCGGAAGCAGAAGCAGATGATTAAAACGCACTGATATTTTGCTTGCTGCTATCAGTGTCAGTGAATATTATTTTTGAAGTCACAGTTTATTGCTAAAGAATCAGTTAGCTCACTCGGACCAGTTGAAAGTTCCAAAATAACATCCACTCCAGGGATACAAATTCAGGATACGCAGAAGACTGCTGTTTTATTATAGGCGGTTGTCATATATTGTATTATTCGAGTTGCACAGTGTATAAACTGAAACATTGAGATCAAAAGTGCCGACGCAGAGTGAGCGATCTGATTCTTTAGCTGTAAACTGTGTCACAGGGTTCAAAATGGCCGCGCCCTATGTTGGGCGTGTCGGACCTCTCTCTTGCCTCGTATAGTAATCAAAGTATGTGCTGACAACACACACTTTTTTATACGTTTCACAAGTGTAAACTTTGAACTTGAACCACACTGCATTTTTCAATACTACCGTCACTATTAACCGAAAATAACCCCACAACTTCTTACTATAATACATAATATAGAAGGCTAATCAAACAGGGTAAGTAATATTGGGAACTGATCAAGATACTAACTGCAACTGCCTATCTTATCTTCATACCAAATCCTAGGTAGGTAACCATCTTATAATCCCACGCCCTTGTTATCATTTTGGTTTTTCCATGGCATTAGTAATCTCCAAGAAGATGATAAAATAACGATTAACCCTTTAATTATAGATTTCTTGACATCAAAAATTTCCAAGAAGTCAATGATGAATAAAGTTTTAAACAATTTAAAGTAGTTATACCTAATAGTCAAATTTATAAGTCTTTAAAAATATTTGTTATATACCTTGTTGTTAATTTACTCAAACAGATAACTTTATCATTTACATAACAAAGCGTTTATTTGAAAAACAACACATGCTCATTTGATTGAAATTTTGGCTTATCAGTTATTCTCATAGAAAAATAATATGTACATATATTTCAAGGATCCAATACTGTAAAAACACCAGTTGTCCGGGTTAAAACTAGTGCCAAATACATCTAGTTTTAGAAGAACACCTGATGTCCACGCGGTTTGTTGTAAAAACAACACATGTCCATATATAGATAGTTTAGTTCTGAGGTAACTAGATGTTGTTGTTTATATATTGTAATGACCGCAATCCAGTGGCGGCTCGTGATAATACGAGATGATAGGGCCAGATTTTTAACAAATGTGAAAACCCCGCCGAAGGCCCCCCACCCGAAATTTTTTTACCCAAAAGTCGTTTAAAAACTGGCTTTGGGCAAAAATTTATCACGGTATTGTCAAAATAGATATAAAATTTTAAATAAAAAAATAAATGAATGACGGATACTTTTAAATCTATAATATGACTACTATTTATGGGGTTTCTAACACAAGTTTTGCCAAGAAACTAGCCGTCAGGGTTGGTCTTATCCTAAGCTTTGCCAATAAATTACTCTGTAAAATTAATTAAAAATTATTAATTAACTTACCCCCAGTAATTAATTCTGAAAGTCCTTGCAGTTTGTTATTACCATAAAGAGCCTTTAGGTCCATATACGAAAAAAAATCACAAAAATAAAAACTATACTTATTTACAGTATTTACACACGCTCACAAAGTTGCTTGATATACTGGTTTTAAAGTTTCCGATAAATGAAGTCCATTCTTTCTTTTTTGGTTGCAAATTTTTCAATTACTTTATTATTAAAATTTTCAATTCCATTTACAAAATGTTTTTCTGCGAACAACATACCTAAAACACTAAGTCTTTCTTCCTTCATTGTATTTCTGAGGAATGTTATGTTTTAATCCGTTTAAGCATTGAAAAACAGCGCTCTGCTTCAGATGTTGACATAGGTATTGTTATCAAAATACCTAAAAGTAAGAGTTTCCTGAAATGTACAATTTAAACCTTCCTCATTTGACAGCGGGTCAGCTCCGGAGGTGGTACCTAATTCGCCTCTCTGATACAGTACCTTGTAATTCATTTTTAAGCAAATTTTTGTCTAAAAATGAAAATTGTATACATGATTCATTGAGGAATGAATCGGGAAACTGTTGCCTATAGGCCGAAAACTTCTCCGACATAAATAAATTAGAAGCGACCAAATGCCCAGAGAAGTTGAACCTTGTTTTTATTTGCAATAAAACGGCATCGCATATTTCTAAGGCTTCGCATTTTCTGCTGTTCTCTTCAATTCGTGCCTTTTTTCTTATTGGTTCACCAGTTTCTTCTTGCGACGTGTTTATTTCTCCTTGAATATTGTCAATAATGCTGTCCATTTGCTCCCGTATACCTTGAATTGCTGCTTCGAAATTCTCCAAATCTTTCTTGACCTTAACAGAATCTGTGCATACTTTTTGTAATTGGTTAAAAATAATTTCCACGTGAGGCATTATTTGATGAAAAATACTAAACCAAAATATAAAATTTTTATACTGAAGTTTTAATTTGTACCCACTTGCTTGATTAATAGACGGCGAATCGCGTGAAGTACTTTCTATAATGTCCACAACTGTAATGAGTTCTTTTCTATTGTCATAAAGTATGAATACTCGCGACTGAAAATTCCAACGTGTTTGGGAAGATCTTGGCAACCTGCGATTAACTACCACCAAAAATTTTGTTCTTCGAGGAGACGTGGAAAAGAAAAAGCAGAAAACCAGATAAATTAGAAAAAATATTCTAGCCTGCTTATTGACAGAACATGTACTTGTCATAACTAAATTCATCTGGTGTGCATAACAATGAACGTAATTTGCAAGAGAATATGTTTGTTTAATAATTTTTTGCACACCATTTAATCCACCACTCATTACAGACGCGCCGTCATAGCTTTGAGCAATTAATTTATTTGGACTATGTTTTAATAATGGATGTAAAACATTTAAAATGCATTCAGCGATTGATTTGGCGTCGTGTCCATCGAGCATGTAAAACCTTCAAAATCTTTCAACTGGTCGTCATTTACACAAATATCTGAACACTATAACTAATTGAAATTCACAAGCAACGTCCGTCGTTTCATCGGCAATCACTGCAACAAAAGGAGAATTTTCTATTTCTTTCCTAATTTCTTCATGATAAACATCTAACATGCATTCAAGAAGTTCATTTTGGGTGTTTTTGAGGTACCTTTGAAAGCTTTTGAACTTTGAATATGAACCTAAGTCGTTGTCTAATTCGGCGCTAAAATTCACCAGCTCCTTAAATATGCCTCTATTTTCCGAATTACCTTTCTCATCGTGACCCCTTAAAGCTAACTCAAAAGCTCCACAAAACCTTATACAATTTATATTTTGATTTAAAACATATCGATTCTTATCCACTTGTTGATTGTTTAATTAGAGCATCACGATAAGCCGAATTTAACTGGGTTTTTTATATTTACCTTACCAAGCATGGAAAAGCTAAAAACATTGTTCATGTGCACTTTAGATTTTTCATAGGATTTCATTTTATCCCATATATAGACAAGATCGTCTGTGCCTTTTTTTGACCAAGTCTCGTCACCTCCAAACAAAACACATACAAAACAAAACCGTTTATTAGTTTCTTCGCAACCACACAACCTTTTATCATAGTTTTATTAAATTTACGACACCGCGATTTTTGCCCACTTCCACTTTGTTTTTAAATTTTTGAATCGGGAATTGGCCGGCATAATTCTTTAATTTGTAGTTTTTCTTCTAGCTGAAAACCACTAAAAGAGTTTTTTAAGACGCCAAAAAAATAGGAAATAAGATATTTAAACAAGTTTATCGAAAACAAAAAGACACACATTAACGTCACTAATACTTCGTAACGTAACGAAAAACTTAAAAGCGCGTAAAGAAATTCGGTTAATTCAGTCAACAATCGACATTATCGAGAAACCGCGATTATTTGAACAGCTATCGGCGCTGTGCCTGGCACGAAGATTCCTTGATTGTACCGTTTAAATACATGTAAAATGTCCCCATCTCTGTTGCTCACATAGGCTGCTGGTAAAATCTCTCTATCTCCCCTAGTGCCAGCTGAGAAATGGCTCCGGTACGCTGCAAGAGCTTGGAGATTTATGCAGCGCGAGGTTGCCACATTTCAAATAATTTTTGAATATAAAAAGAAATGCATAAAATCAAATAAAAATATGATAAGACGTTTTAAAAATAAGAAATATATTTTTGCATAAAAAATAAGGTAGTGCCATGGCACAGTGGCACTACCTCACGAGCCGCCACTGGTCCTTGATGTTCCAGAAGAATGGAACGACCTTATACTACAGGCATGATGTAAGCCCTTTCTATTCAGGGTGATAAATGCTGGAAAAGAGACTGAATGGTATTTTATGGACGAAAGTTTGAAATCCTTCTTTTTGAAAAATCCCAAACCAAAAATTTCACTGAAACCAGCGCGAATGTATCGAGTATCACAGCAGTATCTGGGTCAGGTTCTAGTCAAAGTTATAATGGTCCTTGGACGTTTCATACCATTGCAGGGAAAAGAAACTCACAAGAAATAGCTCTAATACCAAATAAACGGCAACCTCAAATAAGCAATGTGAAGTTTCGAAACTTAAAGGAACTCAATAAATATCTTAAGAATCCTCTTAATAAAGAATTTTACCTTGACCTAAACCCACAAATAGACGGAGGGAAAAAATCTTCAGATATTGAAATCATTAGTGACGATAACAGCAACGGTGGAGAATAAAAAAGTGTTTTTTTATATAAGGACATGTGTTACTTTTCCAATATTCGTAATTTTTTTCAAATTTTTCGTATGTTTTGTATTTTCAACCAAAATAAATATTATAATATGCTTCTGGCTTAAACATTATTTTCAAAAAGCATCGTTACAAAAATGCATACTTAAACTGTAAGAAGGTAAGCAGTTTTTTTTGATTTCCCAAAAAGTTCACTTTTTTTGGACCTGTGTTGTTTTTCAAATAAACGCTTCAATTGCAAATAACTCAAAAAACATTTTGTAAAGTACACATACCGAAATAATAATAATAATATATATTCAAAAAAATATATTTTTAAATGATAATTTTATGTACCCCGTAAATAATAATATAGACACCCACACCTGAAATTTCCTGATCCGACAGATTTATTACTCCGGCTCGATCACGAATCTACTATAGTAGAAAACTTATTAAATCGTAATCAAGTCAATATTATAATCAAAGAAGAATTCATAAATTTGTTAAACATTTGCTTGAAACAATATTATATTCAATTTCAAAATAACATCTACTCAGCAGATGAAGGTCTTATTATGGAGAACCCATTAAGTCCGTTGCTTACAGAAACATTTAGAAGATTAACAGCAGAATTGCAAGAACATTAAATACACTTTACGAGCCTGATCTCTCGACAGATCGTTAACCTATGAATAATTTGAAGTTCATGTCATTGAGACATGAACATATTCATATTCTCAAATTTTTTTAAAAAGTATCAGGCTCGTACATTTTAATGATAGTTTTTGTAAACAGCTGTAAGAGAGAAAACCTTAATTTAAACATATTTATAAATTTACCTTGAACACCAATCTGAGTTTAATTTCATACTTTTAGAAGAAAAAGGGTTCTCATCATCAACATTTACATCTACAGTCCTTTTTGAAGTGCTAGCTTGGGAATTATCATTAATAATCACTTTAGTTTCTTTGCATGGGGATCGATTTTCTATATTTTCCTCCTCAACTTCTGAAGAATCCTGTAATTTTATTCGTTTAAATGGATTATCATCGTCAAGTTGTATACTTTCAATCTCTTCTCGAATATTTTTGGGTTTTCGCTTTTTTATAGGAGGTACTTCATTATCTAGACTTTCGGGAACAGTTTGATGAATAATTTTTGGTTTGCATTCATTGAGCGAATTTGACTTTTCTGTCTGAGTTTGAGTGTTTTCCACAAGAGGTACATTTTGTGTTGGCAATCCGGCATTTTTAGTGTGAAATACCTCGCTGGCTCGGTTGAAGAGAGGATTACAGTCTTTCGAACAAGATCCATGTATTATAGCCATGGCTATTTCTTGAAATGGAATGGTACGCATACTTTGTTTGGAAAAATGTTTGACGATCTCATCATACGTTTTATCATCGATCAACTGAGTAGTTTGCATTAACAGAAATTCTTGCGTTGACTCAGTAATATTTTTTAGATCAATAGGATTGTTCTCCCAAGAAATAGCGGTTCCACCTAAAATAATTATTTATTTACAAATTAGAAAGTACCTGCACTAAAAAATGTAAATACAAAATGCTTCTTTCACAGAATGGGACATGCTGGGCGCCCAAAAATATGATGATTTAACGCACCTTACCTCTATACCAAGTTGTACCCCTAAAGAGTTATGAAAGTCTACAAGTGGGCCATAAATTTCAAAAATGTAATATCTCTGTAACCATTTAACTTAGAAAATCTATATTTAGTATATTAAATCTATCATTAGTATCTTAATTTAGCGGCGAGTAAGAATTAATTGAAGCACTTAAAGAGATGGTTTGGGGGTTACAACTTTTTGCCCATTGGCCGATTTTAAAAACTTTCATTTCATTTTATGCGATATTTCAATTTAAAACTTTCTTTACTTGTTTAATTTTTTTTTTAAGTAATTGTACGTATAAATTAATATTTAAGTAAATGTGATATATAAATTAGGAGTATTAAGTACAAATAAAATGGTTCAAATAAATAAACGTTACAGCATTATAAAACATTTTAAATTACCTGCTCTTACTATCAGTTGATCCACCTGTTTCTTCTCCTTTTCTGTAAAGAATAGAAAAGTTTTGTTTCTGAATAATTCCTTCCTACATATATCTTTCCTTATTTCAACTTTGTTCAATAAAGCTTCGCCTACTGGTGGATTATTATATTCGTTAATATCTGGAGGAAGCAAACTTTTTGTTATGTTTTCAGCATATTTTGCCCAAAAGCTAGGCAATACTATGGGCTTATTATCCAGTAGAGCTTGTAAAACTTTTACTGTCAAATTTATCGTTTCTAATGTAAGATGGGTACATTCCGAATTCCAGTTATCCACATATTTGCCTTTAAGCAAAACAAGTTGTTTGTTTAATGCATTTTTTTGTTTGGATGATAACTTTGTAGCTGTCGTAACAAATTTTTCTTGCTTCAGACTAAAAATTGTATATTATAAATATTTACATTACTAAACAAAGTCTTAAATCATGTTAGATACTTTTTAAATTCTAACCACACTTTAAACAAGCAAAATAAGCAATTTTTAATATTTTCGGGCGCCATATTGGATTCGCTATTTTGCATTTCTAATTATTAATATTCAAAATCAGTGTCCCTAAAACCCGGGACACCCTCTAGGTTTCATTTTTATGAAAAACAAAAAAAATTAATATTTTTGGGCGCCATATTGGATCTGCCATTTTATATTTACATTTTTTAAAGTCATATTCAAAATAAGCGACCTTAGTTTTATGCGACACAAGAAAGTTTTAATATCTTCTGGCACCATCTTGAGTTTCAATTTCATGAAAAAAAAAAGCAATTTTTAAAATTTTCGGGTGCCATTTTACATTTTTAATTGCTAATGTAATATTCAAAATCAGTGTCCCCAAAAACCACCAGGTTTCATTTAATTATTGATATATTCGGGCGTCATCTTGTATAACTAATTTTAAATCGTATTCAAAATCAGTAACCCCAAAAATCCCTTAGGAACCTCCCAGGTTCTTTTATGCAAAAATTTTTAATATTTTCGGGCGTCATATTGGATCCGCCATTTTGCATTCCTATGTTAATGTAATATTTAAAATCAGTTTCCCCAAATCCCTCAGAATACCGGTGATCCCAAAAACCCTTATTGGTTTCATTTTTATGCAAAACAAGCAATTTTTAATATTTTCAGACGCCATTTTGTATTTATAATTTTTAATATCATATTCAAAATAAGCAACTGCAAAATCCTCTTAGAAACAGGTTTAATTTTTATGCAAAACAAACAATTTTTAATATTCTCTGGCGCCATATTGGACCCGCCATTTTATATTTATAATTTTCAATGTAATATTTCAAATCAGTGTCCCCAAAAACCCCTATTGGTTTCATTTTTATAAAAAACACACAATTTTTAATATTTTCGGGCGCCATTTGTATTTTTAATTTTCAATGTCATATTTAAAATCACCAATCACAAAAACCTCTTAGAAACCTTCTAGGTTTAATTTCATATAATAAGCTAATGGATTATATCCGCAGTCATAAAATCCAATCACACACACAGGTTTAATTTTTATGCAAAACAATCTTTAATATTTTCTGGCGCCATATTGGATCCGCCATTTTATATTTATAATTTTTAATGTAATATTCCAAATGAATGTCCCCAAAACATCTTAAAACCCCCTCTCGGTTTCATTGTTTGCAAAACAAGCAATTTTTAAAATTTTCAGGCGCCATCTTTGGATCCACCATTTTGTATTTTTAATTTTCAATGTCATTTAAAATCAAAAACCGCAAAAACCTCTTATAAACCCTCTAGGTTAAATTTTTATGCAAAAACAATTCTTAATATTTTCTGGCGCCATATTGGATCCGCCATTTTATATTTATAATTTTTAATGTAATATTCCAAATCAGTGACCCCAAAAACTACTTAAAACCCTCTTGGTTCCATTTTTATTCAAAACGAACAATTTTTAATATTTTCAGGCGCCATTTTGTATTTATAATTTTTAATATCATATTCAAAATCAGCAACTCTAAAATCCTCTTAAAAAACAGGTTTAATTTTTACGCAAAACAAGCAATTTTTAATATTTTCGGGCGCCATCTTTGGATCCACCATTTTGTATTTTAAATTTTCAATGTCATATTTAAAATCACCGACCGCAAAAACCTCTTAAAAACCCTCTAGGTTTAATTTTTATGGAAAACAAACAATTCTTAATATTTTCTGGCGCCATATTGGATCCGCCATTTTATATTTATAATTTTTAATGTAATATTCAAAATCAGTAACCCCAAAAATCCTTAGGAACCCCCAGATTTTTTTTATGCAAAATTTTTTAATAATTTCAGGCGTCATATTGGATCCACCATTTTGAATTTCTAATTGTTAATGTAATATTCTAAATCAGTGTCTCAAAAAAACCCTCAAAAACCTTCAGGTTTTATTTTTATGCAAAACAAATAATTTTTATTATTTTAGGGAGCCATATTGGATCCGCCATTTTGAATTTCTAATTGTAAATTTAATAATTCAAAATCAGTGTCCCAAAAAAACCTCTTAGAAACCTCCAGGTTTAATTTTTATGCAAAACAAATAGTTTTTAATGTTTTAGGGCGCCATATTGTATTCTGCCATTTTACATTTCTAATTTTTAATGTCATATTCAAAATCAATGTCCCCAAAAACCCCTCACAAACCTCCCAGGTTTCATTTTTTGCAAAATAAACAATTTTTTATATTTTCGGGCGCCCTTTTGGTTTCGCCATTTTGCATTTATAATTGTTAATGTAATATTCAAAATCAGTGACCCCAAAATCCCCTATTGGTTTCATTTTTATGAAAAACAAACAATTTTTAATATTTTCGGGCGTCATCTTTGGATCCACCATTTTGTATTTTTAATTTTCAATGTCATATTTAAAATCAAAAACCGCAAAAACCTCTTATAAACCCTCTAGGTTAAATTTTTATGTAAAATCAATTCTTAATATTTTCTGGCGCCATATTGGATCCGCCATTTTATATTTATAATTTTTAATGTAATATTCCAAATCAGTGTCCCCAAAACACCTTAAAACCCTTTCCGTGTTTCATTTTTTGCAAAACAAGCAATTTTTAATATTTTCAGGCGCCATCTTTGGATCCACCATTTTGTATTTTTAATTTTCAATGTCATATTTAAAATCACCAACCGCAAAAACCTATTAGAAACCCTCTTGGTTTCATTTTTATGCAAAATAAGCAATTTTTAATATTTTCAGACGCCATTTTGTATTTATAATTTTTAATATCATATTCAAAATCAGCAAGGCATAGAACTGGTAATAAGACTCACCATGTATGTTTAAAATGCCAAATGTACGGAACCTTGATATGTCGCGATTGCCTTGAAAATGTATATTTCATTTTTGTACAACCGTAAGTAAGTAAATTATTATTTTATGTTCGCTGATTAGTGTGTAAAATTTTACTTCACGCTCTAGTGTGTACAATAAAACTATACGCCCTAATATGCAAAGTAAAAACACATTTTAGTATTTTAAATGTCAAAATGTATATAAAGTTTTTTGTCAAATTTTTTTCAAGCAAAGTAAATGTATTTTTTTTTTATCCATATATTGTAGAAAAAATATTGTATGCAACTCGTATTAAAATTCTCTTTTTTGACTCATGTATATGTATATTTTTTCCATAAATAACTATTTTGTAAATAAAAACAGACAACAGTGCAAATATTTTTATATTATATCACTTATTTTTGGACTATTTTGTATATAAATAAAAACAAACATCTTCCTTATAAGCATGCATAAAAAATATTGTAAATATAATTTTAACCTTCTAAGAAAGCACTGTAATAGATTTTTCTTTTTTTCTAAGTTTATTACCAAAAAACTAGAGTTTATTAGATTATGTAAGAAAATTCATTTATTTTATATTATTTTTGTAATGGTACTGATTTGTTAATAGAAATATTTTAAAGATATAAAATATGTGTTTCTATTCTTTAAATATGGTTAAAAACAAACTAAAAAAAAATTACAATTTGATCAACAAATCAAAATTTTGGAAATTTTTAAAAGTGGGTTCAGGTGACCCTCAGCGACCGCATTAGTGTACTTCTAAGGTGCGACCTATCTAGGGTTAAGGAAATAAATAGTCTGGACTGTATTTTCTTAGGCAACCCATTTGTAGTATATTTATAAACATATTTTATTTAATGAAAAGAAACTTTCATCCATTAAACAGATGGGTGAAGGTTGACCTTACTTCAGATCTTAGACCAAGATGTTCATCTCATAAAAACGAATCAATTTGGCCAAAAAATAGCGAAACATCCCACAGTGTAGCGTTGCATCGTAATTAATTAGAGATGGACTGTAACAAATTCGTAAATGTACAGAATTGTTACTGTCCATCTCTAAATTCCTGTGATATACCCGAACTTGGATTTTAGTTCCAGGACGCACTCAGCTAAGTATGGTCTATATGGACTGTGCATAAATTAATGTTTTGTGAAATTTAGGTGCTCTTAATCAGGCATTGGTCATTATCTAGTTTGACCACTTTTTGATTATGAAAAATTAAGCATATGTACTTGTAGGTAATCCTATTGTATTATTAAGATTTTATGAATGCTGACTTTTTGTTTGTGTAATTACTTTGTATCTATCAATTGGAAGTTATTTAACAAATTTTTTTGTAAAACTTGTTGATCAGTATTGCAGTAATATCATTATTAATCAACAACCTTGTTTTTTTCTGCAGATAGATCTACAGTTACCAATCTGATGGTCTATCAACAAAATATTCCTATTATTCGCAATTTTAGTAAAGCTTTTGACCATGTTAATCACAATTTTATGCTATTTAAGTTAAAAACGCTTGGCCTTTCTGATGGTTTTCTGACTTGGCTTGAAAGCTATTTAAAAAACAGTTCAAATGATGAGGATAGCTGTTAGTATGTCCTTCCAATATGACATACCTTCCACCATTACTGTTCTTACTATAATAATATTGAAGATAAAAAAGGAAATGATTCCAAACTCAAATGAGACCAAGATGTAATATAAAATATAAAATCAAAAACACAAAGCCATGGCTAATACCTCACCAGGTATTAAATTACATCAAAAGAAAAAAGCAGAGATAGAAAATATTTTCAACTTTACCTTTAATTTTGTTTACTAAGGAGAAATTCATTCATTCATGAACCAGTTTCTTCCTATTAGGACTCATCAGCAAGAATTAGACAATCTCGACTCCTGTCTCTAATGCCATCAGACTTCATTAACAAACACATTAATATTTTAGACCCATTAAAAAAAAATGACAAATATTGTATAATTGTTATAAGGTAAGACACTTGACACTATTTATTCATCTAGCACCCTTATTCACTCCCTTTCCCTTCCGAAGGTTAATATTCATTTGCACAAACATAAATATGATAGCAAATTCTTCTATAAATGTTGATTTACACATTTCGAAAGAGCAAAATATATATAAAAATCAAAGAGTGGTTAAACTAGATATTTACCCAAATCGTTAGCAAGTACATACATAAATATACTGGAGAGTCCTCCGAATTGGATTTTATCATCGCATTTTATCTGTATTTCAATATTGGGAGTAACTTCCTTTCCATTGTGAAGTGTCTTATATTTAGATCCTAAATCTTTTAAAGTAACTATCTCATCTCGTTTTGTTTCCTAAAATTAAA
The DNA here is from genome assembly GCA_927349885.1 of Psylliodes chrysocephalus. Lineage (NCBI taxonomy): Eukaryota > Metazoa > Arthropoda > Insecta > Coleoptera > Chrysomelidae > Psylliodes > Psylliodes chrysocephalus. Next base: position 38,297,688 of record OV651824.1, on the reverse strand, counting down.
TTAAAACACCCGAATTATATCTTTCATCTTGGAAGATTTATGTCTATAGTATTTTGGATTCAATCATCAGCTCAATATTATTTTTTTGTTATATTTCACCCAACTTACTTTAATTCGAAGTTCAGCATGTTTTCTACTAACGGAAGCATCCTTTTCTATTAAAAAATCGCAATCTCTTCGCCCAACATTGAATTCATTTTTGTTTACAAGATAGAAAGCTGTATCTAAAAATTTTAAGAACTAAAGAAAGGACACGACTAAAAATAATATTATGGTTACATACCACTATTCACACTTTTCAAAAAATACAACATATTTAAAATATTCTTAGAAAAAAAAACAAAACGAGAACAAAACACTTTTACTTATTATTTAAAAATATAATCAACACATAAGAACTGACAAATATTCCAAAACATAACCACAAATATTCTTCTTTTATCTGTATAATAATGAACTACTTTTCGAAAGCAGTGTTGCCTTGTCGTAAACTGAATGTTACCAACACAAATATTCCAAAACATAACCACAAATATTCTTCTTTTATCTGTATAATAATGAACTACTTTTCGAAAGCAGTGTTGCCTTGTCGTAAACTGAATGTTACCAACACTGAACTCTATACTACAGTTCAGTGGTTACCAATTAAAGGGATAAAATTTAAATCATAAACAAATAGAAATGTAACTCGAAGTTTATCAGAAGGATAAAATTTATCCGGTTGTTAACTACCAACCGCTTTACCATGATATACTCTTTGTCATAATATTTGCCGCGTTTGAATATCCACATGGGATGCATCTGAGATGTTAATTTTTTATTTAGGCATTCCAACGACCTGTCCAAATGGCTTCCAATCACATTCTTTAAGGTATTTTTCGCGACATAAACCAACATATAAACGTTTATGGTAGATTATGTTATTTAGGCATGATCTTTCATTTTGGCCGACATCAAGGACCGGAGGGGAAGTTGTAATGACGTCACTGTTTAGCATACTCGAACATGATCTCATCCACAGGCGCAGAGATAGGAAACGCAGCGACCGCAGTAACGATGGCGTCATCTATGCGTCTCAGATGTTAACAAAAAGGTATTTTTCGCGACATAAACGGATTATGTTGTTCGATCATGTTCGTCTATCCCCCCACCACATATAGTATATGTTGGCGCCAAAATGGAAAATCCATGCTGTTTTGAAAGTGGGCAGTGAGTTGAAGTAACAATTTTTTATTACTTCAATTACCTATGTGTGTGTAAACCACGCGATTTTTCCTAAGAGTTTAATTATTTTATATTAATTATTAATGTACCTATTGTCCAAAAATTACAACAAATTCTACTTGTGCTATTTATATTTACAATTTTTAATTGTTGAATAATTTCGTATCTTTCCTCTACTTCAATTTCAATCTTATTTAATTTAAATTTTAAAATTAAAGCCATCTTTTAGCTTTGTATACCGTTTCTAGTCATTTGTCAAACACATGAATTAACATAACCGCCTGTGGATGAGATCATGTTCGAGTATGCTAAACAGTGACGTCATTACAACCTCCCCTCCGGTCCTTGATGTCGGCCAAAACGGAAGATCATGCCTAAATAACATAATCTACCATAAACATTTATGTTGATTTATGCCGCGAAAAATACCTTTAGGTACACGACACACGTCGGTTCTAGACAGACGCGGACAGTTTGTAAATATAAATGTCAGTTAGTTGTATGTGTACCGTATGCAGATTAAGAAGCGGTCATTGTTTTAAGTATGGTGCATCTAAAGAAAATAGGTGTAAAAGAAAATGATAGGTGTACGTGTGGAAAACTGGAGGATTTACAACATATTTTTTTTTAATTATCAAAATAATTTTTATAATATTTATACATTTTTAGATAGTTTAGATATTCCAAAAAATTTTATAAAACCTGTTACACTTTTTGATGTATTGTTTAAACTTCTGTATTTCGGTAATGTTAAAAAAATATCAAAATTTATACAAATGTCTAAAATTAAGCTGTAAAATATTGTAATTATTTACCTGTTGTTACCAAATGGCTGTATCATCTTAGCTATGTAGGCCAATAAATTATAAAAAAAAAAAAAAAATATCGTAGAATCCTGAATTTGAATTTTAAATTCTGAGTTCACGATTGTGTTATCCTCTATGAACTAAGCGAAATGGTTGTAGCTGTTTTGTGTGAAATTTGAGGACAATAAATATCTTTTGTAATATTACAACAAGTCGGAGAACGTATTGCATTAGTAACACATGCCACATGAATAAATGTAGCAACCCCAATGTGGTGTTCTTTAATTAACCAAAGTAAGATATAGTCATGTAAGTTACACAAGTAGTAGCCAACTTTTGTCACAAAGTAGGTATTTATTTCTATGATTTATTTACTATTTATTGTTTTAGAGCAAAAAAATGGCTTCAAAACGTTAGAAATCGAGACAGGCGTAACAAAAAAGTTACGAAAAACCAGCTGGGTCTGAATCTGTGCCGCTACTATGGAATTTATGGAAATTCAAGCTAGCAGATCCGCTGTTTTTTCGGACCTGGGCTAAGCTACACATTTGCAAATAGTGTAACAAAAAAGCTACAAAAAACCCGCCAGGTCTTGAATGGTGCCGCCACAGAGTGCCCGCTAGCTTGATATAGCTCAACAGGATCCGTTTATGTCGCGAAAAATACCTTTTTGATAGTAAGAGAAAATCAAATATGTGAAATCTGGTACATAAAAAAGCATTCTGGCAACACTGGTTACTAATAATCTTTCCTCCATGCTGGTTACTATCATTGCGTTCGGTTTGCCACGTTCCTTTAACACTTTTAACTCCAAACGACTCTTTTAGCGTTCGGTTTAGTCCGATTAGTGACAGTTTAACACGCTTAAATGTCATTTAAAAGCACCCTAAAATTTGTCCCGCTCCAGCCCCTGACTGACCGAACTCGCCTAAAATCATAACTTGTCAATTGTCATTGCCCACGGACAGCATTTTGACAGGTCTTTTATTTTAGTAATTTAAATTTTTTGTTGAATAATAATTAGCGAATTTTTATGATGTATGTAAAACAAGAAGAATGCTTAGATCTTCGTGAAGATATTTTAAAAAAAGAACCAAAACTTGTTTCTGGACAACAAATTTATAAAAACGAACATGACGATGTTTTTAAAGAATTTGAGACCAAAACCCCTGGACTAGGACAGGATGTTGAAATTAAACAAGAAATTATTGAATATGAAAATTGTCAAGAGCCTAAAATTGAAGAACGTTCTGATATGCTGCCAAAAATTGACCATGATTCAATGTTCAAAGAAAACATGCCATTTTGTCCTACAACTATTAAAAAAGAACTCGACAACACTAGTGAAGTGAACCAGACGGATATTAGAGATATGAAGGAAGAGTTTGGCGAATATGTTCAGTCTAAATTTGAAATTTTAACTACCCATTGTGATTTACCGACTTTGAAAAATGAAAATACTGAATCGGAGACTGAATATTTAGATTGTTCGACAGAGTCGTGCAAAAAGGAACAAGACCAAAGGATATCTAAAAAAAATAACTCAAATGTTTTGAATATAAAAAAGAAAAGTCAAAAATGTAAGTACCTATTATACAATAATTACCAGCAAAAACAATTTAGTTTTTATACCTAATAACTCGTAATAAGATTTCCACTCTATAATGTTTATTTATATCTTGCACACATAGATGTTTCACACCTAGGTACATAGTTTATTTATTTTATAGTTGGTCCAAATCCAAATATGTAAGGTTGAAAAGTAATTAGGTTCTTTCGTTCGCTGTGGGTTCAGTGTCTACCAGTGTAAATTACACCACCTTATTTACCTGATTTACTTCATCCTTATTCCTTATAAACACGTCGAGTGTTATTCATTCCTGCTAAATAGTTGGTGGAGAAAATATCCACCAGTGGACACCACATCACCGACAGGTGTAGTGGATTTTACACCAGGTCAAACGAAAGGTTCAGTGTCTGTTGGTGTAGTTCATTCCTACACTAGTGGGACGAACAAAGAACCTTTTGTTTCATTCAAATGACAAATCTTGTTTTATAGTAACTAATAAAATATACCTACCCTATAATATCTAGGAATCTATGGTAGATGCAGCCACTACCTAAAATTGTGGCATTTGCGCCCTATCCTACTTTTGGAGCTTACCTGCTTTTTAAGAAGGGTCAAGTTAGTGGCAGTTGCGCCCTGTTTTTTTGCAGGTAGGTAGTAGGTGGATAAACTTAAAATAACTGCTATACATTTTTAGTATTGTAAATTTTATTATTTTTATGTTGAATCATTGGAAGATGGGCTATAACTATCCCAAAAAAGTTTCTTATGCACCTATTTCTTTTATTTTCTTGTATTTCTGATTAAGAGTTGTTAGCGGCCATATCTCAGAATATCTTTAAGAATAATTAAAAAAAAAACAAAAACTGGATGATTTTTATTTCAAGGGGCACACCTTTTCATCATATCCTTAATTTTCATATGTTATTCTTCTCCCCACCATCACTGACTAATATAATTTAGATAGGGAAAGTACCAAGTATGAGGCATCATCGAAAAGAGGAATTATGAATTCAGCAATACCTATTAGTGTGCATTGGATTACTTTTAGTTTTAGCGCCAGTTAGTATTTTAAAGTGTGACATTTAATTTAAAAGATTATTTTATTAGTAATTCAATACACTTAGATAATATTATGTTAACTAAATCAACGATGAACTTAAAATGAAAAATATTGCATTGTTACTAACTTTATTTTGTTGCAAGTGCAATATGGAGATATTTAGTTTAAGACCACAGTACCACCCCCAATATTCGTAACATGAACTAATTTTGATAGATGTCATTTATGTGTCATAAATTAAGAATCCTTTTGTTCAGCAGATGGAGCAATATTCCATATTTAATAGTTCTTTTGTTCAACAGATGGCGTACTAATTTTATTAATTCTAAAGGGAACAGCCGGTTGCAAGAACGATTGTTAAAATCTCTCGTTAGCTAAAGAACAAATAACTAACTGAGATTAAAACTGGCAACGGCGCTTTTCCAACTGACAGTCTGTCGCTTCACAGCTGATCACGGGAGATTTTTATATTAATGAAGTTAATTTGGTAATATTTTTTCGAAAACTAATTACAAATAAAGTAAAAAATGAAATTGAGGCTCAACCTTTACGGCTATGGTTAAATGTTAACACTATCCCTATCTTTTTTCGACATCGGCTCATATTTTTTAATATACAGAAGCAAGGACAGTCGGTTCAGAGAAAAAATGTTTTACACATGAATATAATTTCTTAAAATAAATAGAATGGCTTAAATGAAGAAAAGGTTCCAAGAAGTCACTGGAAAAAGAGGAAAATACTCATTTAACTGCCCTTCTAGTAGTGCCCGATTAAAAATCTGTGATTTGTGGTTTAAAGCAACAGTATTTAAATATAGTTTGTCCCTTTTATATAAACTAAAACTATTTTTTCTTGTACTTACTTTACATTTTCTCTTCCCGTTTGTCATGGAAAAGCACATTTCTTTCTACTGTACATTATTTTTTCAAATAGAAGTACATAATTAAAAACGTGTTTAGTTTTTATCATGTGTGCAAACCCCATTTACTGTGGTAATATTTCCAATGTATTTTCTATTTTTAACAAACTTCAAAAAAGAAGTAGGTAGGTTCTCAATTCATCGGAATATATTTTTTTATGGATATTCAGCGACAATTCTTTACGATGTTAGAAAGGGGGCTCCTCAGAGATGGTTTCATATATAAATTTGGTAAAGATCTGATGATGGGATTCATGAGAAAATAATCACTCTTCGTATTTTGTAGTCGTTAGTTTTTTTAAATTAATTTTGTAACTTATACATTTTTCAATGAATCAAAGTAAAAAACTGTTTAAATTGGTAAATTTCTAAAGTTCAGTATCTATTTTTTAGTTAGAAAATGAAAACTGGAGGAGAGATGGTAAAATCTCTGGTATGAGAAATAAATTCACATTTGACCTATTCTTGAAAATCATATACAGTTCCTTTAATCCCTTCAATTTGGATGCTATATTTCTTTGCTAATAAACTAATGCTAGAATATATTTTTTATTTAAGAACAACTTTCTATTTGTACAATATTGGCATTTCTAGATTGTTGAGAAAATTAAATAATTATTATATGATAATTAGCTTTTATAGGTTGTGTAATAGTTGAAATTTAGAATATTAAATAATTGCTATGTAAATTACACTTATTTACCTTAATATATTTGCTTTCACATTTATAATTTACAGATTTGTAGCTCATAAATAAAACACCAAATTCATTTTAAAATTTTATTTTTTAGGATTAAATAAATATATACAAAATACATAACATAATAAAAAAATATAATAAATCTACAATAAATAAAAATACATTTAATTTGCCCATCATTATTAAGAATTCTAATTCTAGAAAATAAACATTCAATTCAGGATTTCTTTTTGGTTATGACAGGTTTCAAGTTGACTAGTAATTTTGTGTTAAATTTTACAGTTTGCCTAACGTATTGGATATGTCTACTTAGCCAGTTCCACATATTTAATAAATGTATAAAAAGAAATGGATTATTTCAACATAGGTACAAACAATAAAAATGTTATTGTTATTACTGATAGTAGTTTACTGCTAAATATTTACTTTTTCTGAAAATAGGCAGGCAAAAACTATAAAATAATATTAAATATGGTTGAGAATAATGAGAATGTATAAATACATAACATTTATACGAATTAAAAAGTTTTTAACAATATAAGTAGAGATACCAAGCTCCACAGTTATATGACTTAAAATTATTCATGCTATCATCTCATGAAATATTTTAAAATACTTAGCAAACACCTATATTACTACAAAGTAATGCCTATTTAAAAATAAAAATATATTGCTACAAGGCTATATGTTAAAACTGAATCATATTTTTATTTTGTAACATTCAGTATATGTTTTTGTTAACTTGATTCCTTTGATTATATTTGTCAATATGATATGTTTTAGAAGTATCTTTTCAATAAAAAGTCAAATCGATTTTTTAATATCTGGTTTTTTATAAGTTTTACTGTTTCTGGTTCTATTCCATATTTGGATCATTTTTGAAAATATATTTGAACGGTTAGTTCATTTTGTATTTTACATTTTTGGTGACCCCGACGTGATCCCATCGAGATGGATAAGACCAAGAAGTATTTTGGAGTTGTATGTGTTTCTTTCCAAAATATTTGCGATGAAACGGAGGCGATTCTTAAGAGCAAGGAACCTGACCAGAAGGTGTTAAAATGCAATGTTGAAATATTAGAAAAAAAGGTGTCTTCATTGGTTGATCTCCATGATCAGTTAATCGGTTATATGTTGGATGAAGCTTGTGATGAGAGAGTTATTCTACAAGAAGTAGAGATCATGGATGATGTTAATCGCAAGTATAAGTCTATTAAAATTTCTGTAGATCAGCTATTTAATTCAGATGCGATAGAGTCAGTTAAGAGTAACAAAACAAGTTTAAAGTTGCCAAAGATAGAATTTGTTAAATTTTGCGGCGATATTAAGAATTGGTTAACATTTTGGTCACAATTTAAACGGATTGATGAGAACGAGGACATGGCTCTAGAGGATAAGTTCCAATATCTTATTCAAGCTACAACACCAAAGTCTAGAGCCCGACAATTAGTAGAAAGTTATCCACCTACTCATGATAACTACCCAAAGGTCATCGAAAGTCTTAAGTCTAGGTTTGGTCGTGATGATTTACTTGTTGAATTTTATGTTAGGGAGTTATTAAAATTAGTTCTCAATAATTTGAATACCAAAAGTAGCTTAACAAAATTGTATGATAGTATAGAATCTCAATTACGGTCTTTAGAAACTCTAGGTGTAACATCCGATAAATACGCAGCTATGCTCTATCCTATGGTAGAATCGTGTTTACCAGAAGAAGTATCTTTTCAATAAAAAGTCAAATCGATTTTTTAATATCTGGTTTTTTATAAGTTTTACTGTTTCTGGTTCTATTCCATATTTGGATCATTTTTGAAAATATATTTGAACGGTTAGTTCATTTTCTGATATCAGGAGAGCATTTTTACAAATTAGCCTCATGGTAGAAGATAGAGATTATTTAAAATTTTTGTGGTATGATATTAATGGGCAACTGAAGACGTATAGACATAGAAGGGTTGTTTTTGGTGTTACATGCAGTCCGTTCCTCTTAAATGCTGTCATACAATTCCATTTGAAGAATATCTTAGTTGAAACTAGGAAAGGTGTTGACGTTTTTTCAGAAGATGTTATTTTAAAATTATTAGAGAGTTTTTATGTTGACAATGCTGTTACAAGTGTAAAAGATGAGGAACAATTGAAATGTTTTATGTCTCAGGCTACCCAGGTAATGGACCTTGCAAAATTTGAACTTCGTTGTTGGGAGCATACTGTCCTTAATGATCAGGTTTTAGGAAATGTAGTTTCACCTGTTTTAGGTTTAAATTGGAATCGTCATAGGGATACATTAATGTTAAATATGGAATGGTTTCAGGATATTAAGTTGGATGTGGTTACGAAAAGATTAATTTTATCAATAGCTCACCGTTTATTTGACCCTATTGGTTTTTCGTGCCCTGTTCAACTTGTTCCTCGAATTCTTTTACAGAAAACTTGGGTTCAGAAAATAGGCTGGGATGTTGAGGTACCTGATGACATTAAGAAGGAATTCTTAGACTGGGTTGGAGATTTAAGTATTTTGGCTTTTTTAGAAATTCCCAGATGGGTTTTAAAAAATCCGGTTTCTGGCTTAATTCATCATAGTTTTCATTTATTTTGTGATGCGAGTCAGCAGGCTTATGGATCAGTAGTGTTTTTAAGGACAGAGTCAGCTAGTGGAGTCGTTGTAGAGTTGGTTGCGGCAAAGAATCGTGTTTGTCCTATCAAAAAATTGAGTATTTGTAGGCTGGAGTTGTTAGCGGTTACTCTTGGTTCGAGGTTGCTGAGTTTTGTTTTAAAAAATTTGCCTTTTGGAAAAGTTGATGTTTATTGTTGGACCGATTCAACTACTGTTCTATCCTGGATTGGTAGAGAAGATATGTGGAAACCATTTGTTTGGAATAGGGTAAAAGAAATACGTACTCTCACCAGAAAGGAAGATTGGTATCATGTTGCAGGGAGTTTGAATCCTGCCGATCTTGTTTCGAGAGGTTGTTCTCCTAAAAAGCTTTTACAATCTTCTTGGTGGGAGGGACCGAGTTGGTTATTGAATGTTTCCAAGTGGCCTCTGCAGAAATACGTAGTTGAGGAAGAATTAGTATCTAAGGAAAAAAGGAACACCCTTTCTTCATTATTAAATGCTGAAGTTGATTATTCAGTATTTTTCAGATATTTTTCTAAGTATTCACAGATCGTGAATCTTTTAGGCTGGATAAGGAGGTTTATGTATAATTGTTTAAACAAGAATAAGAGAAGGCAGGAAGGGTATTTATTAAAGCAAGAGAGGGACGAAGCTGAAAAATTTATCATAAAATGTATTCAGAAAGAAAGTTTTAAAGGTGTGGACGATAGGGATATTGTATGTTTGCATCCTTTTTTAGATTCCGATAGTATTATAAGAATTAAAACTAGGATTCTTCAAAGGGACGATTCAGTACATTTTTTGACTCCTATTTTGTTACCCGGTCAGCACCCAGTAGTTCAAAGAATGGTATATCAAATTCATTGTAATAATGGTCATGCTGGTGTGCAAACATTATTAAGTATTTTAAGGGAAAATTTTTGGATTGTTAAGGGTAGGAAAAATATTAGGAGAATTTTATTGAAGTGTACCGTTTGTCGTAGATTTGATTCTAAAAAATTTGATACCCCTTCTGTTGTGTTACCTAGAGATAGAGTGAAAAATGCAAGGGCATTTGAAATTGTTGGAGTTGACCTGACTGGACCTTTATTTTTGAAGAATGGTGATAAGGTTTGGGTGTGTCTTTTTACATGTAGTGTTTATAGAGCTGTTCATTTAGAGGTTGTTTTAAGTTGTTCAACAGAAAGTTTTTTGAATTGTTTGAGGAGGTTTATAGCAAGGCGAGGCCGTCCTTCCATAATATACTCCGACAACGGTACTAATTTTGTAGGATGTGAAAATATTTTAAGTTCTTTAGATTGGGATAATATTCATCAGTATTCTTCTGTTGAAAAAATAGAGTGGAGATTTAACCCGCCAGCTGCTGCATGGTGGGGTGGGTTTTGGGAAAGACTGATGAGGATTTTAAAACAAATTTTAAGGAAAGTTTTAGGTAAATCTAGTTTAAATTATGAAGAGATATCAACTGTTATTTGCGATTGTGAAGCTATTATGAATTCTAGACCGTTAACTTATACTTACAGCAGCAATAAAGATTTGTTACCATTAACACCTGCAATGTTCATTCAAGATATTGCAGAGAATCAAGTTCCTGATTTAGATAAAGCTGAATCAGTTTCTCTGCAAAAACATTTAAAACGTAAGCAACATTTAGTTGAGTGTATTAGGAAAAGATTTAGGAATGAATACTTAGGGCAATTAGTATTTTCTAATAAAAAGTTAGGGACAAGATCAATAACCAAAGGTGAAGTTGTTTTAATTGAAAGTGAAAAATCTAAAAAAATAGATTGGCCTTTGGGTATTATTCAAGAGGTTGTTATTGGAAAGGATGGAAAAGTACGTATGGTAACAGTGAAGACATCGAAAGGAATTCTTAGTAGACCTGTTCAGAGACTCTATCCATTAGAAGTTTTTGCCGATGACGAATCTGAATACTTGAAAGAAGTATATGACATTTTGGATAATAACACCGATTTACCGAAACAAGGAAATGAAGAATTGTCGGATGATGAGTTGTCAGCGGCACCCACTCCGAGAAAACCCGTGAAAACTACTAGGTGTGGGCGCGAAATTAAGAAGGTCGACAGATATGGCTATTGAGTCTTCTTTACCAAGATCAAGACTCATGGTGGGAGAATGTTAAAACTGAATCATATTTTTATTTTGTAACATTCAGTATATGTTTTTGTTAACTTGATTCCTTTGATTATATTTGTCAATATGATATGTTTTAGAAGTATCTTTTCAATAAAAAGTCAAATCGATTTTTTAATATCTGGTTTTTTATAAGTTTTACTGTTTCTGGTTCTATTCCATATTTGGATCATTTTTGAAAATATATTTGAACGGTTAGTTCATTTTGTATTTTACACTATACCTCCGTCATAAGCCAAACCCCCATAACTGACAAATTACAAATATTTGAGGTTATTTGACCATTCTGATACTAACTCATTTTTCTTTTTAAAAAGTAAACAAAATACCAGCAATTTTTATTCTGTATCCTAAAAAGTCAACTTGATTCTACAATGTAACTAACATTTTTCTAGAGAATTCTTATCAAAAATCAACCCAAAACATTAAATCACACTTATTTATATAACTAGTTAACATTATTCAAAACTTGTCTTTAATTCAACAAAAGCAGCTATATTGGTAACACATATCAAAATACTGGCACTAATAAATTTATTTTATTGCATATATCTTCATTCTATAGTTTGTGTAGTTACTGGGGCAGTATAGATATTTTAAAGTTTTATTTGTGAGCCAAGCCTGTCTTGTTTCAAGATTAGTGGTCCATACAACAATATTTTTAATTTTGTTGTGTTACAAAGTTTTCCTTTTTTAACTGTATGGTTTTGCTTGAGAGTCTGTGCAGGGGGACCAGAAGAGTCTACTTGGACCAGTCAAGGGTTTAGTAGATTCCTTGGGAGTGAAGAGACTACTAGGAGAAGCAGCTACGGAGACTCCACTGAAAAGAGGCATAATATCATTTATTGATTCGTGCACCTACAGAATAATAAATAAATACATATTATTCTAGAGCTCTTAAAAGTATGTTCCGAAATATAATGATATAACAAAATTTATAGGAAATTCATCATTGAAGAAGTTATAACTCGAACCTACATAGAGATTCAACGATGATATTTAGCTGCAGTTAACTAGGACTCGTGTAATTATTTATTGCAATGCAAGAACCTAATTAAACCTACAGTTATACTTTACTAAAATATGTAAAAGTTCCCTTCAATTCCAAATTTGTCTTCATATTGCACTAATTTTCTTACCAACATACAAAGTATTTGTGATAATTATACAGGATGGTCCAAATTTGACAGGTTTATAAGATATTACTAAATTAGCAGGGGATAAAGCACATTTGATCTCACCTTTTTTTTAAACTAAACATGTTATTTTATATCCCGTTATAAATTCCTCCCCTAAGTAAAATGTAAGCGTGATTTTTAAAATATCATTATTTTGTTTGGGTGTTCAAATAAAAAATGGTAAATGGTATTATCTTGAAAATTTGTACCCCTTGAAAAAATAATAAGAGTATGACAATGGATTTTACATATGTAACTATGTCAAATTATTAAATTGTTTTTGAAAATAAGATATTTATTTGAGATAATAAATTATGATAAAATTAGAAAATCACCCTATAGCTTCTAAAATGGATTTATAACATAACTAAGCATTCCATGTTTTATTTCTCAAAAAAGTTAAGAATGGTGGGTTATAAGGTTTCGATATCTAGTTGTATCATGTAAAACCGTCGAATTTTGACCACCATGTATAATAAAACAGCTAAGTTTAAATAAAATAAATAAAATACTTTCTTACCAAAGAATGCAGCAGTGGAATCAATGGGGACTCTATTTGATTATAAAAAAATGCTTTAATTTGAGCCTATCTCATCAAGTTGAAGATTAACCATGTCTCCTTCTCGTTTTTCACCCTTAAACAAATAAGGAAAGAATTTAAATAAACAAAATTAATACTAAACGTTAGTTATTTCCAATTTTATTTTTTTTTTTAACTTTAGTAGTTTGAATAATCTTTAAAATGGGAAAAGACAGATATTGCTAAAATTGTATAAATAATAACACATACAAAAGAAGTTTTATATTGTATATATAAAAGTGATTTAATTTCTGTTTAAATTAAAATCCTATAAATTAATCTTTTAAAATATAAAATTTCTGTTAAATAACATTATTATTATAGGTACTTTGCTTAGAAAATTAACTTTAAATATATTACTGTATAAATTTTTAATTTGATTTCAAATAAATGTTTTCTTTTATTACTAAGAAGGCACAATATTCTATACTATATAGAAGGTAAGTATATTAATGTTACTATCCCAGAAGGGTGGGTGTACAAATATGTTATGTATAATAAGTGTCCTTTGAATGAGACAAAAAAATACGAACCTTGTCCTGTCTCTCCTTCTATTTAACCTCTTGTAAAGTTTAGTTTTCTTTTTGTTGTATCTCACTTTTAGATTTCCTTGTATCAGTTTTATATTTAATAAAAGCTAGTTATTCCTAATTAGTATTTTGGCCAATACAACTTCTTAGCAATTTACCTAAAATTTTAACCCCAAAAATGTAGTTGGAAATACAAATTAAGTATGTAATAAAGTGAATGTTTTTGAAGGAATTTTATGTACTTATTATTAATTTACTTACCAAGTGGTTTTTCTTCTATCTGTAGCAGTAAATTGCTTGCGATTTTTTTTGTCAACCATTATAATACTTCAACCATTGTATTTAGAGAAGATAGTAGAACAACCTTATGGACGTTTCATTGGAGGCAATTTTGTCGCGACATCTGTTAGAAATTCATCAAAATAGCCCGAACGCTAGCACTTCCTCGATCATTGAGTACAGAATTCTATATACATAAAATTTTCTTAATTTTTAAATTCATATGGGTAGAGTTCTAAATGTAAATTACTATTGTTTATATTCTCTAAAATGATAATAAATCGTAAATAAATGTTCAACAAGCATAATTAAACTCGTATATTCCATTTTTAAAACAAATATTCTGAATCGATTATGGGTCCATCTATTAGTAAATAGAGAAATTACGTTCGTTTCGAAGACGACAAAATTATCAAAGACATGACTTGGACACCACGGAGCTTGCTGCCATCTATTGATACTGTCCATTGTCCTCCAAGATAATTTGCATTGGTATTGTTTTACTAGTTGATCTAAATACAATGCTTCAACTAAACGAACTCAAATTGAACTTTTATAATATATATTCAAAGTACCTCTCGACACTCACATAAATTGGCTGGAAAATTGAAAAATTCTAAAATATTATTTAGTAAAGATTCAATCTGTCAAAGTAAATGACGAGCAGAGCTGACAAAGGAAGCGACGTTGCCAGTTCACGTCGTCGTTAAAAATTAACAGAAGAATGCAACCCGTACTACACCTTTAGTAAAAGATTTGGGTTTAACGAGTCATTAGATATTTAACGATCGTTGTTGCAACCCGCTGTAACTGTTATAAAATAAGAAATTCATCACCCCTAGCTACTACGCGATAATAATGCCGCGTTTGAGAATCCACATCGGATGCATTTTTTACATCTCGAGCGTTTTTTTATCCACATCGGACACATCTGTCCCATTACATTTACGTATACTGAATCACGTGATCAAAGATTTTTTACATCTGAGATGCATCCGATGTGGATTCTCAAACGCAGCATATGTAAACAAGTTCTTGATTCTTGACCTTGACAAATATTTTCGATGTAGCGGTATAAAAATAATAGTTTTGGATTAAATTCGACACATCGGTATATTTACTTAGTAGGTAGTTCATTCTTGTTTCCAGTCAACAAAGGACAAAGGTCTTCATATCATTACATAGGGACCACTTATACTATACATGGTGTTTCGTTAAGAATGGGACATAGAACAACTGACGATTCTCTGATTAAAAATAAAACAACTAAACAAATCTTGCTTAGATAAAATGTTTCTGGGTACCGAATTACGGTGTTAAAATCCAAAAAATATTTATGGTTATATTTTTTTTATTACTCACAATTTTACTAAATTTGGCAAACGTTTTTGGTGTCAAATTATCCACCTATCAGCAAAAAAATTAGTTACCTTAATTAACTTTTCCAGTGGCGTACAGCATTGGTACGTAATACCGCATCCCTCCTAAATTTTACGTCACTATCCAAAATGTTATTTTGACATAAAATTTTAAATTTTTTGATGTTTTCGAAATAAATAATGTACTCTTCTTAGAAATTTGTTAAAAAAAAAATCGAAATTTAAAAACTTCTGAATTTTCAAATATGTGCGAATATCTAAAAAACTAACTCAACTTTATTTAAAAAACATCAAAAGTGGACAGTGGACTAAAATTTAGAAGGAAAAAAGATGTTACTTGCCCATGACGTACGCCACTGGCAAAGCTTATTTAACTTATTTTTTTTGCTGATAAGTGTATTTTATTACACCAATAACGTTTGTCGAATTTAGTAAAATTAAACTGAGTAATAAAAAAATTGTAGCTATTCATAATTTTTGATTTTCAACTTTAAAATCCTGTTTTTCGGAAACGAGTAATGTTTTACCTACGGACATTTCGTTTATTCGGCTTATTTCTAATCAGTTAATCTTCAGTTGCTCCCATTTTTAATGGAATACCCTGTATATACCGAAAGGTCTTACAGCCAAAGAACCAAATAAAAAAAAGAAAAATGTAATAAAAAGTGTTTTTATTACCTTATACTCGTATACCCACAATAATTTATTTAGATCTGCATCAGTAAAAATTATTTTCAAAAAATTTAATATCATTTATATGTAAGTTGGCGGCGTCGGCATACGGAAAACTTTTTGAAGAATGTTTATGAAAAAAACTTATTTTTCATAAACAATTGCATGGTCTATTAATTTTATAAAAAAAAAGTTACTTTACATAAAAAGTTATGCATGGTCTAAAACCTAAAATTCAATCATCTGATAACAAATTTTATCAGTCGTATACAGTGTTGGTCGAAAATAAAGGTATTTTATCTTGAGCAAAATTATATTTTTTGACAAACCTTGTAAAACCGACTGATAAAATTTGATATCGGGTGGTTGCATTTTCTGTTAGACCATGCATAAATTTTTATGAAGAATAACTTTTTTTCGTAAAATGAATAATAAAAAAAGTTTTCTATCTGCTATCAACTTACACAGACATACTGTATGTATGCAACTTATGACATATATTGCTAAGCTAATGTTTTTGTAAGAAAAAAGAAATTAATCATAAAATTTTACTTCATTTATGTTTTCATATTTTTACTTTTTTTATCAATTTAGAATTACAGTACTATTTTCAATTATTAATAAAAATTACGTGTGTATTTTAGATTAATCAATAAGAAAAATAAGCATTTTTGAAATATTAATAACTAAATACAAATTAAACAACAAATGAATAAAAAAGCATTTAAAACACGTTGACTGCCGAAGCAAATATTGTGGTCGAGTCTGCTGAGCCGAAATAGTTTTTCTAAAAATTTAAGTCTGTTTTTACGTTTTAAGAGCAAAGTAGTTTAAGTAAATACTTAGGTAAACTACAATATCTAATAGAAGCGTGAATAAAATATATAAACACGACGCGGGATTAAATTATTACAAACATATGTCGCGTGCATATATTGTGAATAATATATTCAGGTTGTCTCATTAGTGCGTAATTGTTCAATATTTCAATTTGTGTTGTAGACACGTAAACAGTTTCTAAATAAAAGTTATATGAATTTCAAAAATAGGTATTTTAAAGATATTTTTAGATATACAGGGTTTTGCGTTTTTGTCTGACAAATAAAGCGGTATATTTCTTAAGTAGAAAACACTGTATTTTACTTCAGTTTTAGAATGCTTTAGTAATACTGTATTTAACCCTAGAATTTTATTCACAAATATTGCAAGGTTGCCAATAAATTATTTTTTTTATGAAATTAGAGAATGATTCAGACCCCAAATTAAATTATCATTATTTAGGTAGGTTTAAAATAATTTCAATTTTTTTTTTAAATATAGTAATAAGTTACTCAGCTAACGAATAGTGGTAATAGAACTGGATTATTTTATACAGTGTGTTTTGAAAAACAAGTCTTAAATATAGCTAATTCCAAGTTAAATTAATTTTTTTTTTCAAAAGCCACATCCTGTATATTATTTAAGCATACAATTCCTTATAAATTAACATATCCAACGATACCAATATGTTAGTCAATAACACATATGAGTGCGTAATTGATCGATAGTAGTTTTATAATAGAAAATACGAAAAAAATTAATATAAAAGTTGTATGAACGTATTTAACAATTATTTATAAATATATAGGGTAATCCATAAACGATTGTCTGACCAAACCTATACATTTTTAAAGCAAAACGCCCTGTAGGTAGTTATACATATTTGACTGTTTTCACATCGTCGAACAATAATTTCAATTTCATTCATTTGCTATGCTATATAGGGTGTGTCAAATTGGTTTCGATTTTCTCAATTTTCTAAATGGAACACCCTGTGTGTTATGCCACCAATTAATATAATATTCCATTGAAAAAATTTTAAACATTTGTAACCTCGCGTGTTGACACACCCTATATATAACATAGCAAATGAATGAAGTCAATTAAAATTATTTGACGACGTGAAAACAATCAAATATGTATAACTACCTGCAGGGTGTTTTGATTTAAAAATGTATAGGTTTGGTCAACATCTCGTTTATGGACCACCCTGTATATATAGGAATAATTTTTAAATATGGTCATACAACTTTTATATTAATTCTTTTTCTTATTTCTAATAATAAAACAGCTATCGGTCAATTACGCACTGATGGGACACTCTGTATATATATTACTCTCTAACATGTTGGTATCGTTGGATATTATATCAAATGCTGCCTTTGAAAAAATTGAGTAATTTGACTTAAAAGTAACCATATTTAAGACATGTTTCAAAACACTCTCTATAAAAGAATCCAGCACTATCACTACTATTCGTTATCTTAATATGCTATAAGTCAGTATATTAAACAATTTTAAAATCAATGTAATCCTACCTAAATTATGATAATTTAATTTGGGGTCTGCATCATTCTCTAATTTTATAAAAATTTAATTGCTTGGCAGACCTGTAATATTTTTTTAAATTATTCTAGGGTTGAATACAGTATTACCAAACCATTCTAAAATTTAAATAAAATACATGTTCTATTTTAAAAATATGTATTTTTTAAATCCATATAACTTTTCTTTGAAACATGTTTGCGTGTCTTTAACATAAATTAAAATATTGAACAATTACGCACTAATGGGACATACACATGGGTACATACACATATCAGTCAACGTGTTAACTCAGAAATAAGATTTCTTATAAAGATAAAATAACATTCAGAAGAAGAAAGCAAAGTACGCAAATATTTCGTGCGTATCATACAATGATGCCAGGTCATTCGGATTTAAATTACATCGGAATGCAATAAAGTTCCTTCTCTTTCCTGCATTTCACCATTGTATATTTCACCCACTTTAAAATCAAATTCGTCCTAGAAAAAATTGTGAAATTATCGTATAAATCGATAATCTGGCAACGTGGCCAACACTTGTTCATACAGAGGCAAAATAAATTGATAATTTGGAACCAAACGAGACAAATATATATGAAAATCACGAAACAATAAAAGACGGCTGTTTCAAAAATTGGTACCTCTAAACAATCATTTACCTATTAAAATCATCTCTAAAACAGAGTGCTACATTGTTTTTTACGATGACATCTTCTTAAAAATAGATGAACTACACAATTACAGGAATTCATAGAAAATATCTAATTTGATTATCAAATATTTGTTATGTAGAATGAAATCTCCTACTTTTTAGCCTCTGGTTTTAAAATCACTTTTTATGATTTTTTTTTAAATTCAGTGTATAAACAGGACAAATAAAAAATAGGAGATGTCATTCTCCAAACCTTATACTTTAAGCTGGTAGAAGATTCATTTTAATACATTTAGCGGGATTTAAATGCAATCGGAAATGGTGAACCCTTGCTTCTTTCATGAAAAATACAGTGATACTTCGGCCTTAATGTTATGTGGTGCATTGTTATTACTGATAAAATAATCTTTTAAATTAAATGCCACACTTTAAACTTAAGTTTATAGAAAAAATATTTTACTAAAAATTAATAAATTCTGTTAATTTTCATTGAAAAATGATAATGAACTTCTTAATAAAGTAGAATGTATATCTATAAAAGAAGAAAATACAAAAATAAAACTAGAAGTGTTGAAAAATTGAAAGATACCATATAAGGTTTTTCCAAAAAAATAGTTATCCAATTTTCATTTTAGTATTTTTTTCGGTATAATTTTTTTCTAATTAATTAGAAAAATAATTGATATAGGAATAGGTTGTGTTGTACCTGATATAATATTAAATAAATAATAAGTAGCTAACTACTTTATTGAATGTATTTTATAATGTACATACCTGATTTTGAAATGACAATATTTTCTAAAGTTGTCATTAAGGAACCTCTACATTGTGCACGTTCTCTTTTATGCATAACCACGTTCGTTTAACTTTTTTCTCTTTTTTTAGTCTGTATTGATAGCTATTATAAAGAGCCAAACGTTTATTTTTGAAAGTAATTGTAACTTCAGCTACATCAGCCATGACATGAAAATAACAAAAATCCTTGTAAAAAATCAATATAAATTTTAATAAACGTGTAAGTACCTCAGTGTTCGATTTTATAATAATGTCTTGATGTGTTTTTATGAATAAATTATGAACAAATATGAAACTCTTATATCTATTTAAAAACAGTACCTATACACCAACATCTGTTTAATGAGATTAAGGGTAAAACCCTCGTAAAATATTTTAAATAAAATCTAGGAAACAACTATTGTAGTACCTGTTTAACAAAATTAATAATAAAACTCTGCAAATTGGGGGTGGGTGGCTCAGTGGTAGAGTCTCTGCCTGCAGATCCAAGGGTCCCAGGTTCGAATCCCACTGTTGGCCGGGATTTTTTCATTTAATTTAATTATTTAAAATGAATTCTGATGCCTTGGTAGGATTCCCCACTCGTCCATTCACTATTGGGTTCTAATTAACAGTGCTGTTCCTAAAGTGGCGCTGGGAAACAGTAACAAAGCCTACACAGAACACGAGGCTAATGGCCGTAGTAGTCGACGCCGATGACACCAAATTAAAAAAAAAAAAAAAAAAAAAAAAAAAAAATAGGTATAATGTGTTTACACACATTTTCATTATCATTATTTAATATTTTAAGTTTACTTACCTGCTTGATCTTGCTCTTTTATTTATTCTACCTACTTGGATACAAACAGGGCGTAAGTGCCACTCTCTTGACCATTTTTAAAAAGCAGGTATGCTCGAAAAGGATACCCGAGCGCAAGTGCCACACTTTTTCAAGGAAAGCGCAAATGCCACGGGCGCATCTACCGCGAACCCAATATCTAGTATCAACCAAAGGAGGGTATGCTTTTCTAGGTCCCATGCTCCCGGTCATAAGATTTTGCACACTTATAGATATATAAAAAAGAAACATTTTCCGAAAATTTTAACATTCAAACCATTCCGGAACATCTTCAAAAAAGCTCTTTTATGGCGGAGTTTTTGAAGACAAAATCATAAAATAAATATTTTGGCAACAAAGCTTATGTGCGTATCCAGGGTTTCAACATTATACATAGATGGTAGCAGTAATGCAAATAAGACCATGTTACTATGGAAATGTGAGTACCTGGTTAGTGTAACATACTGCGTGATGGACTTATCTCGAAAATACAGAGAGAAAGAAAGACAGATAATGTCGAGTGTTATAGAAGCATTTTAAACTAGGCAAGGTTTTAAACATCTCAAAAGTTTTTGGTGTGATAGCAATAAAATCAGGCACAATCAGGCGATAAAGGTAAAAAATTGAAAATCGATGTCAGTAAAAATCAGCCAACAGAAAGGTTTACTTTTGCGATTTTGTTTCTATTCAATCACCTGTAACTGCACTCTTTTCGGTTTTTAAGTTTTGGATATTAGTGTCTAATGGTGGTAGTCTGCAAGTGGTCAGTACAAAAAACCTCCATCAGTTTAAAAGTTTTTTAAAAAAAGCCTGCATCAGGTAATGTACCTTAGCTACAGAGACAAAAAACAACAGAATTTAAACATTAATAATTTATTAATTAAAACAGAAATACACACATTTTTAAAATAACCATGTAGATTTTTGCTCTTAAACATTATTAGAAAATCTATCTTGTACGCACCTAACAAGTACCACCATTAGAAAATCTATGATAATATTTTTACATAATTACAAGAAGCATGCTGAGGTAGCGCAGTGGGTAGAGCTTGAGACTTTGGATCTGGGCTATCCGGGTTCAGATTCAATCGGGTGCCAAGTTTCTTTTTAATTTTTCTGAAATTAAATTGCACAGCCTGACGGTAATTCCCCACTCGAGCATTTACTGTTGGTTTCTAATTAACAGTGCTGTCCCCTTAGTGGAGCAGGGGGACATTAATAAAGCCTACACACAATATGAGGGTAATAACCATAGCAATGCCAATGACACCTAAGAAAAAAGCAAGTACAAGAATTATATCCTACTGGTGTACTACAATATAATTGACAAACCAAAACAAAACCAACTTAAATATTTTCGAAAAGATCTATGAAAAACATCTCATTTAAGGTTAAATGTGTTCAGAAAGACCATGCCAAATACCAACATTAAAGTGGTCTAGCAATAGCCACGTCATTTAAATTATTTGCCATATCTCTTGATGGATAACGAATTCCTGGGTGATGCCTTCCGTATGACAAAAACCATATTACAGAGCAGACATGTCCACACATTCCTAAAACTCATGCACCTGATTTGCAAAGACATGCCCAGCCAGTTATTGTGTTTACTCCAATTAGTTGGCTGTTATATTCATTAAAGCATTTTCTATCGGTAGCAGCTTGAAACCTTCAAGGTATTGAGGCTCTTATTTTATTTTATTTATTTATGGAAAATCTCCTTTTATAAAATAAGTATTATCAGTAGATATTTTAAACCTAACCTAAAGTATCACACAAAAAAGAAAAAAACTTAAATATCTTAAATATCACAAAAAACTTAGAGCTAAAGCTAACTCAATAAGTACTCCCTCAGCTGATTTTTAAACCTAAACCGACTAACTCCCAAAAGATCAGTTTGTCTGTTAATTTCATTTCCATGCCTTTGAAATCTGGTTAAAGGACTGTTGAGTCCGTCGTTCGTATGATGGAAGCTAATTGAAAATAATGTTTTCTCTCTAATATTTATGTTGTTTATTCTAAAGTTTATTAACTCCAACATATCCGGACAAGCTATATTCCTTCCAGGAGGTTTTAAAGAAATAAAAGATTATTACTAATTAACGTGTTCTCAACTGACAATAAGTTTAAATGGTTATTAAGCCCCCTCTTAGAAAGATAAGGCATGTGTAACCTCCACTGACAAGTTCTTAGAAACCTATTTTGAACTGCTTCTAAATTTAAAATATAAGTCCGGTCATGAGGTGACCAGACTGGTGAAGCATATAAGAGGATGCTGCGCACTAGTGTTAAGTAAAGGGTTCGGAATGTAGGCACAGAGTATTCCCTAGAGTTTTCAGAGCTCTACTAATGATAGATCTCATGTGTGGGACAAATGTCAAAGAACTATCGAAGATGACACCTAGATCCTTGATTTCACTAACTTTTTCCAAAACGGTAGTATTGATATTATAAAGAAAATTTCTAGGGTTTTTTTGATCTTGTGAAGGTGATTGAAAAACATTTACGTGGATTTAAAGACATGGCATTATTTAAAGCCCAATTAATAAAATAGTTTAAATCATCCTGTAACTTTAAATAGGCAGGTAAGTTTAAGATTTTCATGAATAACTTCAGGTCATCGGCGAATAGTAGGAACTTACACTATTTAAATCCTGAAGACACATCATTAATAAATATATTAAATAGTAATGGTCCCAAATGAGATCCCTGAGAGACACCTGAACTTACATTTATTGGAATCGAAGTAAAACTTTTAACTTTGACATATTGAACCCTGGATTGCAGGTAACTTTCTAACCATGTCACTAAGTAGTTTGGAAATCCGAATTACACTGATTTCCTTAAAAGTAAATCATGGTTCACCGTGTCAAATGCCTTCGAGAAGTCAGTGTAAATTGAGTCAACTTGATACCCCCTCTCGAAGGCAGAAATGATATAATGTTCATAGAGCAGTAAATTTGTATTAGTAGACTTACCTCCCATAAACCCATGCTGTTGTTCAATCCAAATGTTTTTGCAATGCCATGACAAAGGTTTATATAACAATAATTCTAATAATTTATTTATTTATTCACAAGTGACCCCATTTAAAAAATACAATATTAAGTAGAATAATAGCAGCAAAATAAATACTGAACTAAATACTAAACTAATACTAATATAGGTAATATAAAATACAATACCAAATATAAAATACAATAGAAAATATCAAATATAACGGCATCAAATAACAATTATAAAATCAGTAAGAAAATAATGACAAAATGTTATATTTCCATATTATTTAAATATATTCTGAGAGCATTAATAGTTCCAAAAATATCACAATTTTTACATTTCAACTTATTACATGTACGTAACATTCGACTTACTGATGAATTAAAATAGTAATTAGTGGTATATTAAATAAGTCAAATTGTCTAGTCCTACTAAAGGTACTAAAATTAATAAGGCCTACTGCTTGAGGATAATCAATATTCCCTGTTTAGGTATTTCAGAAAGTAAAACTACAGGGCGATAGTTAACTATGTCATCTATCTGACCATTTTTAAATATGGGGGTAATGAAACTATCACGCCATTTTGCAGGAAACTGTTGTAATTTCAAAGAGGAATTAAATAAAAACTGTAGTGGTTTGAAAAGAGTGAATTTACATTTTTTTAAAAAATAAGCAGGGATTCCATCTGGACCATAACTCAATTTATCTTTTCGGGAGTTAATACCATCATAAACATCACTTAAGGAAAACTGTATAAATGGAATATCAGGCTGGTTAAAAGCATTATAATGAAGGTTTGGCTCAGCTACAATATCTTTCTTATAAACACTGGAGAAATGCGTAACAAACAAATTACTGATGTCTTTCTCATTATCAGCAATTGTACCATTATAATACATTCTATTGGGAATACCACGGTCTTGTTTCAAAGAATTAATGTGGTTCCAGAAGTATTTTTATTTTCACAAACCTTCAGATCTATACCAGAAATATAATTTTCATAATTTAGTTTTGATAAATTTTTACATTGAGACCGAAGGTTAGAAAAATTTAAGTAATCAATAGCTGAGCGAGTACTTTTGAATACAGCGAGAAATCAGCTGAAAACCATCTAGGGTATACTGATGGTTTATATCTCCTAACAGGTACAAATAAAGCTAATGCCAATTTTAAAATCTGATAAAAAATTTCAACACTAACATTAATATCATAATATATCCGTCTGGTGCTCTCACAACCGAGAATTTAACTAATTCGAGCGTTTTGGCAAAGAATATTGTTCGAGAAAGTCTCGAACACATTCAGTTTAGTATTTACAATAAATATATATTTTTTTTGTATCATACTGTATATTTTTATTCATAGTATAGACCCGCAGTGGAAGAGCTCTGGTTTCCCTAATCTTTTAAAATGGCAAAATAAGCCCCAATCAAGGGTAATAAAAATTCTATTAGAAGTATTAGTAGTTTTTCTTCTTCGACAAGACCTATGGTGTAACGAGACGTGTAGTTCTCCTACAAATATTGTCATTCGCTGAGAAAGATGATCAACAGGTTTTTCGTGATACAAGTATGTGGCATCAACAAGAGCTACCAATGAATCAGGATTAACGTGAGTAGCGTATTCTTGACGAGTTATATGTTGGTAACCAAGATGAAGTGAACTGTAAGTGAGTTAAGAACATCGTGAAATAGTTTACTAATAAGATATTGTTGCTTCAGTTTCATGCCAAACATCTTGCTTAAAACTTTTTGAGTTGGATCATTTCTCAGTTTTATTAGAAAAATAGCTACGCAATTTTTTTTTTTTGAAACTTGTCTTCTAGGTTTCAAGTTATTGCAGTTACCTACAACCGTTGCAAACTGCGCTTTACTTAATCCGGTTAAACACTTGAAATCGTCGTCATCCATATTTTCATTGTCAAAATCGAATATCTTGCTTTTTTTCTTCAAGAGCTACTATGCGATTAGTGAGTAGATTAATTAAACATTCAGTGTCACCATGAGTAAGCTGTCTAGGAGCAGCTTGCAATCGCAATAGAGCAACAGATTCTTCAGAAAAGTAACCATTCTCAAAATGTTCCAGGCATGATCGATTCCCCAAGTTGCAAAATATCCGGTTTTGAATCCATAACTTGAGAACAGCTTCCCTTGAAATACGCTGCCTTCTAATAACACCGCACACGCAACAAGATCTTTGATTATTTGGCAGTTTGAGTGATACATTTCTAATGTTTTAGCCATTCCCTTCACCATTTTTAATGATGGGAATAGGATCTTGTTGGATATTGGATCTTATTTCATTGCTTTAAGAATAAAACAAACGAGATTTATTATGTTGCTACTATAAACATTGCTTTACTCTACCTTGTCGTCGAAACGTAGCATATCATTGGGTGCAAATGCGCGAGTTTCCTCCAGGCTCTACCCAGTCAATTTCTCTGCGTGCTTGAATATTCAGTAGAAACTGCCGGTAGGTTTCATTGTTGGTCGCTTTTGAAGTACTTTTTTTATTAATGTAGCCATCGCACCCAAAACACTTTATTGGGACCATGTAAAATTATCGAATATAGATATAAACATAAGGGATGTATCATCCCTAATAAAAATGTCTAAACTGTTTTTTCAATGGTTTATTTCACGATCAAGTATTCTCAATTACAATGTTGCTGTGGTATTGCCACTGTCTATTAGCGTACTACCCACTGCGCTGGTCTGTCTTCTCCCTCTCGTCCATCCTGACACGCATGTGTATGGACTTCAAGAATGTATGGTGGGGAGTATAGAGAAATACCGCTAACACGGCCAATAAATCATGATAATAAATTAACACTAGGGTTTAGTGTTAGGGTGGCAATCCCACCAGATGTTCCTGAATAAATCATGATAATCAATTAACACTAGGGTTTAGTGTTGTAACACTAGTGTTTAGTGTTAGGGTGGCAATCCCACCAGATGTTCCTGAATAAATCATGATAATAAATTAACACTAAGGTTTAGTGTTGTTGCACTAGTGTTTAGTGTTAGGGTGGCAATCCCACCAAATGTTCCTGAATAAATTATGATAATAAAGTAATACTAGAGTTTAGTTTTATAACACTAGCGTTTAGTGTTAGGGTGGCAATCTCACCAACAATAAATAAAAATAAAGGTAGTTAGTGGCAATCCCACCAAGGTTAATTGAAAAGGTAGTTAGTGGCAATCCCACCAAGGTTAATTGAAATGATAATGGTAATCCCACTATGTTTCCTGTAATGGTGGCAATTCCACCAAGGTTAATTGATAAGGTAGTTAGTGGCAATAGCACCAAGGTTAATTAAAAAGGTAGTTAGTTGCAATCCCACTTCTGATATAAACATAAGGGATGTATCATCCCTAATAAAAATGTCTAAACTGCCTTTTTAATGGTTTATTTCACGATCAAGTATTCTCAATTACAATGTTGCTGTGGTATTGCCACTGTCTATTAGCGTACTACCCACTGCGCTGGTCTGTCTTCTCCCGCTCGTCCATCCTGACACGCATGTGTATGGACTTCAAGAATGTATGGTGGGGAGTATAGAGAAATACCGCTAACATAGATACAAAAAGTGTAAAAATAAAAAATTCTAACTAATTAAATAATAAACGAATTGAAATGAATACGATTCACACTTTTTGTTATCAGCAATTAACAACAATAACAAGAAAATGTCACTTCTGACAATTGGTTATTACAATAATTAAAACGAAACGTTGCCTCATTGAATTTATTGACATTACTCGTTTCTAAGCATTTAAAATATTTAAATTTTTTTGTCAGATACCGCCCAAATTTCCCAATCAAAAGCATACTCTCCTTTATCCTGCATTATTTATTTTGATAAAGCACTTTTGAGTACTCAAGTATAATTTTGAGTACAATTTACTTGAGTTCTTGCCAGCTGTGAGCATACACATTTTTTTTTTGTTATCTTGTATGTTTTTTCAATTGTTGAGCATTTTTTTGATTAAGTGAAATATTTTTTATTTGCAGATTTCAAGGGACATTTGCGGAAGGGCCACATCAAAAAAATTGACCTACAAAAAACATTCAAGTGTGACATTTGTTCCAAAGAATTTTCTCGAAAATATAGCTTGCAGCAACATTTAATAACCCATAATGATGAAAAACCATTTAAGCCATTTCAGTGTAACATTTGTTCTAAGGCATTTGCTCGTAAACATTACTTACAGTCACATTTTAGAACGCACGGTCCTCAAAAACCATTCAAATGTAACATTTGTTCCAAGAAATTCAATCATAAATATAACTTACAGACTCATTTAAGATTGCACAATAACGAAAAACTGTTAGAGTGTAACATTTGTTCCAGGAAATTTCACGTGAAATCTAGCTTACAAAGCCATTTAGTAACTCACACTAATACAAAATTGTTCAAGTGTAACTTTTGTTCCAAGGAATTTAATCATAAATCTAATTTTAGGACACATTTAAGAACGCACACTAAGGAAAAACCATTTAAGTGTAACATTTGTTCCAAGCTATTCAATCATACATCTAATTTACATAGACATTTAAAAACGCACACTTTCAAGTGTGACATTTGTTCCAAGGAATTTAGTCAAAAAGCAGATTTGCATCAACATTTAATAATTGATGAAAAACCATTGAAGTGTGACATTTGTTCCAAAGAATTTATTTATAAACACATATTACAGAATCATTTAAAAACCCACACTAATGGAAATCAATTCAAGTGTGACATTTGTTCTAAGGAATTTACTGGGAAATTCGTCTTACAGCGACACTTGTTAACCCACACTAATGAAAAACCATTCCAGTGTGATATTTGTTCTAAGGAATTTAATTATAAGTATAGCTTGAAGGTACATTTAAGAAGTCACACTAATGAAAAACCGTTCCAGTGTAACATTTGTTCCAAGGAATTTAAATGTAAAACTAGTTTACCAATACATTTAAGAACCCACATTAATGAAAAAGGAATTTAATCATAAACCTAATTTATAGAAACATTTAGGATCTCACACTAATAAAAAATAATTCAACTAATATTTGTTCCAAGGAATTTGATCATAAACCTAATTTACAGAAATATTTATTATCTCACACTAATGAAAAATCGTTCCAGTATAACATTTGTTCCAAGTAATATAAACACAAAATTAGTTTACAAATACATTTAAAATCCCACACTAATGAAAAACGGTTCAAATGTAACTTTTCTTCCAAGGAATTTTTATAAAAAAAAATGGCTTACAAGTACATACGAACCCACATTAATAAGCCATTCAATTGTATCATTTGTTTTGTAGTACTTATTGAATGTTACAGTACATCACTACTACTCTTTGTAGTCATGTTGTTTTACAGTGGTAAAACTTTGGGTTGCCTCTGTCAACTGTTGTTCAAGGCGATACCCCTTGTTTTATATTTTATGCATTATTATTCTGTTTTTATGGTGATACAACAGGTTGTATAGACTTTCGGTAGTTATGAATGGTGAATAAATGCTTTAATAATTATACTTGTTTTATTTATAAAGAAACGAACCATCCCTATATTAAACAAACTTATTTTGCCTATAAACAGATCTTATACACATTTTAGAACTCACACTAATGAAAAATTCCAGTGTAACATTTGTTTCAAGGAATTTAAACATAAATTTAGTTCACAAATACATTTAAAATCATGCACTAGTGAAAAACGGTTCATATCTAAACCTATGTTCTGAAGAATTTAATAAAATATTGTTTTACAAATACATTTATAACCCACATTAATACAAAGCTTTTCCAAGGAATTTATTCTTACATCTAATTTAAAGAGACATTTTAAGATCTCACACTAATGAAAATCAGTCTACTAATATTTTTTCCAAGGAATTTACTTACAGAAACATTTTAGAACTAACAGTAATGGAAAACCTTTCAGTGTAATATTTCTTGTGAGGAATTTTGACGTAAAATTTGTTATTCTACACTACACAAGGAATTTAATAAAAAAGAAATACGTGTGGCACTCTGGGACTGCCGCGGTAAAGCTATTGCATAGCATTTTTTATCAACTTATGCAATTATAATTATTTATTTATGCAGTATCTTTTTTCTTTGATATTAATTAAAGTTTTTTTTTAAATTAATTCAAGTTACACTTTTTGAGCGTGGTGACCGATTTGAAAACAAATATTTTTCTTTTATTGAATAAATGAAAAGTTAATATTGTTTAAAATATTTTTATTATCTTACAATACATGTAGGTTATTCAGGAATTTTTATCATTGAAACTATAGGTTTATGGTAACTGAAATAAGAAACATAAGTTTGAGACTTGATATCCTCTAAATATCTGGAAAATACCGCGTCAATGATGGCCCCATATTTTGTTGTGGATTCTTGTGGATCATCATTCATTTTCAAATTCAATTTTTCCGAAATTGTGTCTAAAAGAGATATAATCAGTTATGAGCAGCTAGTCTACACGCATACATCTAGTAGCACGCACACAAACACCGTGACGAAGTCTGCCGAACTGAAACGACGTTAGACGATGCACGGCTTTCAACGCCGCACCGCTGTGCCGGTCGGAGTGGGGGGTGATTTTTCGAGGGTGATAAATTTATTTTCGTTACGGAATTTCTTGATTCGGTCGCCGCGCCCAAAGCCCGCGATAAAATCTATGCAATAGCTTAATAATGAAATAGTTAACACTGATAAATTAAAAATTAATATTTTTTCCTACGACCACTTAGGAAAGTGACACATATCACACTATATAGTCCTATGGAAAGTGCTATCACACGCGTATGAATAAGAATTTACTTTCCACCCGTGTACGAATATGCTACTTTCCGCAGTAGCTGTCACAAAATGTCAAATGCATCATCCCAGACAGCACACCAAATCCTTTGGATATCTACTGACCATCCCAATATCCACTGAATGTCCATGGTGGATATCTCTTTTATATCCATGAGCTGTAATTTATAGACATGAAAATGTCCATAAATAATAGTAATTATATAGCAAATTATTAAAAAATTACGCCATTGTGACTAATAGTACCGTTCAGATATTTAAAATTAATTTTTTTTAAGGTGTATTCAATATCCCATGGACATCCACTAAATATATCAAAGTCTAGGCGCGAACGCGAACCATCCACTAGATGTAATTTTTGATTTTGCTTACTAAGTATAGATGGCGATACCACTTATGCTCAACCCGCCGTAATTGGGTTCGATCGAAATTTGTTTCACAATCAGACTCCATTAGAGACTGGAGTCGAGAATTTCCATTTATGGCTGAAGAGTTCTAATAAGGATAACTTTCTCCTTAGTGGGCAAAATCAAAGGCAGAGTGTTGAAAATACTTTGAGTGTTGAAAATATTTTTTTATCTCTGCTATTTTCTTTCGACTTTATTCAATAATCATTATTTACTTATGAACCTCTACTAAAGATACATATAAAATATTTTGCTGAATATCCGAATTCTTCTATATCCTGGGATATAGACGGACATTTGGTTGGATATCCACAGAATATATTCTGTGAATATCTCTGGGATTTCTTGTATTGTCTGGATAAGATACTCATTAGATATTTTGCTGGATATCCATATATCTTTTATATTCTGGATATAGACGGACATTTGGATATCCATATTAGATCCACGGAATATTTCTGATATCCACAAAAGATATTCTGTGGGTATCTCTGGGTTTTGGTGTGTTGTCTGGGATTTCTATTTTGATCTTTTTAATGTCCATATTAATACTATAATCGATATGATTGTTAAATTATTGAAATTGATGTAAATTGGATCCTAGATATTTATCTTTAACAATTATTATTAAAATAATTTTAAAATAACTAAGGTTACTCGTTAATGTTGTCTGTCGACCTTTAAAGTTTTTCTTCATTCCTCGAAGTTCTTTTTTTTTTCAGCCGTGGGGATTAGAACCCACGATCGGTGTCTGGCAATCGAATACCAGCGCGTTAGACCGCTCGGCCACGAACGAACTTGACTTAATGGGATATACTGACAGTAATAAGCCACTTGAGTCCAAAGGAGAGTTACAAACATACATACAGGTGAAGCTAATATAAGCGTGTTAAAAACAGTTCAAGTGTAACCTTTGTTTCAAGGAATTTAATATATATAATGGCTCGTAAATACATTTAAGAACCCATATTAGTAAAAAACCATTTGTTCCAAGGAATTTTATCATAAACGAAATTTATAGACATTTAAGATCTCGCAGTAATCAAAAATCCTACAACTGATATTTGTTCAGAGGAATTTACTTATAAAAAGAGCTTACACAAACATTTTAAAACTCACACTAATGAAAAACATTTCTTTCAAGGAATTTTCACGTAAAATTAGTTTACACTAATTTGTAATTATTCCCACTATTTTTTGTTGAGTGGTGTGGAAATAAATAAAAAATCACCCACATATTATTGTCTTTCTCCTGGTTTTAAGGTTTAAATAAAATAAAAAAACTAATACACACAAGATTGCTTTAATCATACATATAACTTATCACAGAATCTCATTTAAATACATCAATAAAATTTTATGTACAAATTAAAAATATAATATAAGATAAAATCCCACGATTCCTTAACATACCAATATTACAATAATTAAAAAAAATACAATTAAATTGCTTTTGTTCTCAATATCACAACACTTTAAATATGGTATAAAAAACGACAAACGACATTCTTAATACTATTTATCAATCTAAAATTTCGTTATACAAAAATATCGAAAGCTGTCAGGTTATAAAATACCATGGGTATCAAATTTTTGAATGGAACTATAGATGTATTATTTATTCTACAGAGCTGGTTCGATTCATTTTAAGAATCACTGAAGATATCGCAAAAAACAAGTTCAAATCTCACAATATTTCTATGTATAAATCTCATATTTATGTCGAAATAAAGAAGAAATTCAATGGCTGTGTCACATAAATCGGCGAGGCCAGCTCTGTTTTATATCTAATTAGTTTAAATTAAGGAAGAATAGATATTGAGCATTTGATATTATTACCTAATTGCACAAATACTCAAATACATGAGGAATAATATTTTACATAATTAAGAGTCTGAAATACAAGTACCTAAAAAAGACTATTTAGAAAAAGAAATAGTTATACATATGAGTACTACAGTCTGTTCGCTATACTTACGCGGGTTTCGGATTAACAAAATTATGCAAATTAGTCATTGACAACCAGTTCCAATAAGCCTCTTCCCAAGAAATTAGGTAAAATTGCCCTAATGGTCAGATTTAAATTAAAATAACATTAGGGTAGGTACTAAATTTGTTACAAATATTGCAGTTGAATTGATTCTTTGCAAGTGTTGACATTGTATGTATATTGTAAATTTAGTGGAAATTTTAAAAATGCCTAGACGTGTGTTAGATGTAGATAGTCTAATTTGTAGTGTACATAAGTATTTTACGGATGAAAAAGAAAATGGCGGTCCTTTAAAATCGGTAATATCTGTACAACAACGCGTATGCGATGCTCTAGGAATTAGTGAAACCAAATTAAGAGGAGTATTACAAAATCACAATAGTGAACTGCCCAAAGAAGATCACCGCAAAACTTGCCCATCATTGAAAACGAAAGATATTCCACATGGAAAGAAATTTGAAATTCGTGATGCCATTTATCGAATGAGGGCCAACAAAGAACATGTGACCTTAAATACAATTCTCTCGGAATTAATAGATAGAAAATTTGACGACATTGAGAACAAGTCTATGACAAGTGATACATAACTTGGGTTTCAAATTTCAAAAGGAGGATAACAGAAAGGCCCTTTGTGAAAGAAGTTCTGTCGTGCACAAGAGAATTAACTTTCTAAGAAAATATTCTAAATTTAAAGAAGAAGGGGCGAATTTTATATATTTAGACGAAACAAGGATATTTTCTAGGGGTGCAACCAAGAGAATATGGCAAGATGATAACGTAAAGTCCATCAAACATACCGATGGAGAAGGTAAGCGAAACATAATTTTACATGCAGGAGGGAAATCGGGTTTTATATAAGGTGCTGATTTAATATTTTCATTTAAATCAAAATCCAGTGACTATCACAATAATATGAACACAGAAATGTTTGTAAAATGGATGCATGAAAAACTTCTCCCAGGTTTAAGTGAGCCCAGCGTAATTATTTTAGACAATGCACCTTACCATTCTGAAGTATTAAACAAAAGTCCAACGAATTCTTGGACTGTTGATAAAATTAAAGAATGGTTGACAAAGGAACATATACCATTTCCTCAATATATAATAAAATCAGAATTATTACGCTTGGCAAATATACACGCAAAACCAAAAACCTTTGTTGTGGATCAGATTATTGAAAGTTACGGTCATCAAGTTTTACGTCCGCCACCGTATCATTGCCAGTTTAATCCCATCGAATATATATGGGGAATAACAAAACAATATTATGACAACCATACTGGGCCTAATGGTTATAGTGACGACGCAGTTCGGGAAACTTTGCGAAAAGCACTTTCAATTGCAACTCCAGAAGTGTGGCGGAACTGTATATCCAAGTGCGAGAAACTAATAGAAGATTGGTGGACTCGTGAAAATAAAATAAACGAAATAAGTCCAATCATAATAACAATTAATGGTGATGACAGTGATGATGATGACGATTATGATATTTTGGATGATAATGACTGATCTTCATTTTTGTTGGCAAGTTCAATTTTTTTATTTTTCATTTGAAATTCTCTACATGGAACAAATTTTTATGTTAGAACATATTTTATTTGAGCTAAATAACCCTCTTATTATACATAGACCATATTTTCTGTGTGAAGTGTAATATAAAATTATTATTAGGTTTATAATAGCCACATTAGACTCCATTAATGAAGAAGTTTAATTCTGCTCTCAATTATACAAAAGATTCTCCATTATTATTTAATTAAAAAGTTGTACATTATTTTTCATTTCATTTAACCAGTTGATATTTCCCCAAAGAACAGGTCAAATTTTCGGGTACTTACCTGAAAATGCTCGAAACCCGAAACCCGCGTAAGTATAGTGAACAGACTGTAGTAGTGCCAACATAGCTGTATGCTTAACCCTATAATATCGAAACTAAACATATCGAAGATTTAATGGTACCTACACTGTTTTTATAATTATTTAAAAGTTTATTATATTTTTTGTTTTCACTGTGCAACCCAAGAATGGCAGTAGACCCTGCAGATTTTTTTCGACCCTAACGTTCATCATTTAAAACGTGTTATTTCTTTATCTGTTATGGTTTGGAATATAGCAATGTTGGCACATACATGAAACTGGCCATAAAGACCAAAGGATTAAAACTTTTAAAAATGATTTTTAAATAATTGAACATTATACAGAAAATAATCACACGATAAACACACATCCTGAATATCAGGATTACAAGTTTTAAATTTGTAAAGAAATGATAAAGAATTTAAATAACAAAATCGTAAAATAATTATATTAATGTATAAATATGATATATATAAAGAATAGTTCTTTTTTAATGGAAAAATATAGGAATTAAATACAATGTGTCTCACATTTAATAAATTTAGTTTTAAGGACCGTATTATACAGGGTATGAGATGGAACAACCTGTATAAAAAAACATACGTGTTACAAAACATAATTTTCTGTCGAATCATGCCGGAAATTTTTTTTTAGTTATGTTAGGTGAAAATTAAAAAAAAATTGTATTTTGTTTCTCAAATTTTCCGACTTTTCAAACTAATTTATCGGAAAATTTAAAACATCAAGTCCTCACAATCTGGTATTGAAATTTTCCCGATACATCAAACACATTTCCGAGGTAAATTATAAGAACGTTTTGGCCCAACGCTTTTCTTCCGGGAAAACTTTGCTTGAAAAGGAGATAAAGCAAAAAGACCTTAAAAAGAATTATACAGCTTGTCGAGACGCATCTATTGATGTATCACATGATATAGGGTTTATGGCAGGAAGAGGGAGAAATTAAAAAAAAAAAACGCGAAACTAGTCGTAGTATAAGCTAAATACGTATTGTCTGTCTATCACGACATTTGATGGGTTCATTCGGGTCCGATAATAACACGATAACAGTCCTAGATGTTTTTATATCTTTCAACTATAAATATTCAATCGTTTATGAGATCCTATGCTCTGCATTCCTATGTGAGACACACTATATATTACAGAAAATATATTGTAAAACGTATTATTTTTTTTTAATGAGAACATGCTTATTACTAATAATTAAAACAAATTCTGCATCTAGAAGACTCAATAAAATTAAATACATAAAAAAGTAGTTTATACTCAATATAAACGAAACTCTAATAACATAGACTAAATGGCAGACAAATTAAAAATATCACACCATAATAAAAAGTGTGTGGCATTTTTGATTCCGATTAACCATCAAGCCATTTATCCCATAATAGAATCGTCAAAGATTTGTTTATATTTAAAACTAGTTACCTGCTTATAAAATTCGAAAATCAATTCGTTTTATGTATATAAAAAAATGTATCCTTTACTTAATCTATTGTAGTTGCAATACCATAAAAAAGAATATAAAACAATAAATAAAATTTACGGAGAAGCTACTCAGTCACATTTTTATCATCTTTAGACAGATCTCTAGATCCAAATGGGCTAGCCATCCTCTGATAGTGGGGTTTTAGCGTGCTCACTGGTCTCGTATAGTCTAAATGGTCGTATTCCATTTCTATATAAAAAAATAAAATACAATTATTATATGTTGAACTGAAATAAAAAATAGTTTAAAGTAAAAGTCTATTTATTTAAAAATATATAATATACACTGTATATTATACAGGGTATCTGTAAAAGGTCTTTACAAAAACATACCACATATTCCTTAGACCAAAATAAGTCGATTTAAGTAAAATTACCTTAGTACAAAGTTGCTTCGTTTGGGCTCCAGAGGGCCTTGAAGTTACAATTTTTAAATCGTTTTTCCCATATAAATTTAAAACGGCATATGCGATTTTGCTGAAATTTGGTGTATTGGTAGAGTTTTATGTGGCAAAAAATGGTATTAAAATTTTGTCCGATAATAATACATAGGCCTAGAACTTGATTTTTTAAATAATTGCACCTTTAAAAATTCTACGCCAATGGAAGAAAAGGAGTTTGAGTATGAAATTTAGATTGCGCAACTCATTTACTTTAAAAAAGATACTCTTGATAAGACTCGATTACTCTCATGGTTTTAACGAAATTTGCATTTTAGTAATTTTAGAACATAAACAATAATTATTAAAATACAAACTTTGTCAAAACCATGAGAGTAAATCGAGTGTTATCAAGGGTACTTTTTTGTAGTAAATGAGTACCCAATCCAAATTTCATGCTCAAACCCCTTTTTTGCCATTGGCGTAGAATTTTTAAAGGTGCAATTATTTAAAAAATCAAGTTCTACGCCTATGTATTATTATCGGACAAAATTTTATACGATGGAAAACATAAAAATGTACTTTTTTCATATCTTCTTCAACACCTCTAATCGAGACTTTTAACAAAAATACTCGATTCTTGCCATGCACGATTTTTTGAGGAATATTAATTATTTGCCTGCAATACGTATACAAAAACATTTATTGTTGGTTTCCATAGTTTCATCTAAATAAAAATATTGTCAAGTTTTAACACCTAATCTCTTGTTAACGAGTGAAAGTGTTCTATCTTACTCAATAATTAAAAAAACAAATGCGTGGTTTATTAATATGGCTGTACAATATACCAATGCAGAATATACCGATATGTTACTGACATTAGGATTTTGTGAAGGAAATGCTCGAGAGAGTGTCAGGGTGTACTCTGAAAGGTTTCCAAATCGTCGTGTACCTAGCCACCCAACTTTTGCTGCTTTTGAGAGACGTATTCGGGAGACCGGTTCCTTTGCTCCCAACACTGTTGATAATGGAAGAGAACGTTTTGTAAGGATTCCTGAAGTTGAAGAAGACATTTTAGAACGTGTTGAAGAAGATCCAGAATTAAGCACCAGACGAATTGGAAGGGAACTAGGAGTAAGTAAAGATGTCGTTCATAAAGTGCTTAGAGAACAATTGCTATATCCATACCATAAGAAGCCAGTACAAGAATTATTAGTCCATGATCCTCAAATTCGTTTGGGTTTTTGTCGATTTGTTAATATGCAAAGAGAAAGAGATCCAAACTTTGTCAAGAAGGTTCTCTTTACCGATGAAGCGGGTTTTACAAGAAGAGGTATAACTAATACCCATAATGAACATGTTTATGTCGTTGAAAATCCGCATGCAATAAAGGTTAAACCATTTTCAGCACGAATTCAAAATTAATGTGTGGGCTGGAATAATTGGTAATTTCATTGTTGGTCCTGTCATACTTCCACGAAGATTAACTGGAGAAAATTATTTGGATTTTCTACAAAATACGTTGTCAGAATTGTTAGAAGATTTGCCTCTCCAACTTCGGAGAGATATGTGGTTTATGCAAGATGGAGCTCCACCACATTTTTCTTTAAACGTTAGAAACCACTTGAATGAACAATATCCACACAAATGGATAGGCAGAGGAAATGACGTACCTGTAAACTGGCCACCACGTTCCCCAGACCTAACACCGATGGATTACTTTTTATGGGGACATCTGAAATCCACAGTTTACAGGGAACCTGTAGAAAATAAGGAACAACTCTGGCAACGTATTCAAAATGCAATAAACAATCTTAGAGGTGATGAAGAAGTTATGGAAAGGATACATTTTAATTTTCTTCGACGTATAAATCTTTGTATGCGTGAAAATGGTGAACATTTTGAACAATTTTTGTAAAATCTCTATTTTGATTATGTTGTAAATAAATATTTTTGTGAAACCTATACACTCCAAATCATTGAAACAGAAATTTAGCGAAAACCATGAGAGTAATCGAGTCTTATCAAGAGTACCTTTTTTAAAGTAAATGAGTTGCTTAATCTAAATTTCATACTCAAACTCCTTTTCTTCCATTGGCGTAGAATTTTTGAAGGTGCAAT
Source organism: Psylliodes chrysocephalus (assembly GCA_927349885.1). Lineage (NCBI taxonomy): Eukaryota > Metazoa > Arthropoda > Insecta > Coleoptera > Chrysomelidae > Psylliodes > Psylliodes chrysocephalus. The sequence goes on along the minus strand of OV651824.1, from coordinate 38,259,307 downwards.
TATTTAAAAAATCAAGTTCTACGCCTATGTATTATTATCGGACAAAATTTTAATACCATTTTTTTGCCACATAAAACTCTACCAATATACCAAATTTTAGCAAAATCGCATATGCCGTTTTAAATTTATATGGGAAAAACGATTTAAAAATTGTAACTTCAAGACCCTCTGGAGCCCAAACGAAGCAACTTTGTACTAAGGTAATTTTACTTAAATCGACTTATTTTGGTCTAAGGAATATGTGGTATGTTTTTGTAAAGACCTTTTACAGACACCCTGTATAATATAATCTAAACCATTTTAATCAAAACGTGTGGCGAAAGTTTATTTTACTGAACGATGTGTGACGCAAAAAAAACCAAGTATAACTGCCTAAAGAACAATTTATCTACTATACATAACTGTCTAATCTTTAGGTACTGAAAACAAATAATTATTCTAAGAAACATGCAACTTTGGTACATACGTTATACTAATAGTATATTTTATTACAATATAGAAACTTTTTACTTATAATCAATGATATATTTACATAATTAAAGAGGCAAGTAGATAAAGGGGCTAAGTGACAAACCAATAATGTTTATAAAATCATTCTTTTGTGTTTCCACCTGGAACTTTTGTTTAAAACTGAATTAAAGTATGATTTTTTGGCATAATGTTACTTGTTAGTTATACTATTAAACTAACTAAATTTTTAAAAAATATTACGGTATTACAAAAAAATATGTAGATAACACAATGGAAGATAAATATTGGTGCTGCAGATGGATAAAAGAGACAAATTATGAAAGACTTAGAAGTTTATTAAAAATGTACTATTCTACAAAACATATTTTAGATTTTTACGTTTATACTGATCTACAAGTTTTCTTATTTTCATTGACTTCTTTCCCTCTAAAGAGTAACTCATAAAACCTACGATACTGTCGAGGAACATATTTAATTTGTTCTTTTAAAACTTGAAGTTTTGATTGTGACACATTGTCCCTAATATTCTCTGGTGGCATTAGTTGAAGTGGAGGTAAATGACAAGCATTTTTTCACACAAACTTCAGTTACTCTATTTATAATCCACATAAATCACTCCCATAAATAATATATAATAAACATAAGAACAACAATATATTTGAAGACTGCTCGGCCTGCATAGCAACAGTAAACATAATCTAAGGGGTTTTTTTTAATTTCCTGTAAACATATTTGCACTTCTGCATTTTATTTACAAACACTTAGCGCCTAATTGTCATCCATCTTCCTTATGGAAAATTAACAGCAAATTAAGCATTAAAGCTAGCCTGTTTTCCTTGCGCCTACATAAATATAGTAAAAAATAGATCGTTAAAATATATCTACAACTGCAAACAACAATATTCTATCCTTCTCTTCCTTTAAATCAATGGTAGCTGCCGCTCGCAAAGATGGAATAGAAGACACCATCTGCTGGTGGATAGAAGACATGTTACGCGGACGGCAAGTATAGGCACAAATGTTCAGTGAAATCATGAAGGTGAATATCCATAGGGGATGCCCACAGGGTGGAGTCGTTTCTCTTCTACAGTGGAACCTAGTGGCAAATGAACTGCTGAAAACACTGAACAATCAAGGGTTGTACGCCCAACGATATGCCGATGACATAGTCATCCTTATCCGAGAAAAACACCAAACCAGTCTTTGAACTCACGCAAAGAGCTCTTAGGCTGACAGAAATGTGGTGCGTTAGGGAAAACGTGTTGGTAAACCCTGACAAGGCACAACTCATAGCCTTTACTCGAAAAACAAGGTTGGACGTTTCATAAACTACGACTCTGTTTGGAGGAAGGCTAAACAAAACGAACCAAGTAAAATATCCGGGTCTAATCCTAGATAGCAAACTTACTTGGAACCAACACTTACAAAAAGTGGCCAACAAATATAAAATGTCTCTCATTGTAGGGAGACAGGCATTTGGAAAAACATGGGGATTAAAACCAAAAATGTGCAGGGGGTTTTCTCGCCTCTGAGAAAATTGTCCCTTACTAATAGCGCTGGTTACGGGCGGCTCTCGAGCGCCAAATTTTTGGTTATAGTTTACTCCACAAACTCTCGAAGCGGTTTCGAAAGTACTCCGGTAGCTACAGATGGAGATGAAAAATTCCAGGGGTCAAAGGTCACTTAGACACAGGTAATGGTAGGCCACAAGTAAAGGATTTTAATCGTTGCTTGGGCTGGTACAAAATTTATCACTAGCTGAAATACAAGGAGGAAATAATGTATGGAATTGGTAACCAGTAATACGGCACATATATTGCTTTAAATTATTTACAACATAAAAAGAAATAAATTAAGGTATTTCAACGCCCACCCTCACGGTAATATGTACAAACCCTGAACAAAAATAAACAAACAAAACGGCCGGAAATAACTTCCGAATAGCCTTAATAAAAAAAATTAAATCTATAATTGTAGTAATCACGGTCGCAGCAAAAGTTTATTATTGAACAGTCTATTCGGTTGAGCTAAAAATATAACTTGCTATTTCGAGCAGGAGAAATATTAATTCGGTCGTAGGAAAAATTTACTATTAGACTATTTACGGACGCAGGAAAAATTAACTATTTAACAGTTTAATCGGTAAAGAAAATAATATTTACGGTCGTAGGAAAAATTAACTGTTGAATTGTCTAATCGGTATTTACCATCAAATGAATATACCATGATTGCTTCGGCAAAGCAAAATTGCATATACCGTTGCAGAGAATGCGAGGGAACAGGTTCGTGGCAGTACTACTTTCAGGGCCGAAACCGCCGGGACTCAAGAAGTTTACTCAAACTACTGGTTGGAAAGTAAAACCAATTAACAATCGGGATAGCACATTATCTCTGAATGAAGTGATCGTAATCACGAGCCGCTTCAGACAGGGGAATGATATTATTTAAGTTCGCGTAAATATGCGGTTCAGAGTACAAAATAAAAGAAAATGTCTCGTCGCAATTCTATTAAGGTAACAAATCAAAATATTAGACAATTCCCAAACAGTTCCGACCAATTATTTATTGGTTAAAGCTTTAAATAAACTAAAATTAAATTTACGATTTTTCCATGAAAATTTATGGTAGTAGGAAAAATTAAGTGTACACCTATATTTACGATCGAATGAAAAACATATTATTTAACAGTTAAAGCCATAAATAAACTAAAATGAAATTCAAAAAAAAAAAAAAAAAAACGGTGCTTTCTAACAAAAATAAATTAAAGTATTTCTTAATCAAAACAAGTTTCAATTCTTAACTCAACACGGAATAACATTAATCAAAAATAAATCAAAATAAAACGGTTTCAAATAACACGGCTTAAAGTCTCGAGCAAAGAAAAATAAAATAAATATCAATTTATAAAAACAATGACAACAATTTACCTATCGTCAAGATCGCGGCTAGAAATTTATATCGGTTTAAAATTGTATCTCTCGCAAGCAATATCGGAATCGCGGATTTCGGTCTCTAAATATTTTTTCTATTTTCAGCTGTTCAATAAATCGGTGTATTAGGAACTAAAATTTTTAATTGAATCCCCGTCGATTGCCCTACCACTAACAGAAAATCACACCATTGCAACTCGCGCACGCAAAATAATTGGACGATTTGGGCTAAACTGCGACAAGCTTATATACAGGGTATATCCATGAAGTTAAAATTAAGTAAAAATCGAAATTAATACCCGGAATTAGTTAAAAAAATTATTAACGAAAATTGACTTCATTACAAATGGTCCACTGGCTATATTTGGCAATAACAAGACCCATGATAACTTATGGAGTGGTTGTTTGGTGGCTAAAAGTAAACCAGAAAACAGGCAATACCCTCTCAGGAGTACAGAGGCTGGCATGCCTTTGTATTACAGAAGCACTGAGAAGTACACCGACAGCCTCTATGGAAATCATTCTAAACCTCCCACCCCTTGACCTAGTCATAAAGGGGGAGGCCAGAATAAGTGCATACAGACTGGAAATCTCCAACAACTGGAACCCACGTGGATATATAAAACATACCAGAATAACACATGAAGTATGTGATTCTATATTAAATATGGGATCAGATCACATGACACCGCTCCTAATATTTAACAGACTCTTCCAGGTCAACTGTAACTGGAACGAGGTAAATAAGGAGATAGATAAATACTTAGATCTATCCGTATGGTATACGGATGGATCTAAAACTAACAAGGGAATAGGCTCTGGCGTACATGGAGTTAAACCCAAATGCGACATCATTGTCTCACTGGGAAAACATGCCACTGTATTTCAGGCTGAAATACATGCAATCGAATTGTGTGTAAGAGAGAATTTAAGAAGGAAGTACAAAAAACAAACCATCCTAATTCTCTCAGACAGCCAAGCAACCTTAAAGGCTCTTGATTCAAACAAAATCAAGTCATAGGTCTCCAAGAAAATGAAAAGGCCGATGAACTCGCCAAAGAGGGATCAGATCTACCATTCGCAGGACCCGAACCTGTATTTAGGATAAGCAAAACCTCTGCTTGACAGGCAGTGAACAGGTGGATAACCACAAAACACCAAATTCACTGGCAACAGATAGGAAGGCATCAGTAAACTCATGCTAAGGGGACCAAACCCACGCATGGCTACTGAGGCACTACAACTCGCAAGGCCTCATATATCCACCATTGTGGAATTACTAACGGGGCACTGCTTGGTGAAACACCTTCATGTGATGGGATTACACAATGAACCCACTACGTGTAGACTCTGCATGGAAGAGGAAGAAATCTTATACCATGTGATCTTCGAATGCGAAGTTCTTACTAGGCGAAGTTTCATCCTTTTCGGCCTAGAACCGGAAAGAACGCTCCAGGAACACTTGGTAGGGAATCTATTAAAACTAATCAAAGAACACAGGACTATTCCAAAGATAGTACCTAAATACGAGGAAATCAGGGAAATACAATAGACCCAAGAGGCCGCAGTGTTTTGGGCTAAATCTAAAGCTTAATTTATAACCGCCGTAACGTAACTTAAGAACTTAACGTAAGAAGTTGAAATATTGAATTTACGTATACTTATTTATACTGTTCGTAACGTAACTTAAGAACTTAACGTACCGTAGAAAGTTCGCCAACTTTTAACTTAACAACTTAACTTAAGACCTTACGGTTAGCCAATGAGTTCAGCATGTGATAACTGTAAATTATTCTCTTTTTATTTTTTTTTTATAAATGAATAGACAAATACCATTTGTAAACTATCATTCTCCTTTTTGATGGACATACATTATCATGAATGATTTGTGTTTATGTTATTGGGGATAAACTATTTATGAGATATGAGTGTTGCTGCATATATCTAGAACTAAAATAAGACACAAAACTAGTTTGCTAGGAAAGATTAAATTCTCAATATTGCTCAAAAACAATCAACATCTTCGGTAAACTATTGTTTTATTATATTTTTATATTATTGCTTTTAAAGTAGTTAATATATTCTTTCTATATAGCAAAATCATAATTTATAAGTTTTATTTAGAGGTTAGGTACATAGTTTACACTTGTTTATTTCATAACGTTGTCAGTAATTTGATAATCTCTGAAATCAACACGCATGCTCAACTCTTACGTTACGGACATTTATAAATAGACTTTATTTTTATATCTTAGGTTAAGTTTTTACGGCGTTAAGTTACGTTACGGTGGTTATAAATTATACTTTACCCTACCTGCTTTAAACTGATAAAAAGATACGTCTAATAATTGCCCATAAACTTGTTAACATAGACCTTGTTCACCGTCATGAAATAGTTTCATTTGATTATGAATTATACGTTTCTATGCTTCGTGTAACAAGTTGCGATGACGGTGAATGAACAACGAACAGTGTTGAAATTTAAAATCATTTGACATATCGTTTGTACTTTAAATAAATCTAAAATCATTTATTGTTCCAAACATTTTGAGTCGGATATTGAAATTATTTTACGGTAAAATATGTTACGACACATTTTACTAACTTGCACAAATAACTCTGCTACAGAACCCTTACTTTAGTTCCCATTTGGCGTATTTGACAAATCACAAAACATCTGTCAAATGTAAAATTGTGTTGATTGTTAAACGTAGAAGCGCTATTACTTTTTAACAAACGGTTTCAAAGAAGCTGTTTCAAGTTTGAACGTTCACCGTCACCGATTCGTAATCGTACGAAACCGTTTGATGACGGTGAACGAGCCCATAGTATACTTTATAGCTAAAGAATCAGTTCGCTCACTCTGCGTAGGCACTTTTGATCTCAATGTTCCAGTTTATACATTGCGCTCCGATTTGTATCCCTGGCGCATACAGAATCAAATCATAACCAATACAATATATGACAACTGCCTATGTTCAAACAGCATTCTTCTGCGCATCCAGAATTTGTATCCCTGGAGTGGATGTTATTTTGGAACATCCAACTGGTCCGAGTGATTCTTTAGCAATACACTGTGCCCATGGTAATGAACTTAATTGAATAATTATTAGGCGTACTAACCGTAGAAGCATGCGGCGCGGTGTTGCCAGATCTACTCTACACATTTCCTCAAATTTGGGTAGAAATCAATGACAGTGTGGGTGTATCTTATTATTTATTGTGATCTATATTAACCTTCGACAGTAATGATGCATTCATATAATATAAATCAAATCAGTAATTTTACGAGAAAAATTGACATGATCAAGCTATTTTATAAAAAAAAAAGTGAGAGATAAAATTGAACAAGACTTACTTGGAATATTTCCAAACGAACGTACCTATTAGGAAATTACAATTATAACCTCCACCTTTGTTCTAAGTTATTAATATACTTCTAAGGATACTAAAAATGTAAATATTACACTTACCAATATCTTTAGCGTCCTTTTGATTAATCTCAGCATATACGTGATCTAGCTTATCGATACTGTGATAAATGTTTGGATTAGTGGCATCCGCTTCTCTATTTTTTAAACTTCTTAATTCGTCCAGGCTTGGTTCATACACACCTGTCAAACATAAAAAAAAAAGTTTTCGTAAGTTTTTCAGTATAAATATTGTTCATAATGTTATAAGAGCTCCAATAAGATGTAGATGAGATAGTACCAATTTCTAGTAAAACAAAAAACTATAATAACGTAGGTGTTTTTAGAATGAACATGAATATTTCATTCATTTTTCAGTGTAGTTCTTAAATTGGCTCATATTATTGAAAAATCGTTAGCATTAAATTTCATGGTCCTATTTTTATATAGATCATTGCATACCTTTTGCTAAGTCGTCATCGTCAGTTGAACAACAGGCGATGCCGCCCAGGCGCGCTCTCTCCAAATTGGTGTTTGACGGCTTGTGCAAATTATTGAGAATTTTCGTAGTGTTGTTTAAAAGAAGGTCATTGTCTCGTTTGCCATTGCCTTGATATGAATAAACTGGATTGTCAAAGTGATTGCGATCTGGAATGTAAAACAGATCTTAAAATATCGACGAAAATGTTTCTGTTAAAAAAATGAAAATAAGGTTCTTTAAGATTTATATTTTATTCGAAAAATATTCTTGATTCATTAGTATAGCTATATAAATTGAGTTTAATCGACTTATTTTGACTTCTACAAAACGTTGTAGATGTGTCCCAGCAATTTTGATACATGAAATAACAATGGTCCTAAATTTGACCCCTGGTGCACCCCAGAAGTTATTAGACAAAATATGAATGTATAATTTCCAATACTAATAATTTGCAACCATTTTCAGTTAAGTATTTAAGTATAATATATAGTTTCCCAGATAGCACAGGACGTCCTAAGGACGTCCATTAAATGTCCATTTAATGTCTGTACGTCCAGGACCAATTATGGACGTTTTAAGTACGTCCAATTTAGTACATTCTCGGGACGTCAAGAAATAGATATCCGCAGAACGTTAATTTTACGTGCTTTACTGTATTTCCATGGATTCACATTCGCATTGCATTATTATTTGTTTATATTATATAAAAAACATATATAATCAAATAATATAAATAATTATTAAAGATAACATTGTCCCAATATCCAATTGAAAAAAGGCCAAATAGACAAAAACGAAGAAGGTCATTTACAAGAAAGAGACATTGTTGACAAGTGTCATTTTATTTTTTATTTTTTATTTTTAATTATTAAAGATTCAAGCACTGAAATATTCTCAAGACTCAGGTTTTATAAAAAAAAAGAAAAAACATGTGTTCAATGTTCATGATTCGATGGTATATACATATTATACGAGTACAAGTTCTATCATCCCGCCATTTGACTGTGATTCGACTCTGTGAGTTTGTTGTTGATGAATATTAATTTTTTGCAGTTTGTATGTTTGAGAAAGGTAGAAATTTTCCAATGAATACTACAAAGCTAAAAGGTTAGTGAATGTATAATGTCTAGCAAGGCAAACTTAAACAAACAGATTGGATTTTAATATTGATCTACCTTTTATTTTGAATAAGGGATTAAATTATTTTTAGATTCAGCTGAGAAGGCAAATATGGCCAAATCAAGAAAAAAAATGACTGCTGTCAATCCAGGCATGGTTGAAAAGAATAAAGTAGAGGAGTTTTTCATTGAATACTACAAAGCTAAAAGGTTAGTATATTCATAATGTCTAGCAGGGCAAACTTTAACAAACAGATTGGATTTTCATATTGATCTGCCTTTCATTTTGAATAAGCGATTAAATTATTTTCAGGTTCAACTGAAAAGGCAAATATGGCCAAATCAAGAAAAAAACTGACTGCTGTCAATCCAGGCATGGTTGAAAAGAGTAAAGTAGAGGAGTTTTCCAGTGAATAATTCAAAGATAAAAGGTTAGTGAATTCATAATGTCTAGCAGAGCAAACTTTCGCAAATAGATTGAATTTTCATATTGATCTGCCTTTCATTTTGAATGAGCTATTAAATTATTTTCAGGTTCAACTGAGAAGGCAAATATGGCCAAATCAAGAAGAAACAACTGCTGTCAATCCAGGCATGGTTGAAAAGCGTAAAGAAGAGGAAAGACGGAATGAATTTGACGAAAAAGTTTCAATAATTTTATTATTTGTAGGTTATTTGCTTCCAAATAAATTTTTTTGAAATTATTCATTATTTTCACTAATTTCCTTACATCCTATTATTCCCCATTCAAGCTTTTGAAAATGTCCATGGAATGTCCTTAAATGGACGTTCTTAAGACATCCTGATTATTAACAATGGACGTTCCAAAGACGTCCATAAGACGTCCACGTCCGTGAAATGGACGTTTTAAGGATGTCCTGAATGTCCAAGCAGGACGTTTTTAGAACGTCCATAAGACGTATTTGTGCTATCTATAAGTACAGGGTGATTCCATTTAAAAAACATTTTTGTTCCAAACTGAAAATATCGAAAATAATTTTAAAATATGGAATTTAATGGTAGATACTGTTGAGTAAATGTTTGGTTTTGTATTTTTAATGGATCACCCAGTATAAATTACCTATATTTTTTTTAATTTCAATATAGAATTTTTTGTGTAACACATACCTGGAGAAAAGGCACTTGGATCCGCTATGTACTGCACATGCGCTATTTCCGTTTTTAAGTTAGACACACGACGTCTGTAGTAGAAAACAAGCAGCACCACTATCGCGATGAATATGATAGACACCATGATGACAGCTACAATAACACCATAACCGCCTTCGGCTTGTTCAATTTGTCGGACCCTACCGAGTACATTCGATTCTTCACAATGATCACCGGTGTAACCGTGTTTGCAGATGCATCCGTCTGCTGGATGACAGATGAAATTGTCATTTTCACATTCGCAGGGCGTCATGCAGTGATCTCCATAATATCCTTCTGGGCATACTGAAAAAGAATCATTTTCTATAGTAAATTTAACTTCTATTATTATGGAATTTCTGATCTGAAGGGCAAGTTTTATTTGTGGTGCTCATGTGCTTACTTTACAAAGTCATCATTACATTACACTTTAGATATGAGAAGCACTGCTAAAGTTTACAGAATAAGTACTGCTCTTCAACTTGCCAACGTTCTTCAATTGTCATATTCGTAAAATTTGACGTCTTCAACATGTAATTCAGTTGACAGTTCTATTTTAAACTGAACTGTTAAGATTTACCAGAAGTATATTAATTAATAATTATGTAAAAAGGAAATTTCGAATTGTAATTTTCAAGTGATAATTTTTTACGGTTGTTTTATAGCTATATTTTTTCATATTTTTTTTTTAGTTTTTTATTGTTGTTTTACAATATATTATATAGTTGTTTTTTATACTTTTAAATAGTTTTTTATAGTTTTAATAGTTTTTTTTTATAGTTTTTTAGATTTCTCATAGTTTTTATATTTTTCTAATTTTTTTTGTTTATTTATGATTTTTTATGGTTTGTTTATGATTTCTTATAATTTTTTAATAGTTATATATAATTTTTTTGGGGGGTTTTAATAGTTTTTTTAGTTGTTATATAATTTTTTGTTTTTTTTTTTAGTTTTTGTTTGTTTTTTATAATTTTTTAGTTTTAAATAGTTTTTTATGGTTTGTTTATAGTTTTTTTTTTAATTATTTTTATAGTTTTTAAAGTTTATAGTATTTTAGTTTGTTTTGTTTATGATTTTTTGTTTTGTTTATGATTTTTATTTTATGATTTCTTATAATTTTTTAATAGCTATATAGTTTTTTATTTTTTGGGGAGCTTAATCATTTTTTAGTCATATCATTTTTTATTCTTTTTAGTTTTTGTTTGTTTTTTATATTTTTTTAATAATTTTTTAGTTGTTTATAGTTTTTAATTTCTTTTATAGTTTTTTTATAGTTTTTTATAGTTTTATTGTACTTTTTTATAGTATTTTAGTTTTTTGTGTATTGTTTATGATTTTTTGTTTTATGATTTCTTATAATTTTATTTAATTTTTTTGGGGGGTTTTAATAGTTTTTTGTTGTTATATAATTTTTTTTTAGTTCTTGTTTATTTTTTTTTTTATTATTGTTTTTTATGATTTTTTTAGTTTTTTTTTATTTTTTTATTGTTTTTTTATTGTTTTTACAATTTTTAATTTTTTATAGTTTTTTTTATATAATTTTTTATAGTGTTTTAGTTTCTAATAGTTTTTTTTTATATTTTTTTATAGTTTACTAGTTTATGTTTTGTTTATGATTTTTTTGTTTTGATTTCTTTTAATTTTTTAGTAGTTATATAGTGTTTTATTTTTTTTAAGGTTTTAATAGTTTTTTAGTTGTTATATAATTATTTGTGTTTTTTTAGTTTTTGTTTGTTTTTATATTTTTTGTTTTTCTTATGATTGTTTTTTATATTTTTTTATAATTTTTTAGTTTTTTATAGTGCAGTTTTTTTAGTTCTTTTTGTTTTATAGTTTTTTAGTTTTTAGTTTGTTTTGTTTATGAATTTTTGTTTTATGATTTCTTATAACTTTTTAATAGTTATAGTTTTTTATTTTTTATGTTTTGTTTTTCTTATGGTTTTTATATTTTTTAAATGATTTTTTTAGTTTTTTATAGTTTTTATAGTAGTATTTTATAGTTTTTAAATTGTTTATAGCTTTAAATAGTTTTTTTTTATTTTTTTTTATTTTTTTTATAGTTTTTTTTATGGTTTTTACATTTTTTTATTTCTTATAGTTTTTACAACTTTTAATTTCTTATATTTTTTTTATATAATTTTTTAAAGTATTTTTTAGTTTTTTATAGTTTTTTATAGTTTTTTTAGTTTTTTATGGTTTTTTTAGTTTTTTTATAGTTTTTTTAGTTTTCTATAGTTTTTTTATAGTTTTTAATAGTTTTTTTTTATAGTTTTTTATAGTTTTTTTTATAGTTTTTTTAGTTTTTTATAGTTTTTTTATAGTTTTTTTTTATAGTTTTTTTAGAGTTTTTTTAGAGTTTTTTTATAGTTTTTTTTTAGTTTTTTAAAAGTTTTTTTAGAGTTTTTTTAGAGTTTTTTAAAAGTTTTTTTTATAGTTTTTTAATAGTTTTTTATATTTTTTTAATAGTTTTTTATAGTTTTCAATAGTTTTTTATATTTTTACATTTTTTTTAGTTCATTAGTTTATTTTTGTTTTGTATATGATTTTTGTTTTGATTTCTTATAATTTTTTAGTTGTTATAGTGTTTTATTTTTTTGGGGGTTTTAATAGTTTTTTAGTTGTTATATAATTTTTTGTTTAGTTTTTGTTTTTTTATTTGGTACGTTTCTCTTGTGATTGTCTTTTAGTTTGTTATATTTTTCATAATTTTTTAGTTTTTTATTTTTTTTTATAGTTTTAAATAGTTTTTTTTTATTTTTATAGTTTTTTGTTTTATTTGATTTTTTGTTTTATGATTTATTATAATTTTTTATTTTTTGGGGGTTTTTTTAATAGTTTTTGTTATTCTTAGGATTGTTTTTGTTATGATTTTTAGTTTTTTTTTATAATTTTTTATATTGTTTTGTTTTTTATAGTTTTTAATAGTTTTTTTATAGGTTTTTATAGTTTTTTTATAGTTTTTTTATAGTTTTTGTATTTTTAATATTTTTTTAGTTTATTTATGTTTTGTTTATGATTTTTTGTTTTAATTTCTTATAATTTTTTAATAGTTATATAGTTTTTTATTTTTTGGGGGTTTATAAAAGTTTTTTTATATTTTTTGGGAGTTTTTAATATTTTTTTTTTCATATTTTTTATGTTTTTCTTATGATTGTTTTTTATATTTTGTTTGATAATTTTTTAGTATTTTATAGTTTTTTAGTAGTTTTAAATTACTTTTATAGTTTCTAATTTTTATTTTTTAAATATTTTTTTATAGTTTTCAGTTTTTTATGCATTGTTTATGATTTTTTAATGTTTTATTTTTTCTTTTATTTTTTGTTTGTTTTATTAATAGTTGTTTTATATTTTTTGTTATTCTTATAATTTTTGTTTTAGTTTTTTATATTTTATTATAGTTTCTTAGTTTTTATATTTTTTTTGTTTTTTTATGTTTTATGATATTTTGTTCTGTTTATGTTCTTTTGTTTTATGATTTCTTGTTATTTTTTGTTTATTTTTTGTTTTATGATTTCCTATAATTTGATATTGTTCTTTATAAAATTAAAACTTACATTCTTGACATTGAGTACCCGTCCATCCAGCTTTGCACCTACACACCCCATCGTTTCTTCTGCATTCTCCGCCATTTAAACATTTACAATGTTGGCTACAATTTATTCCAAATCTACCAGGTTGACACGGTGTCGTGCAGTTTGCACCCATCCAGCCGGGCAAACATTGACAGTCTCCTAAAATGGCCCAGAATTAATCATTTTTGATAAAGAAAAACAATTAGGCAAAAGTATTTTATAACTATCTAGAAAATTTATTTTTCATACAAATTTTAGAATAAACAAAATTAATATATAGAATAGACATTAAATATTTTTTGGTTTTGTAACTTTTCAAATATTTCATTTAATACTACCATTAGTTTTCAATCACTCTTTTTATTACTTTTAATTTTTATTACAATTTTTTTCATTATGTACTTTTGACCATGAATTGACCTACATAGTTTATTCATTCTTTTTTTTTATTATTATTATTATTATTTCAATTAGGTATGTACAATTTCAAATTTTCATGTTGTATATTTGTAATAAATTTGTTTATTTTATATTTTAAATGGATTTATGCAAAATTGAACCATTTAAAATATTGTTATGATATTTTGTATTGCTTTACCTGTGACATGATGACAATCGCCTCCATTTTTACAAGAACAAGTTTGTTCGCAATTCTTTCCATAGCTTCCAAATGGACAGGGATGTTCACATGTAAATCCACGGTATCCGGGCGGACATATGTATTCACCAGTGATATGATCGCAAGTCTTATTTCCTGAAAAAGAAAAAAAAATCATTTATGTACCGTTCTTAACACTCATTGTTAATTGTCTTGCATTCTTGTTTAAGGTCCTACAATTTATAAAAGTAATTAAAAAGAAAATTAAGAGTTTGGTGATTTTTTCATGGATCCCATCATCAAATTTATATGGGACCACCCTCGAGATATCCCCTTTCTAATAAAAATGAATCATAGAAATCTGACAACGTGGTAAAGAATTATCGCTGAATTTACATAAAAAATAATTCTATGAATTGAAAATTTCCTTATTTGTTACCAAAATACTTAAGAACAGAAATATTTTGTTAAAACCCAAATAGAAATTATTGAAATATTACCTTTAGAAACTTCTGGACATCTCTGTCTACAACCACTACCATAATAGCCAACGTCACATGGAGTAGTACATTCTTCTCCTTGCCATCCTCTGGCACAAAAACATATGCCTGTTTCAGGATCACAAGAGCTGTTATTTTGGCAGTTACAAGACCTTTCGCAGTTTGTACCGAATTTGCCTTCCGGGCACATCGACTCACACAGCACACCTACAATAATGAATGATAAATGATTTTATATTTTGGATTTAATTTAATATTTTGAAACAATTTATTTAAATTTCATACCTACATACTATTATAATTTAGATATTATTTAATAATCTACAACTAAAGTCAAGGTAAAGGATGAATCACAAAAAGTTCGAAAATTAGTAAATGCAGGAAATTGAAAATTATGTTAAAAATTAGTAGAAACTGTTACTCAAATTATTTAGATACATGCTAATTCAAAGTTATTGATAAAACATTGTAAAAGACATTTGATTCGAAAAATAATAAAAATTGAATGTTTATAGAGAGAAAAATCAGTATTACTACAATTTAACAAAGAACTCGGATATAGTTGGGAAATTACGTCTACAACATGCGACATTAATTGATTTAACTTCACTCATATAAATACTAGATAAGTAACGCATACTTTGTACTACAGCAAATGTTTTGTTCCATCATCTCTAGGATATTAAAAAAAAGGTCAGCAAAAAAATTTAATATAAAAAAAAGTACAAATGTATGTATAGCAATTTGTAAATGAATTAAAACTATTGCGAAGAAAAAAATATCTACCTTTCCATTGACTTTTGCAAATACATTTGCCAGTTATTGGATCACAACCCGCATGATGTCCTTCTTGACATTGGCAAACTTGCTCGCAATTGATTCCAAAATAGCCTTGCTGGCATTTGCTTTCGCAAAATTCGCCAGTATATCCAGCCCCACATGTACAACTACCTAATAACACGCCATGCAAAAATCAAAAATAAATTTCAAAACCCAAAACAATAATAAAAAATAGCAAAAAACAGTATAGTAATTCCAGTATTAGAAATCCGAAAATTTTGACCAGTAAGTTTTTGTAAAAATTTGGTTTTTATTAATTTTCGATATGAAAATTTCCGACAAAATGTAACGAAAAAATGTGTGCCAGTCCAAAAGAAGAAATTCCGGACATAACATGCAAGTGTGGTTTTTATTGGTCTTGAATAGCAGTAATACTCAAACTTATTGTAGTGCTGCTACTCAGTTTAAATCTATTTATAGTAGACGGCACAGATAAATTTTACTATTCCACAATTAAATATCAGTATTATTAATATATCTATATATAATTCACAAAGACACTGCCGACGTTCAGCTTAGAAAACACAGTTGTGAAACAGTAAAAAAAATTATGCTCATAGTACCCTTCAAGCAAATATGCTGGAAGCTAGTATCGAATAAATATTTTATGCCTGGCATCGCTGTACGACTAGAATCTGTCGGCTCGATTAATTATAACAGCTACATTTTAGCATCTCTTATTGATTGACTCGAGCCTTTCTCAAATTTCTATTTGTAGTAGCCCACGATAGCCCGTACATGTGGACTGGGATATCCAATAGTAATTCTGTGATTTTGTTCAATTTATGTTCCAATTGGTTATTCGACACGCTTCTATGTGTCATCGCCGTGTTGACTGAGCACAGATGGACAAAGTTTGTTTATCTAGTGTTTGGATTTTTGGTTTATACAAAAATGGCTTCTTGGTGGCCCTTCGAAAGTGATGAAAATAATGTAATACCTGAAGGTATGTAAATAATTATAATTCTGATTGACTAATTTTTAAATAAATAGGATCAGTTGCGCCTCAAAAACAACTAAATTAATATATAAATATCCACATAAATTGTAAAATTTAAACAGTTCAAAGTCGGCTTTGGCAGTTTTATATTATTGTTTATCTATACAAGATGATTCACAAAGAAAAGGTTATATTTTACCTGCAAATTTTCTAGTGGAAAATGTTAATTTTTGGCTCAATAAGTGGGGGTCAAATATTAATATATTATATATACTGAGAAAATGTAAAAAATGTAAAAACTGTACGATAATACTTTATTAAAAAAAGTGACAAGCTGAATAAATTTATATTAATTAATTACTAGTAAACAGATGAGACTTTATTAAGATTACCATTTAAACGTTTATGGTACAATTGAATGAAACAAACAATTGGCATTTATATATATGATAAATTTTAATAATATATTTTTAAAATTTTTGTTGATCCCGTAAACATAGGGCAAACTCATTTTGCCACACTAAAATTGAATTTTTTTCTGTTATTATTTAGAATATTGCTATTTAGATTATTATTAATGCATTTACCCTAAACAACGCGCTGCGATCCCATAATTGGACCTACATAATTGGAGGAGGAGGAGGGGGATGATATTAACCAAAAATTTGATATGTAGATGTCACCCTCAACTCAAAAAGTTATTCGAAATATGTACCACCAATTAAAATTGAAAAATAATGGATCTAATTATGGTGTCATAGAAAGAATACACATTTGACAAAAATTTTAAAACCTTCGATTAGAAAAGTTATTACGAGTCAGAAATGTCATCCAAGAAAAAAGCGGAATCAAAGATCTCTAGATAGTCTAGATCACTGCATGATGTTATGTTGGGAATGGGGTGTTAATACACTGCGACCTAAGAGATCTATTGTGCCCTCCCCTTCTGTCGCCAATGCACCAAGGAAATTTCTCAATGCCTATAACGACCTTTCCAATCCTATTTTCTCAAGGAAGTGTAGGATTTGAAGTTGCTTCAAGTTAGGCAAATCTCTCTCTTTAGGGAGCTTTAGGAGTGCTTGGTTCTCGACCCATACACTCCTATTCCAGTTCCTTCTATGGTTTTGGAACCGTCCGTATACCACTGAATAGCACGTCTTTCGGTTGCAAGCGCGATGGATTATTGACTCCATTCTTTCTTGCAGCCCAGTTCTGTGGTTTTGAAGTTCTTCACAAAACTGTACTTTTTCAGCATTTCATCCTAGGGCATGTCCCAGGTATATTTAGTCCTGAAGCAAGTAGACTTTTACCTGATTACTCCGTTCCTGATCATTCTATATCGTGTCCTTTTTGCCACATTCTCTATCATCAAATGTAGAGGGGTGAGGTTTAAGATCACCTCCGTTGCGGCCGTAGGACAGGTTCTCATTGCACCAGTAATGCAAACACAGGCTAGTCTTTATACTTTTGAGATATTAGCTCTCGTAGTAACTACTAGTTCTGTTACTCCAGGCTATAGCCCCGTAAGTGATGATTGGTCTCACTATTGCAGTATACATCCATCGCAGCATGTTTGGGTTACATCCCCATCGTTTGCCTGCAATGTTTCTGAATACCATTAGGGCTTTTGTGGCCTTATTTACTACTTCCTTCTCTCCTTTGTACAAGAGGAGTTTGTACAAGAGGAGTTTGTACAAGAGGAGATTGTTGTCCAGGGTTAGGTCTAGATATTTGACTTCATTTTTCCATTCTATATCTATCCCGTCTAATTTAACGGTTTTGAGATTAAGTTTTCTTTTCCTTGAAAAGGCTACTAGTGTTGTTTTTGTATGGTTTATACTAAGTCCCACTTCACGGGACATCTTTTGGCATGTTCTAGTCCCCGTTGGACTATATCACACAGGATATTACTAAACTTGCCTCTAGCAAATATGACTATGTCGTCGGCATAACCTTCGACAGGTTATGCCGAGGTCAGTCATTCTGCATAGAAGTTCGTCTACGGTTAGGCTCCACATTAGTGAGCATAGAACTCCCCACTGGACATCCTCTGGTTGTGCAGATGGAGATGGTGTCCTGTCCTATTTGTGTCTCTGCAGTTCTCGTAGATAACAGCTGAGCCATCCATCTGGATGTGATGTTATCTGCTCATCTGTATGCAAGTGCTCTTTTTACAGATTCGTGTGGCGTGTTGTCAAAAGCTCCTTTTATGTCTAGGTAGGCACACACGACCGTTTCTTTGCTTGTCAGTGCATCCTGGATTACGTCAGTCAACTGTACCATGCCAGTTTCTGTAGATCTTCCTGCTCGGTATGCGTGTTGGCTGTGGTGGAGTGGCACCCTCTCCAGGATTTCCGTTCTGATATAATTATCAACAGCCTTCTTCATTGTTTTTAATAGAAAAGATGTGAGGCTGATTGGTCGGAAGGATTTAGGATGTGTGGTATCCTTTTTCCCTACTTTTAAAATAAAGGAGACTCTGGCCCTTCTCCATGCTTCTGGTATATTTCCCAGCTCCAGACTGCTCCGGGATAGCCGGATTATGTGTGGTAGGAATTCCTCCTGTGCCTGCTGAAGCAGGGCAGGAAATATTCCATCCACACCTGGAGACTTAAACGGTTTAAAAGTGTTTACGGCCCGTTTTAGCCGATTTCTGCTGCATATGTGTTTGGCCACTATAGCGGTCTCTCTTGGGGACCTGCTTACCTTAGTTGTGTCCCTTATTAGAAAAGGTGTGCTTCCAGGAAAGTGAGTATCGAGTAAGAGGCGAGCTCTTTCCTCCTCACTCTCCGTGAAGCTTTCATTGGTTTCTTTAATGCCATAACTGTATCAACTCTCCCTTTTGCCAGGGCACTGTGCAGTCTCGCTGCCGCCGGTGTAGAGTTAATATCCTCGCAAAATTTTCTAAAGCTGTTACGTTTAGTTTTCCTGATTTCTTTGTTGTAGGTAGTAGGCGCCTCGGTGTAGCTCTGCCAATCTCCGCTGTGCTTGGCCCTATTATAGAGCTTCCGCACTTCGGATCGTAAGTTTGACAGATGGCGGTTTCACCAAGGAGCATCCCTACTAGTACTATTTCTTTGAATGGGGCAGCTTGATTTATATGCCTTAATGCCTCAAGTATTGCCCCATTTAGTTCTTCGCGATCGTTTTCCAGAGCAAGTGGATGCCAAGCCCTTTTTTGTCTGGATTTTGTTTTAGAATGTTGTTGTATTTGTCCCTGCATGATGGAGAATATCAGAAGAAAGGTTTGTAATTTTTATTTTAATAATATCGTGTCGTATTTTCAAATGATTAAAAATGAAATAAAGATGATTCTCGGTTTCCCTTACAAATTTGACAAAAAAACTAGAAAATTACTCTATTCTTTGGGTTTTAGATATCCTACCTTAAATAGAAGACATCATATTAGGGAATCTTAAAGAATTATGATTTTACGTAACGAATACGTCACTAGAGTAGATGAAGCTCGACAAGATTGATTCATAGTCCATCTTGATGAGACTTGGTGCGATACTCATGATATTGTAAAAAAAGGAAGGAGTGATCAATCTGCTAAATGTTTTGTGAATGCTCCTCCAAATAGAGGAAAACGTATTATAATATTACATTCCGGTATTGGAAAACGGTTTTGTGTCGAATTGCTTGCTATTATCAACAAAGGATATTTTGAGTTGTTCAGCAGATTATCACCAATATTATGACATCTACCTTGTTCGAGAAATGGTTTGGTGAACAATTAATTTCTAATTTGCCACCAAATGCTGTTATAGTAATGGATAATGCCCCTTACCACTTAAACAAAGGGAGGTAAGAAAAAATTAATCCTGCATTGTCTGAAACCGTTTTAGATATTTTCAGAGAAGTTGTTGGAGGTATATCTCAAGAATTATGCTCCAATTGCGTTCTCCGTGTTACCAAAATTGAAAATAATCATCGAATATTTGCGGCTCATTCTTGCATTATAAACTTGAATGACACGTCAAGTGCAGATGATAGTTCTGATGAGATTTGATTGTCCATTTTGGTTATATTTTTACGTTAGTAAATGTAACCAAGTATTTATTGGTTTACGTTATATTTTGGAAATTAACATCGTATTGTTCCTGTTTTCCTTCTCTAGGAATGTAACCTTGACGTGTTGACATAATTCAATCACTTTAAAAATTAAAGCCAGACCAAAGTAACTTAATTTTTTTATAAGAGGATACAAATAACAGTCGTTCAAGCATTTTTCGTAAAAATACTACATTGATTTTTTATATCTAATGTAATTTTTAAATATTTCATGTAAATAAAATAGTAGATGAAATATTATAGTTTCATAGCGATTTCTATTACAAGTCGTGAATATTTATTTCGGATCAATTTCGTAAGTGTTGCCTTTAAAACTAAATTTAGTGATATTTATTGTAACCTACCGCACCCAGGTACCATAATCATTTATTAATTCCATTTTATTAAAAAAGTTGCATTCTTATTAAATACCAAATTCTTCATTTAACAAAAATCTCCCAGATAATTAAATCTTATTTACGACACCTAATAAATAACATCTATAACCCAGCCCGTAAGAGATCCAATTTCTTAAAAGTGTCTGGGAACGCAATCTAAAACCACCATACAACACGAAGTAATAATCATTTAAACTCTTAACGCACTTATCTTAAGTCAGTTTTGAATAGGAACGTTGTTTTCGATACACAAACTTTCCAAGGCAAGTAATAAATCAGCCACCCCCCCTATCCACCTAAATTCGTATTTTCTATGAGAAACAAAACGATAGAGACGTCACAAAAACGATTAAACTGTGTATAAAAACCAGAGTTAAATTAGCTCAGTTTCATTCAATTTTTGTCATTTGATGTGCAAACATACATTTGTTATTTTACATTCAAAGCAATCACCTTACTGTCAGTACCCAGTTATACAGTCGGTAACTTTCCTAAACGCTCTTCCTAAACGACGTCTATCCCACAATACCTCCTATTTCCCAAAGGTGTCAACGTCTCGACGCCCAACGCCTCTCCGTTCTACTTCCCTACCTTTCGACGTCCCAACGATGTCACTTCTAATACCACTTAGTATTTCCTACCATTATATTCATCCCGACGCCCAACGTCTCGACGCTCGACGTCACTATGTCATCTCTTTATCCGACGTCCCCATCCATCGCTCAACGTCCCTGCTAATTATCCAGAATACAAAAATATAAAATGTCTGAAATAGAAACAGACGATAATATCAACCCAACGGCCTGTTTATCCGATGGTGAGTTAATAACAACCAAATTAAATTTGTAAAAATGGGAATTTATTGTTGAATAATAATTATTATTGTGTAACTCATTATTATTCAATAATGGTAAATCTTTACCTTTGAGGAATTTATTGCTAGCCGACGTCGCATTTAGCTCGTCCAGATGTGTATGCTATGGGCCATATTGCCTTCAAATTAATATATCACCGTAAAAGATAATAAGAGTCTGGTTACCGAACTGTCAATGAACCCTCGCAAATAACAGCTCAGCTGATTGGGGTAAATGACACATCGGACGACTAGACTCACATTTATCCGAATATGCTTGATGTTACTACAGGGTTGGGCTATCTTAGATAATTATCTTTCAAGCTTCGCACCGTAGGTAGATCTGAACATAAGGGGTAGTTCGCTAGTATTGCTCTGGCTCTATTCTAGTAAGACTACATCTACATAAAACCCCCCTAGGTGAGGCTGAAACATAAGGGATATCCGCCTGTTATTGCAACGACGGTATCTCAGTAAGCGCACCTATATAAAAAAGAAAACAATGAAACAAAGAATTATTAAAGATAGTGCAATTCTGAGGACGTCTGCTGTCTATTCTCAAGAATTGTTTATTACAAATATTTGATGGCAAGTGGCCTGTGGCCTGTTGTTTGGGCGAGACACATGTGAGGTCTACCTTATATTAAAATAATCTGTACATATTTATTTTATTGGAGATCAAGAAAATAAATGAAGTTAAATATACTTTGAGCATTATTTCATTTACAAATTTGAACCAAACTTTGCATCGAATCCTGGTTTATTTTAATTAACATTATCACAACGTGGGTATATAAATTATCAATTAATTAATTAGACGATTACTACACTACTAGAGGAAAAGGCCATATACAGTAAGTATGAATTTCTTTGAATTTCACAAGGGGAGGGAGGTAGTTAAATTAAAATGCGGGCTTTTAATAATTATCTACAAGACCAGGGGGTGGGAGGTCACATTATTAAATAATAGAAGAAGGAAATTATGCGAATAATGTGATAATATTTAAGTACGTATAACAATTCTTCTTTAAAGCGTAAAATACAACTGGGTTGCTGTTGAACGAGTTTTTATACGAGCCCCTTTGTTGTGCGGAAAGAAAAAGAATATCTTTACCTCCAACTATAATGTGTGTTGTTTTAAACTTTATTGTAAATGCATTTATGAGTCCAAGTTCTGATCATTCTGACGATCAAATATAGTGACAATTAAAAACTTCATTTTTACAATAATTGATTTTACGTTTTGGTTTGTCGATCATTAAAATCATCACTTCTAATACTGGAATTACTCTAATAATAAATTATAAAAATAAAATTAACGTGCATCTAACTTTGCAAACTTTAAAATGTAACATTTTATTGACTTACCATTTACTGGATTACAGGAAGCGCCGTTTTTACATAAGCATTTACTATTACAATGATCGCCGAAGGAGTTGTTACTGCACGGCCTATCACATTGCTGTCCTTCCCAACCGGATGGACATTGACACTGGCCAGTCTCAGTCGAACATTTTGCTCCGTTTTTGCCTGAAATTTATTAATAAAAACGTTTTAAATTATTAAAATCAAGTATCATTTTTAAATAATTTGCCGGGGCTTACACAATGCGCATGCCTCTAGTCACTATCAAGAAAATATCAAGAAGCCAAAGGGCTTTATTTACTAAAAGAATGTAGAATATTGAAAAAATGATTTGCAACAAGAAGTTTTTAGTAAAAATAAGTTACAAATAATTTTAAAAAAACAAGGGTCTAATGGACTTTCTAAAGCATTCTCACAATATTTGAGTAAAAGATGTTATCTTTACCTCAGAAATACCTACAGCAACTCCATTTTCTAATAGTACCCACAGAAATATAGACCTCAAAGCATTCTAAATATTTTTACTGAAACAAACTACTTACAATCGCATTTCTGAGCACAGTCCTCTCCAAAGCTGCCGTCCGGGCAAGTATTCGCGCAATCTACGCCTGTAAAACCGGGTTGGCAAATGCACGTACCATTAACGGGGGAACACTGAGCGTTGTTTTTACAATTGCATATTCCGTGACATCCTTTTCCGTAAGTCAATATGGGACAAAGTCTGGTACAATCGTTGGAGTTCCATCCTGCTTTGCATTCGCATTCGCCTGTCCAAGGATGACACCTAGAAAATATAAACATAAAAGTATAATTTTGTAGTAAATATAAATAAATAATTATTTTTAGACAAAGTTAAATGCAAAAATTAAGCACGCCTGTGGAAATTATTTGTTTCGTCTCCATCGTTTAAAATATAAGCACGCCTATGGAAATTCCGTTTTAACCCCGCCATTAATTGCTTCAATCTTTTTCTGCTTTAAGTATCATATTATCAAGAAACAATACTGTTTTTTTTATTTAAATATATTTATTTATATTTCCATTTACATATGACAATATTAATAATTATTGTCATAATGTGTAATATGTATAAACTACCTACAACTAAATTACAAATTAAAACAAAATTAAATTAGTTTTTAAATGCAAAAAATTAATCGAGTGTATAAACAACATTTTTGACTAGAAATACATAAAGATAAATTTTAAATTGTCCAATATTATTACGTGCTTTATAACTTAAGATAATATGTTATACATTTTTGAACTCGTATAATTTGGCAAGTAATAGGTTACTCTCTGGCTAGGGCCAAATAAAGAAGGTGGTTTTGTCTCGTTGGATAACTGTGACATTTATTATTGTAAAAAAGTTTATTTATGTTTATACGAATAAAGACACACAATTCAAAAAAATAATAGAAGTGCTCAATTTTTTAAAATATACCTTACAAGATATAAGTCTATAATTCATATAAATTAGTAGAAATTGATAGAGATTGATAGAATTTCATAAAAATTCATAGACACGCAGACAGACGAACAGTCGATACACAATTCCAAACATATTCAAAGCTCTCCATAGATAAATGATTAAAAATAGAAAAAGAGGGTAACCAAATTTGAAAATTTAAATATTAATTGTTAATTAATTTTTTTAAATATTCCTTACACGATATTCGTCTATAATTCATAGAAATGTACATAATTCATAGAAATTCATAAAAATTCATAAAAATTCATATAAATTTATAGAAATGAATAGAAATGAATAGAAATGAATAGAAATGAATAGAAATGAATAGAAATGAATAGAAATGAATAGAAATGAATAGAAATGAATAGAAATGAATAGAAATGAATAGAAATGAATAGAAATGAATAGAAATGAATAGAAATGAATAGAAATGAATAGAAATGAATAGAAATGAATAGAAATGAATAGAAATGAATAGAAATGAATAGAAATGAATAGAAATGAATAGAAATGAATAGAAATGAATAGAAATGAATAGAAATGAATAGAAATGAATAGAAATGAATAGAAATGAATAGAAATGAATAGAAATGAATAGAAATGAATAGAAATGAATAGAAATGAATAGAAATGAATAGAAATGAATAGAAATGAATAGAAATGAATAGAAATGAATAGAAATGAATAGAAATGAATAGAAATGAATAGAAATGAATAGAAATGAATAGAAATGAATAGAAATGAATAGAAATGAATAGAAATGAATAGAAATGAATAGAAATGAATAGAAATGAATAGAAATGAATAGAAATGAATAGAAATGAATAGAAATGAATAGAAATGAATAGAAATGAATAGAAATGAATAGAAATGAATAGAAATGAATAGAAATGAATAGAAATGAATAGAAATGAATAGAAATGAATAGAAATGAATAGAAATGAATAGAAATGAATAGAAATGAATAGAAATGAATAGAAATGAATAGAAATGAATAGAAATGAATAGAAATGAATAGAAATGAATAGAAATGAATAGAAATGAATAGAAATGAATAGAAATGAATAGAAATGAATAGAAATGAATAGAAATGAATAGAAATGAATAGAAATGAATAGAAATGAATAGAAATGAATAGAAATGAATAGAAATGAATAGAAATGAATAGAAATGAATAGAAATGAATAGAAATGAATAGAAATGAATAGAAATGAATAGAAATGAATAGAAATGAATAGAAATGAATAGAAATGAATAGAAATGAATAGAAATGAATAGAAATGAATAGAAATGAATAGAAATGAATAGAAATGAATAGAAATGAATAGAAATGAATAGAAATGAATAGAAATGAATAGAAATGAATAGAAATGAATAGAAATGAATAGAAATGAATAGAAATGAATAGAAATGAATAGAAATGAATAGAAATGAATAGAAATGAATAGAAATGAATAGAAATGAATAGAAATGAATAGAAATGAATAGAAATGAATAGAAATGAATAGAAATGAATAGAAATGAATAGAAATGAATAGAAATGAATAGAAATGAATAGAAATGAATAGAAATGAATAGAAATGAATAGAAATGAATAGAAATGAATAGAAATGAATAGAAATGAATAGAAATGAATAGAAATGAATAGAAATGAATAGAAATGAATAGAAATGAATAGAAATGAATAGAAATGAATAGAAATGAATAGAAATGAATAGAAATGAATAGAAATGAATAGAAATGAATAGAAATGAATAGAAATGAATAGAAATGAATAGAAATGAATAGAAATGAATAGAAATGAATAGAAATGAATAGAAATGAATAGAAATGAATAGAAATGAATAGAAATGAATAGAAATGAATAGAAATGAATAGAAATGAATAGAAATGAATAGAAATGAATAGAAATGAATAGAAATGAATAGAAATGAATAGAAATGAATAGAAATGAATAGAAATGAATAGAAATGAATAGAAATGAATAGAAATGAATAGAAATGAATAGAAATGAATAGAAATGAATAGAAATGAATAGAAATGAATAGAAATGAATAGAAATGAATAGAAATGAATAGAAATGAATAGAAATGAATAGAAATGAATAGA
The DNA here is from genome assembly GCA_927349885.1 of Psylliodes chrysocephalus. Classification (NCBI taxonomy): domain Eukaryota; kingdom Metazoa; phylum Arthropoda; class Insecta; order Coleoptera; family Chrysomelidae; genus Psylliodes; species Psylliodes chrysocephalus. The sequence continues at coordinate 38,233,046 of OV651824.1, read as the reverse complement.
AATGAATAGAAATGAATAGAAATGAATAGAAATGAATAGAAATGAATAGAAATGAATAGAAATGAATAGAAATGAATAGAAATGAATAGAAATGAATAGAAATGAATAGAAATGAATAGAAATGAATAGAAATGAATAGAAATGAATAGAAATGAATAGAAATGAATAGAAATGAATAGAAATGAATAGAAATGAATAGAAATGAATAGAAATGAATAGAAATGAATAGAAATGAATAGAAATGAATAGAAATGAATAGAAATGAATAGAAATGAATAGAAATGAATAGAAATGAATAGAAATGAATAGAAATGAATAGAAATGAATAGAAATGAATAGAAATGAATAGAAATGAATAGAAATGAATAGAAATGAATAGAAATGAATAGAAATGAATAGAAATGAATAGAAATGAATAGAAATGAATAGAAATGAATAGAAATGAATAGAAATGAATAGAAATGAATAGAAATGAATAGAAATGAATAGAAATGAATAGAAATGAATAGAAATGAATAGAAATGAATAGAAATGAATAGAAATGAATAGAAATGAATAGAAATGAATAGAAATGAATAGAAATGAATAGAAATGAATAGAAATGAATATAAATGAATAGAAATGAATAGAAATGAATAGAAATGAATAGAAATGAATAGAAATGAATAGAAATGAATAGAAATGAATAGAAATGAATAGAAATGAATAGAAATGAATAGAAATGAATAGAAATGAATAGAAATGAATAGAAATGAATAGAAATGAATAGAAATGAATAGAAATGAATAGAAATGAATAGAAATGAATAGAAATGAATAGAAATGAATAGAAACCAATTTAACAAACAAATTAAAATTATTTAATTTAATCAGTGCTCTTGGCAATTAAAAAAAGCTACATTACAATAAAAATCAAAGCACCATCTACATAATTATTCCGGTATTTGGAAAACATCTCTTGCTTCACGGAGCGGGGAATCCCACCGACTACACGGGGTTCCCTAGAATTTTAAAACCGGAAACATTGAACTTTGCATGAAATTGATAATCAGTAGCGTGGTGACTGTATTGCTAGTCAAAATTAAATGGAGAGGTAACTAATGAAACATTAATTGAAAAATACTGGTAAACAAATTCCCAAGTTCGTGACTTATCTAATAAAATGATGTTTATAGAATTGATACAGTGGTACTGTAAATTCACTATTATTAGCCTCTCAAAGTGTAAATTGTGAATGCTACAATTTTAATATTACACAAAAGATGAATAGATCAATAACATCGTATAAACACGATTATAAATGAATTAAAATAAGCATGACGTTGTTTGTTTTCCAAAACAACAAAATAAAGAAAATTGTACTATATTTTTCAAGAAAAATCGATAATTTTGGCAGCACCACGATAATTTCTTCATCGGCTGGTGGCAACACTGGTCAAGACATATTCGTCGTATGAATTGGAATAAATTTAGTTTGCTACGTTATTAGCGTGTTTCATTATAATTTTATATTGTTTCTTACATACATTGAATGCTGCACTTGCTTCTAATCATAGGTTAATCTCAGATATAAACAAATGAACATGTCCTAAATAAAAATAAGATAGCAAATATTTTGAGCTTACTTCACTGGAGATAAAAATCATAAATTGATCTTTGTTTGCAAACTATATTTATCATTTCCAGGAAAGACTTAATCTCTAGACTTGGTGCAATTTAGATAATAAGTTGTTGTAGATTAAAATTATCATTGCATTATTTTAGAACTGTCTATTTTATATACAGTGTGGAAACCACTTATGGAATAAAATTCTTTATGTCATTATTTTAGAAAATTGTAAAAAATGCCGAGACACGTCAACTTTTGAATTGAGTTGTGCGTTATGTAAACATAAATTTAAATGTACAGGGTGATTCACGCAAGTATGCTATAGTCGGTGTTGTTTTTTTTTTAATGAAACACCCTGTATATTTGCATATTTTTTAAATCCTCTTAATGTACCGATTCCAACAAACTGAATAATGTATGTATGCAAATATATAGGGTGTTTCATTAAAAAAAAACAACACCGACTATGGCATACTTGCGTGAATCACCCTGTACATTTAAATTTATGTTTACATAACGCACAATTCAATTCAAAAGTTGACATGTCTCGGCATTTTTTATAATTTTCTAAAATAATGACATAATGAATTTTATTCCATAAGTGGTTTCCACACTGTATAAAGTGTGTATTTTTATTTGTTGTTAAAAGAATAGATATTATCTATGATTCAGTAGACAAATTGTCACAATAACATTTAAAATTACAAAAAATTGTTACTTACATTTCGGTGTTTTCTTTGTTACACTGGCACATCTTCTGACAAGAAGACCCGTAGTAACCATCAGGACAGGTTCTCTTTTGGCAAGTTTTTCCGCGCCATCCTTTAGAACATATGCATGTTCCATTTTTGTTTGAGCATTTGGCGCCATTATAGCAGTTACATTTTTCACTGCAATTCATTCCGAATGTTCCTTCGGGGCAAACATCTAAGCACTAGAATAAAAAATAATCGTCTTCATTTCTTATTTAAAAATGTAAATACCGCACTGTAACAGAAATCCAATTCCCACTTTCGGTTTCGATGAAGATAGTGTTGGGGTCAAAATAAATATTGACAAAAATTCCTCACCCCTTCCCAGGCCAAGTACCAATCTGCAACGTTCATTGATTTTTTCTTCTAAAAATGTCCTTTATTATCATCCTGTATTTTCTTTTGTAATATCGACATGGAGATAGGAGCAAATATTACAGATTTTGTGTGGTTCTGCGCCAAATTTAAAAAGAAAGAAAAAAGTCCAGACAATCGTTGATATGTTTAGATCTCAATTCTAAGCTGCTTACGTACCTACTAAAGAATTATCTTTGGATGAATCGTTACTACATTTTCGAGACACACTTGGATTTAGAGTTTACATCAAGAACAAAAAAGACAAATACGGAATAGTTTTATCAGCGACATCTGATGGGTATGTGTTATATTTAGAAATGTACAGTGGACAGGATACTAAAAATAATGGTGGACGTGGTAATGCTACAAAAGAAAACTTAGTTTTTCATCTAATGGAACCTTACCTACAAAAAGCCACGAGTTGTTTATGAACAATTATTATAATAGTGTTGCATTGTCCGAAAAATTATTAGAATTAAAAACGCATACTAATGGTACCCTTAGGTCTAACCGCCGAGGTAATCCCAAAGACCTAGTGAAAAGAAAATTAAAGCGCGGTGAACATTTTTGGGTGCGCAAGTAGAACGTATACAGGGTGGCCACTTTTTCATTGAAATGTATTGCTATCTCGTAAACCGTTGGTAACACAAAGTTGGTTAAATGGGGAAAAAGTTGCATATTTCGAAGTCCAATCTGAGGGCGTTTTGAAAACTAAAATATCAGGTCCGGTTTCCGAGATATTCGATAAAAAACAAATAAGTACCATTTCTTTATTCCGCTACAGAACGTTTATTTGCAAAAATAGACAAAAACTCATTTGGAGTTTTTTGTTTTATATCAAATTGTGCGTATGATAGCGTATTTAGTTTTTTTATCCGACGTTTCGTAAATGCAGGACCACCATCAACTTCTTTATTTGAATATGGACCAATATTTTCCTGGCTCATAATTTTAATGCATGTTCAATGTTGAATACAATGATGTAATAACATATTGTGATTAGTCAACATTTCGGAAGATTTGAACATCATCAGGTAAGTTTACAAGTACGGACCTGTGTTTTGTTAGTTAAAAATATTTGAATTAGTAAATGATGTATTATCGTTGTAAGAGATTATAAATAATAAATACCAAAGTCAAACTTTTAACTTTACATCAAGACAACATGTTCGTTTACACATTTGCTAAAAAATATTTTCCATTTTTATGGTTTTTGCACTTGACCAATCCCAATATTAATCTATAAATAAAGTACATCCCGATTTTTAAATACATAAAGTTAGCCTGATTTGTCATATTTTGTTGGATTTTTTAAACTGATAATGGTTCCTCATAGTATAAAAAAGAAAAAGTTAACAAACTGCAGATAGATACCTACTTACAATAATAATTGTATATCTAGCAACACGTCTTGATTATTATACAGATAAATTTAAATCAAGTTAACCTGGCATGTCACATTTTATTATTGTATATTTGACAGTCTGGTATCGGATAAAAGCATTGGTATATTTTTAATTAGGGTATTGAAAATATGGTTCGTTACAGTAGAAGTGAGAAAAAAGATATGTACGATGTGTACATAAAATGTAACAGAAATAGTGGAGAAGCTGCAGAAAGATACCTTCAGTTGTATCCAGGAAGGAGGCAACCATCTTTATTAATTTATTATAGGATAGCGTTAAATATGGCTCACGAAGGAAATATTGAAAAAAAACGTGGTAAATATTTAAAACGTAATACAATAAATGAAATAAATGTTTTGTCTCAAGTTTATATCAACCCTGAAACGTCGTCTAGAGCAATAAGCCGAGAATGTGGAGTTTCTGCAAGTACTGTGAAAAACATTCTTAAAAAACATAAGTATCATGATTACAAATTCCAAACTGTACAAAAGCTACATCCTGGAGATTATAATCGTAGAATAGAATTTTGCCGTTGGTATAAACGAAAATTAAATAATGATGTATCCTTTCATGGACGAATTTTATGGACAGATGAATCGACATTTACTAATAGTGGAATATTTAATAGAAAAAATAAACATTTTTATGCCACCGACAACCCACATTTAATTCAAGAAGTAAGACCCCAAATTAGATTTTCAATAAACTTATGGTGTGGAATACTCAATAATAAAATAATTGGTCCTATTTTTATTGACCGAAACCTCAACCAACACAACTATTTACAATTGCTAGAAGATATGTTAGATAATCTTCCTTTAGGTGATCGAAGAAATATTTATTTTATGCAAGATGGCTGTGGGCCACATAATGCTGCATTAATCAGAAATTATTTAAACGAAAGATTTCCCAGGAGGTGGTTTGGTACACATGGACCTATTCGATGGCCCCCTAGGTCACCCTGCTTAAATCCTATGGATTATTTTGTATGGGGATATATCAAAAATAAAGTATATTATGATGGTATTCCAAATGACTTAAATCAATTACGAGATAGGATAATTAATGCGTTTAATAATATCACTCCACAAATGGTTTCTGCCAGCATAGCTCAAATGACAGACCGTATTGACTTATGTATTCAAGAAGAAGGAGGACATTTTGAGCAACTACTGTAGTTTTTCTCTTATCGTTAATCATTGTTTTCATTTATTTGTTTCTGACGTGATTAAGTAGTTAAATACATATTTTTTTTTTATTAAATTATTTTAAGCATTTAAAATGTAGTTGTGTATTTCAAATAATTTATAATACAGGTCTGTACAAGTAAACGTACCTGATTTCTTACACTGATAATACATCATTTACTAATTCAAATATTTTTAACTAACAAAACACAGGTCCGTACTTGTAAACTTACCTGATGATGTTCAAATCTTCCGAAATGTTGACTAATCACAATATGTTATTACATCATTGTATTCAACATTGAACATGCATTAAAATTATGAGCCAGGAAAATATTGGTCCATATTCAAATAAAGAAGTTGATGGTGGTCCTGCATTTACGAAACGTCGGATAAAAAAACTAAATACGCTATCATACGCACAATTTGATATAAAACAAAAAACTCCAAATGAGTTTTTGTCTATTTTTGCAAATAAACGTTCTGTAGCGGAATAAAGAAATGGTACTTATTTGTTTTTTATCGAATATCTCGGAAACCGGACCTGATATTTTAGTTTTCAAAACGCCCTCAGATTGGACTTCGAAATATGCAACTTTTTCCCCATTTAACCAACTTTGTGTTACCAACGGTTTACGAGGTAGCAATACATTTCAATGAAAAAGTGTCTAAATGGAAAGACAAACGTGAAATATGGTCAAGAAAAACACAGAGAAGTAGCTTGTTACAACGATCACATGTCCGGTGTTGATCGGGAAGATCAGATGGCTTCAATTTATAATACAACTAGAAAAACCATTAGATGGTATAAAAAAATTATCTTATACCTTTTGGATTTGACTACGTGGAACACTTTTTACTTATATAGAAAATATTGCAGAGGAGGCTCATGATTTTTTTGAATTTAGAGACGAACTCATTATATCTTTAACTTAGTTACCCCAAGATGTAGATATGTTTGGCAAAAAGATGCATCATGTCTGCTATAGCCATCCTGAAGAAAGACCCAGACCTCAGAACCAAGAGGGACACTGACCCGAAAGAGATTCAGCGACTCCTTGAGAAAAATCAACAAAAATCTGTTTTTCTAAAATGCAGAATGTGTTCAAAAAATGAAATCAGGCGAGAAACAAGCTTAATATGGAAAGGTTGTTCTGAAAAACCTTCTCTATGCGAAATATGCTTTGAGGAACGGTATACTCAAAGACAATAAAATTTTATTTACTTATTTTAGATGTTTTTAGGTTTTGTTTAAAATTAGTTTTCCAGTCGTGAATAAGTTTAGAAATAAAGTTAGAAAAACATCTTCTAAGTATGTCCAAATTGTTTAGAAAAAGGGCGTAACCTAGGACAAATGATTTAATTAGTTATATTCGTGTTTTTTTTATTTATGTGTTTTTAGTCCAATCATTATAGTAAGTTCACCTCGGAATTCGAGATACCCAGCTGTAAGTCTGTAAATACTTGTATATTGACACCCTAAAAGTTGTCTCAAAACCTACATATGGTAGGGTGTACGCATCTATTAAATTTCAAGGTCAAAGGTCACAAAAATCGCTTTTTTGCGCTTTTTTTGTAAATATCTCATTTCCTATGGGTTTTTTTGCTATTTGCATTTATTATCAATATTGTAGAATACAAAATTCTCTAAAAATTTTGTTTAAAAAAATTTTTCATACGGTGAACCGTTTTCGAGAAAGATGACGGAGAGCGCGCGGTCACAGCATCACTTCAGGTCAACCGGTGCCTCCGGTCGAAAACGCGCCATATATAGTTGATGAAATATCGATAAATCAATGATTATAAATATTTGTCAATTTTTATTAACTATTATATTATATTTTATCATTTTTTTTCCTAACCTATCCACTTTTTATTTAGTATTAATTTATTTAACAACACTTACCTGCCCATGTAATTGCAAAATTGTTAATGAAAATATAGGAATTATATTTGAATTTTAACCTAATTAATATTAATAAATTCTTACATGATAAAAAAAAAAACAAATAAATTATGAATTAATCTTTTTATTAAAAAATTTCATTCAATACATTTATTTTTATTAAAAGTAAAAAAATGGAATAAAAGGTACAAAAACTACAATTTATAATTTTAATAATCTTCTTCCTCTTCATCGTCGTCTTCCGGCTGCTGGTAAATTTCAAACTGGTCTTCATTATCGTCTTCAACGACATTTCTCTCAAGTTCTTCCATGATTTCGGGGTCAAAGGTTCCATCTTCGTTAATGTCGCTCTGATATGGAAGAGCATTGAGACAAGCTTGCCCATTACATTGGCCACAAGCTAAAGAGCATTGCAAGCCCGCTTTCCTGCATCCGCATCGCGAACCACAACCACTCTTGCAGTTGCAGAAAATTGTATTTAGCAAATCTTCTGGAGCAGGTGGTAAAATTGTCATGATAGGCTCCTGAAAATCGTTTCGCATTGCCCAACTCCATACCTGGGGTTCCAAATCATGCCTTAACCAAGTTTGAACTTAATAATATACACGTTTGAAAGGTTGATGAGCAGCTGCTTTTGTTGGTGGAATATTTGAAAGCTGCACAGGTTAATTAAGTTTTGTAGACTTGACGTAATGCATATAACGAAGATGATCGAGACTTTTCACAGATTTCGGAGCATTATAGACTGCCAATAAGATTTGAGTTCCACTCTCTAATAATCTCTGGGCCGAACAATTTTCTTTCTCAAATGCTGCAGCTAGTTCATTCAAATTTGTCAGTTTCTCAAAAACTTTAAAAAATGATTTTTTCCCTTCTTAAAAAGTGCAGAAATTGTGTCACAGCCACTTAATGCGTGCAGAAATAAAATATGTGTTTTGGAATGAGGATAATTATCAAAACTTTTAGTCAAGTATATCCCCGTTTTTACATTTCCTTTCCCAACTTTTTTAAAGAAAATGTCTTGTTCGTAAGACAGTGTACGCCCAATTAAAATGACAAGTAAATCAATATCTTGTCCTATTATAACTGCAGTTTTTTTAGAATTTGATTCTTCAATTGCAGTTTCAACAATAAGAACATCAGCATTATCTCTGGCTTGTTTAGTAGTAATATTTGCAGCTTGTAATTTTTCAATTAACATATTAATGAGCATATCTTTGTTATTTCGATTTGATAAGAATTTTTCTTGAGTAACTGGTACAACTATTGTTTCATCTTCTCTGCTGCTCCATAGCTTTTACGTTCTTACTGTAATCTGAATTTTTTTAAACAAAATTTGTAGAGAATTTTGTATTCTACAATATTGATAATAAATACAAATAGCAAAAAAACCCATAAAAAATGAGATATTTACAAAAAAGCGCAAAAAACCGATTTTTGTGACATTTGACCTTGAAATTTAATAGTTGCGTACACCCTGCCATATGTAGGTTTTGAGATAACTTTTAGCGTGTCAATATACAAGTATTTACAGACTTACAGCTGGGTATCTCCAGTTCCGAGATTCTTACCTAATTTAAGCTTAAATGACTGGACTATTTTACCCTTTGTTTAAGCTCCTAGTTGGGGATAAAATAATTTTGATAGATCTTTGTTGCTTTATTCAAAAGGGAGAGGGTGTTCCATATTTCGACATATTGTATTATATTTGCCAATAAATTGAATAAAGAAGTATTCTAGAGGGTCATAAAAATATTAACATTTTAAGGATTCGGAGGAGGTGAGGATGTCGCTTTCTCCCCTGTGGCTACGCCCCTGATTTATATAATATTTTCAACAAGACACCTATTTGTGTCGCAGCAATTTTCCCTTTTCAAATATGACAGGACGCATCAGCGTCAACTTTCAAACTCCTGTAAATCAAAACTTTTTAACTTTTTTCATATTCTGAGCAGTTTGCTATACTTTATAAGGCAATACGGGTAATTTGTTCAAAAGTAAGAATCTTCATTTTTGGCACCGTCGACTTTTTCCTACTGTCCATTAACGTGTTAATGTTCGAGTCAAAGAAAACAGAAGAGTACCATGAATAAATTGATGGTCCTATGTTTTACAATTGATTTCAGAACATTATAACAAAAAAATCCAACCAACTCTGTTATTGTTTTGGATAATGCATCCTCTCACAGTCGATTAAAGGAGTCACTACCTACAACAAGCAGTAAAAAAGAAGATATTACAAAATGGTTTCGTTCTAAATATATTATCAGTCCTGCTAAATCCTTGAAGGCAAAATTGCTGGTAATAGCAAAGCAACATAAAAACAAATTTAAAAAAAATATTGGAGACGAGATGGCCCGAAAAAAAGGAATTGAAATTCTCAGATTGCCTCCTTACCACACAGCATTAAATTCCATTTTTGTAGTAGGTACTACATTCATAAATAATGAAAAAAAAATATTATTAGTTATCAGTATAAATATGAAATAAATACTTAGACAAATATAAGATAGAGCTCAACAAGTGTATTAACTGATTACATTATAAATCTCCGTGGAGTACCGAATTTTTTATAAATAATAATATCTATTATTTATGTTTCTAATCGCATTAGGTACAATTTTTTTAAGTTCAGGGTGCGCCACGCTCAACGGGACGGAACCAAGTGGGTAAACTACAAAAATTCCTTTGGCACAAATATAGAACTAAACGCCAGCTACAAATTAAAATTGTCGGTTCAAAAACAGAAGAGAAAATTGTACTAAACTATTTTGTATTTACCTATTTATACATATAAATAAAGATTATGATTATGTTTAATAAACTTACTCGATCTCCTGTAAATCCCGGTTGACACTCGCATGTTCCGTTAATATGATGACAAGAAGCACCGTTGTAACAGTCGCACTGTTGAGAACAGTTGACACCCCAGAATCCAAACCGGCATCGATTAGCACAAACCGGCCCTGTCCAACCGTCCCTGCAGAAACAAAAACCGTTTTCTGGATCGCACGTACCACCGTTTTGGCACCGACAATCGGATTTACATTCTGGACCGTGTTTTCCGATCGGACAGAGGTCGTCACATCTGAAAAACAATAAAAGACCATGTATTAGATAGATAAATAATAGAATTAGTAGTCAGGTCTGCTCAGGGATTCTCATATGCGAATTCGACACGTTACTTATCGAATAGAGAAATACATTAGAATCGCCAGTCTGTTGAACAAATATAGGCGTCTCGATACGAGACGTATCGAAAGATGAGAATCCCACTGCAGATTTTGACTTCACATGTGGTTGTTATGTGGTCGTAATTTAAAAAAAAGTCCTGGGCTATAAAAAATTTCCAGGAGATGGTTTGTTTGACATGTTTGTCAGGATATTAAAAAACAGGCAGAATACATTTTTGATATCCAGAGGAGTGCATTCAAAGAGTTTGGATTCCGTACGTTCTTGAAAACTGCGTTTCATTGTCGGTGAAGACCTTTGCGATAACAGTTCTTCTTTGACGATGTGACTTATGTTGTATTTAGTAAAAATAAAGTGTTAAAGCAAGTATCCATTAAATTTATTATGTATTTTCGGCCACACCGTACAGAATATAATATAAAATTGTAGAGGTCACCTTAAAATTTTGAAATTACCGGCACTTTTAAGTTGGCAGCGTTCACACTAATATTTGACATTTCCCTAGTCTTGTCAGTTGTCATTAGAATGACGAATGGTCGATGGTTGAAGAATCGAACATTCATTAAACGTTTCTCGTTCTTTTGTTTGATTTAATAAAATATTTATGCCGAATTAATTAAACAATTTCTAAAATATATTAAATACTTTCCACATACAATTTATTTGAAACATTTTTTATATATTCATTCGAATTATTAAATATATTGAGTCAAATGAATTTAAGATAAAAATTATTCAAAATATTTTTCCATAACTTCATTTTTCCAACAAAAAATACTGAAAAATCAAATTTTGCACTTTTTCTCAAATCGTATATAGAACAAAAATTATAAAGAATGACATCACGAACAACTCTTATTGAAAGAATTTTCTTTTGTGACAATAAATAATACATATACTTTAAGATAGAAATATTACTATATGAAGTACCCCTCAGATGCTCCGACTATGCCCAAAACCTAATTTGCTTACCGCATGGTGGATTAAAGCTTAAATTTAAAATATGGTGTAAAATTTTGTAATATTTCACAATTATTAAAACTTTAATCAATCTCCTGTAAGCGCAATAAAATAGATTATGGTAGAATACATTTTTTGAAGCATTTAACAGTAAAATAATGAAACAATATAAAAGTGTGTAATCAATAAATAACCATCAAAAATATTTTTATGACCATTATTGGCGAGATACAATCGGTCATAAAACCGAAAAGGAAAACTTCAAAAATATAAATTCCTTAGATTTTAAGAAAGAAATAAAGTTGAATGAAGCAATTTTATTCTTTGCGAATAAGAGAAGGAATTTTCAACAATCATCAATTCCACGAGTTGTATTTGTTAAGATTCACCAAATCTTACTATTTATTCACAACGGACGAATTCATTTTTACTTTATTTGACGGTGGGGTTTTTATGATATTTTGAAATTCGTAACTATGAATACACTGATTTTTTCATTCATATAAAATACCAATAACAAGGCGAACTATAAAACCGTAATGTAATGGAACTAATTGATAATAAAATTTCACAAACTATTTTCAACTTTGAGTAATAATGGAGCCAGCCATTGTTTTACAAATAACGCCTAGATTTGTGTAAATAAGAAATTTTTCCGTTAATTGACGATCATTTTATTACCTCATTATCAAATGTTTATAAACAAAAATGCTATAAATCCAGTTTTTACGCGTGTGTAAAATTCCTTTTCTATAATTACTAAATTATCATATCTACAATTCAAAATATGTGTTAATGTAATTCCTTTGTTGATAACGATTTTCTTCTGCATTGAAAAAAGACTGTAGAATTAAGTAGCACATCTTAGTTTTAACAGATTTAAATAAACTTTTACTAAAAATAAAAAAGTTTTGGTCACTTACGTTCCATATAAAAAAATGGTATCTACATTGTTAAAATTCAAAGATTTTTGATATACATATTATGTTGTAATAGTGGAGAAGGTGGAATCAAGAAAACGAAAGAGAAAAGATAAAAGAACGTTCAGTGAGATATCCCAACAGAAGGAAAATTTAGGGGACCAATTAAAGAAGATAACCAAAACAACCTGGTAAGCAAAAAAACTAGCATTGCTAGAAGAATAAACAAAGCAATCGAGTGAGTGGCCAAAACAATACAGTAAAAAAACATAAATACAAAAAAGGTCGACTAGTTAAATAAAATTGGTAAAGATTTATTTAAAATGAGGAATACAAGGTAGAATGAAGTTTTTAATGGAATCCAGTAAGGAAAGTAAAATTAAATATCAAAACATAAAAAGTATGCATGCAAAAGAAAAGGAAATATTTAGAATCCCGATTGGAGGAAATCAATAAAAGAGATGTTAAAAAAAATACTTGTGGCACTCGGGGACTGCCGCGGTAAAGCTATTGTATAGCATTTTTTATCAACTTATGCAATTATAATTATTTATTTATTTTATTTATGCAGTATTTTTTTTCTTTGATATTAATTCAAGTGTTTTCTTTGATATTTATTCAAGTTACACTTTTTGAGCGTGGTGACCGATAAGAAAACAATTTTTTTTCTTTTATTGAATAAATGAGAAGTTAATATTGTTTAAAATATTTTTATTATCTTACAATACATGTAGGTTATTCAGGAAATGTTATTATTGAAACTATAGGTTTATGGTAATTGAAATAAGAAAAATAAGTTTGAGACTTGATATCCTCTAAATATCTGAAAAATACCACGTCAATGGTGGTCCCATATTTTGTTGTGGATTCTTGTGGATCATTATTCAGTTTCAAATTCAATTTTTCCGAAATTGTGTCTAAAAGAGATAGAATCAGTTAGCAGCTAGTCTACACGCATACGTCTAGTCGCACGCACACAAACACCGTGCCGAAGTCTGCCGAACTGAAACGACGTTAGACGATACACGGCTTTCAACGTCGCCCGCTGTAACGGTCGGAGTGGGGGGTGTTAGGTTTATTTTCGTTACGAAATTTCTGTTTCGATTTTTCGATTTTTTTATTTATGAGTATTTGTGAGTATTTATGAGTATGAGTATTTATAAGTATTTGTTGATTTTTGAGAGTATTTATGAGTATCAATGAGTATTTATGCGTATTTATGGGCAATTATGAGTATTTATGAGTATTTATGAGTATTTATGAGTATTTATGAGCATTTATGAGTATTTATGAGTATTTATAAGTATTTATGAGTACTTATGAGTATTTATGAGTATTTATGAGTATTTATGAGTATTTATGAGTATTTATGAGTATTTAAGAATCCAAACTAGCCAAAAAAGAGGTATACCCAGTGGCGGAGGTTTGGGGGTCAGAACACCCCCCCCCCCCATGGAGGGGCTTCGCGTCACCGTTTCCCGCTATCTTATTGGCGCTGATCCCTATAAACTGTTTGTTAATCCCCCCATAGTTCTTAGAAACCCCTCCCATGAAAAATTTCTAGCTACGCCACTGGAGTCAGAGTAAGATGACGGACAGCAAGTGGAGGAACACTTGCAGATTTTTAGAAGTTGGGCGGTGAAGAGAATCTGTCAAAGATATAAAAAATACCGATGTGTTCAACACATGACTTTCCTGTCTAATTATTACAGGATTTTTTCGGCTATTTTGTACAACCTATTGTATCATCCTTGTAAATATTTAGAAAATTAACTTAATATATACATTTTCCACATACATGTTACTCGAAACCTTTTTTTATATATTCTATCAACGAAAATACTGAAAAATTAAAATTTTACACTTTTCCTCAAATTTTTCCATTACGGTCCATTTTAGAGAGATCATGTATTAAACAAAAATTATAAAGATCGATATCGCAAACAATTTTTGCTTTAACAATTTTCATAAAAATTAGAATTTTGCACTTTTTGTTAAATTTCTCGAATATGGACCATTTTAAGAATATTATGTACGTAACAAAAATTATAGAGAATAACATTATAAGCAACTTATATTTAAAACATTTTTTTCTCCAAGTGTAAATAACAGAAGTAGAAAAACGACATTCTATTAAGTACCCCCCATATTTTTCGAATATGCTCAAAAATTTAATCATTTTATTGCAGGATGAATTGAAGCCTAAATTTAAAATTTGGTGTTTTTCTATTTATCCGTTTTTGAATTTTTTTCAAAATTCAAAATTTATACTTTTTCTCAAATATCTCGAATACTGTCCATATTAGAGAAATTATGTATAGGACGAGATTTATAGAGAATGATATCGTAAACGACTTTTATTTGAATAATTTTCTTAAAACTTTGAATTTTTTACACTTTGTCAAATTTCTCGAATACCAGCCATTATAGGAAAATTTTGTATTGAATAAAAATTATAGAGAATAATATTAAAAGTAACTTTTATTTAAAGAAAGTTCTTCTCCAAACGTAAATAGCAGATATATTTCATAAAATATAAAAGTGACCCCCTATAAAGTACCCCCCCCCAAACGTTCCGATTCTGCCCAAAATCTAATCATTTAATAAAATAATCCTATTTCAGCTTCCTAGACCTAGTAGTTTTGGCTGTGCGTTCATAGAATGGAATAGTCAGTTAGTAGGTCAGTGTTAGTCAGTCAGTTAGTCATTCAGTTAGTTATTTAGTTAGTCAGCCAGTTAGTGAGTCAGTCAGTTAGTTATTTAGTTAGTCAGTCAATTAGTTAGTCAGTTAGTCAATCAATTAGTCATTCGGTTAGTTAGTCAGCCAGTTAGTGAGTCAGTCATTCAGTTAGTCAGTTTGTCAGTCAGTCAGTTAGTGAGTCAGTCAGTTAGTTATTTAGTTAGTCAGTCAATTAGTTAGTCAATCAGTTAGTCAGTCAGTCAGTTCGTCAGTCAGTCAGTTTTTTTTTTAGGTTGGGTGGGAATCCATTAAGGACACCAGGCATATGGTTCTGCCCATACCTAGTAGTGTGGGACTCCCGGCTGAGGGTGCAAGTCCTGTATACCCACTAAAACCACCCTTAAAGCGTTGTTGGCCTTTCTCTTTTTAATTCTGGGACCGCCCTATGGCATTACTTCAGAATTAAACAGATGTTAAATACATATATCTTTCGTCCGCTTTTTTCCTTTTTAAGATGCCCTTTATCAAGTCATTTATTGCTGTCAAGTTTTTTTCGTCCTTTAATAGTAGCTCTGATATATTTTCTTTTGTAATTTCCACTCAACATTTTAAATTCGCCTCTACTCGTAGTATATGCCATCTTGGACATTCAAAAATAATTGTGGTCTGAGACATCGATGTCATTACACTACCAGCACTTGTCATCTTCTATTACTCCTATTCTTTTTAGGTAAGAGCAGATTTTGCCATGTCCCGTTATGGCTTGTGTTAGGTGGTAGTTTATTTTGCCGAATTTTCTTTCTTGCCATTTCCTGATGTCATTGATATATGTTTTGGCTTTACCATCGTACTGATTCCAGAGTTCCTGTCATTTTGTAAAAGTTTCCTCTCTAGTCTCATTTTTGTATTGTTTGCCTCTCTGTAGTATAGATATTCGTTCTTCTACCTTTAGATGTATAGGTTGCAGTCCTGCTATGGCAAGGATAGCTGTTCTTGGAGCAGTTCGGTAGGATAATGTGATCCTTATTGCTAGTTTCCTGTTTACTTGCTCTAGCATGTTCCTGTAGTATTTGTATTTCAGTGCTGGAGCCCACATTGGTGCCGCGTATATTATGACTGAGAGTACTACTGTTGCTAACATTTTTCGTTTACTGGCCTTTGGTCCTCCGATGTTAGGGATAATCCTTTGCAACGATTTTGTGATGTTATTTGCATGTCCTTCTGATATGTTCTGTCATTCTCATTTCTTTGGTAATTTCCAGTCCCTTCAGTCTTCTAGAGCCACTGAGTATTACCATTTCAGATTTGTTAGTCAGTCAGTTAATCAGTTAGTTAGTTAGTTAGTTAATTAGTTAGTTAGTTAGTCAGTCAGTCAGAGTCAGTCAGTCAGAGTCAGTCAGTCAGAGTCAGTCAGTCAGAGTCAGTCAGTCAGAGTCGGTCAGTCAGTCAGAGCCAGTCAGAGTCAGTCAGAGTCAGTCAGAGTCAGTCAGAGTCAGTCAGAGTCAGTCAGAGTCAGTCAGAGTCAGTCAGAGTCAGTCAGAATCAGTCAGAGTCAGTCAGTCAGTTAGTTAGTCAGTCAGTTAGTTAGTCAGTTAGTTAGTTAGTTAGTTAGTTAGTTAGTTAGTTAGTTAGTTAGTTAGTCAGTCAGTTAGTCAGTCAGTCAGTCAGTTAGTCAGTCAGTTAATTAGTTAGTCAGTTAATTAGTTAGTTAGTTAGTCAGTTAGTCAGTCAGTCAGTCAGCCAGCCAGCCAGCCAGCCAGTCAGTTAGTTAGTTAGTCAATTAGTCAGTTAGTCAGTTAGTTAGTTAGTCAGTTAGTCAGTTAGTTAGTCAGTTAGTTAGTTAGTCAGTTAGTTAGTCAGTCGGTTAGTCAGTCATTTAGTTAGTTAGTCAGTTAATCAATTAGTCAGTCAGACAGGCAGTTAGTCAGTCAGTAAGTCAGTTAGTTAGTCAGTCAATTAGTCCGTCAGTCAATTAGTCAGTCAATCCGTTAGTCAGTCAATTACTCAGTCAGTTAGTTAGTTAGTCAGTCAATCAGTTAGTTAGTCAGTCAGTAAATCAGTCATTTAGTTATTTAGTCAGTCAATCAGTTAGTCAGTTAATCAATTAGTCAGTTAGTTAGTCATTCAGTCAGTCAGTTATGACAAATGATTTTATATATTTAGATTTTCTTCTAGATGTCTAATTAAACAAATGAATGAATGCTTTCTTAGAAAAATAAAAACCTTTATTGGTTGCTAATTTATAAATAAGATTAAAAATTCAGATGCGTTGTTGTCCATCAATTTTAAACCTATTTAAAAATCGAATTGAAAAAAATGAAATCGACGTATTCAACGACTGTTTTGTAAACCATCGAATTAATTAAATTGAAAGTAAAGTCGATTATATGTGTTATCTAAATGTACGCCTTGTATTCGTTATTATTTATTTTTATATAACATGTTTCTTTTTCCTGCTTTGCTTAATTGTAGGTAATTTTGAAACCATAAGAATCTTCATTCTACTAATACTATACAGTATGGTGGTAATAAAAGGAACATACATTCATTATTTCGTAACTCGTTTGTGCAAAATCTTTGATTTTTCAATATACTTTTGTTGTAGTTTTATCAAAAATATTTTACAGTCCAATATTAGATAAGAAATCGATTCTTTAAAATAATATAACCATAATAAACTAGATAATAAGTACATCAAGAATAATAAATTGATCAACTTAGTTTTATAACTTTAAATTAAAAAATCCACCTCTGTAAAAAATACTAAAAAGATGGTGATTTATTTGGTATTTACATCTTAACTGATTGAATTAATATTGACAAACAAAAAATGACATTCCAGACATTTTACTGCCGCATTCTATTAAGAATACTTGAAATATGTTACGATTTCAAAGAACATGAATGTATAGAAATATTTATGGAATATGGAAATAAGTAAAATTCTGATCTTGGATATTGAAATATTTTTCATGCTAACGCAACTTTTTTGTATATTTTAATAAAAAATAATGTTCAACGATTACCCAGATAAAAAAAAATTAATAAATCCTTTGGAGTCCGATAAAAAAAACTATTTGGTACTATGAGAACCAAACTGTCAAACATTTGTGTCAATGAAAACAGACAGTCCCATTCTTGCAGCTATCTCGCAGCTAAACTATAAGTAAGTATGACATTTTATGATGCAACAATCGTATTGAATTAAAATTGACACCTATACAGGGTGTCCTTTAAAATGTGTCCCAAAATTCTCAGGCAGATTCCTTAACCAAAAAATGGAAAAAAAGTTCCTATAGACCTATGTCCTAAAGTGCCCCCTAAGCGAGCAACAGCCTCTCGAAATCATTTTTTTTATTTTGATTTTTTGAATTTTCTTAAAAATGGAAACAAATAAAAGAACCAAATTTTGGCTGTTAAATATGATCAATAATAGTGACCTTTTGACACCTTCAAAAAGAAATTATTTCGTCAGGGGTGTACTTGGGAATTTTTTGAAAATTTTGATTATTCATAACTTTTTTGTGTTTTTGGTAATGACTTATCCATATTTTTTTTTACATTCTACATTGAAAACTACGTCAAAAAGGAATACTTGTTTGATCTCGATTGGAGCAGCCGTTTCCGAGAAAACATCATCCAAAGATATTCGTGCAGTTTAGGTTAATTTTCAATTTTGGCTGTTGTAGCCAAAAAGTTGGAAATCGAGGAACACGGCTTACATGTCCCTATCCTTACTTTTGAAGGTCTATTCAGTGGCAAAAAATATTAGTTGATACAGGGTGATCAAAAATCGGATGTGATTTTGGATTTTTGATCACCCTGTATCAAATAATATGTATTTTATGTCACTGAATAGACCTTAAAAAGTTAGGATAGGGACTGTAAGCCGTTTTCCTCGATTTCCAACTGTTTGGCTACAACAGCCACCTGAATTTGAAAAAATGTGATTTTTGAGTAGCTGTAGATCCTTTACTATTCATATTAGATAACAAGTGTGATATATCATTGAAATCAGATTATCGAGCAGATTCTAAAAATATAAAAATATACAGGGTGTTCCATTTAAAAAACATAACTTTGATTTGGCACGGCCTTATGAAACACCCTGTCACATCGTAACTAATTTTAAAATGTGAAGCTTAAAGCTGCCTACTTTTATTATAACAGATCTACAGAGCTTCCTCACACTAATCAATCACCCTGTATACTATTTTTAGCTCTCTAAATAAAATTTAAAAATTTAGTTCCCATTTATTTATTATGAAGACCATAAGGTTTGTATTTAGCTGTTTAGAATAAAAAAGTAAAAATATGTATTTTTTTGGCGTTTTTGTGTTTCATGGATAATTTTTTTCGCTCACTGATAAAAATGTTTCTTCAGTTAAACATTATTTCTAAAAGTGTTCTGGTGCGATTCGTTGTATTGTTATTATTTTGTTTAAAATGGCTCACAATAACTACAATAATGATTACACATTCGGCGAAATGACGGACATGCACTTATGTTTTGGACTCGCTTCTGGAAATGCCAATGAAGCTCGCAGACTTTATCAGGAGCGCTTTCCAAATAGGCATCTTCCATGCGCTAAGACGTTTTCTAGAATTGACGATAGACTTCGGGAAACTGGTACATTTAAGAAAAACTCTAGTAACAGTGGAAGACAAAATTATGTGAGAACTCCTGCTTTGGAAGAAGCAATTTTGGATAGGGTAGCTGAAACCCCATCGACAAGTACCAGAAAAATAGCAAATGGTAAGTAATTACATATTTATTATTTTAGCTACCCCGTACCTTATCGTATAAAACTAGTTTTTTTACTTGTTATTGCTTCTCTTACATTTCACGACTTTTCGTATCGAAAAGAGTTGCGTTATGCAGAAAAAATCTGATTTCCCAAATCAATGGATTCTCTTTCTTAACTATTCACTACACAGATTCTCTCATTTAATTTCAGAAGTGGGAGTCGGACGTAACACGGTATGGAAAGTTTTGCGTGAACAACAATTGTACCCTTACCACATTCAAAAAGTTCAGGCACTTAAAGCTACTGATTATGAGCCGCGAGTTATCTTTTCTGAATGGTTTCTTGGAAGATGTAATCAAGATGCAATGTTTCTTAATAAAGTGCTATTTACCGATGAAGCTGGTTTCACTAGAGATGGTATAATAAATTTTCGAAATATGCATGAATGGGCTGAAGATAACCCTCACGCGGTTGTTGAACGTCACCACCAGGATAAATTTTCAATAAACGTCTGGGCTGGAGTTATTGATAATTACCTTATTGGACCATTTGTTTTGCCGAATAGGTTAAATGGAGCAGCATACAGGCTTTTTTTGGAAAATAACTTACATGAGCTTCTTGATAATATTCCGATTCAAATCAGACATAACATGTGGTTTATGCATGATGGAGCTCCACCACATTACAGCCTTGAAGCTAGACAGCACCTTAACGAAAGATTTGAGGGTAGAGTAATTGGCAGAGGTTGTCCTGTTAACTGGCCACCTCGTTCACCAGATCTAAATCCAATGGATTTTTTTGTTTGGGGTTATTTAAAATCATTGGTTTATTCCAGTCCTGTTGAAACAGTTGAAGAATTGGAAGAACGAGTTTTTCATCATTGCGAAGTTCTTAGGAATAATCCTGAAGTATTTTTTCGTGTAAGACAGTCTATGATGCGACGGTTGCGCTTGTGTGTGGAAACCAATGGTCGCCACATTGAGCATCTGCTTTAATTTTTTTTGATTTGTTTTTTTAGAATAAATATTTTTTTAAACCGTTTCTTATTATTAAATAAAAATAGTCCCACCACGACATTTGAACTACAATTATTTAGAGAGAGCTAAAAAAGTTATTTTTATTTACGAGATTCACCGAGGTAATTTAGGAAAATTGAAAATTAAGCTAAAGTGGACGAATATCTTTGGATGATGTTTTCTCGGAAACGGCTGCTCCAATCGAGATCAAACAAGTATTCCTTTTTGACGTAGTTTTCAATGTAGAATGTAAAAAAGTCATTACCAAAAACACAAAAAAGTTATGAATAATCAAAATTTTCAAAAAATTCCCAAGTACACCCCTGACGAAATAATTTCTTTTTGAAGGTGTCAAAAGGTCACTATTATTGATCATATTTAACAGCCAAAATTTGGTTCTTTTATTTGTTTCCATTTTTAAGAAAATTCAAAAAATCAAAATAAAAAAAATGATTTCGAGAGGCTGTTGCTCGCTTAGGGGGCACTTTAGGACATAGGTCTATAGGAACTTTTTTTCCATTTTTTGGTTAAGGAATCTGCCTGAGAATTTTGGGACACATTTTAAAGGACACCCTGTATAATACATATTGAATAATTATGTATAACACTTACAATGGTCCCATATATCCTGGATGACATTTGCACTCTCCAGAAACGTGATCGCAGTCGCCGCTTTCGCATCGACATTTCTCTAAACAATCTTGTCCGAAATGATCTTTGTCGCATTTATTTTCGCAATGTTGTCCTATCCAACCCCTCGAACAATGGCAGTTTCCGTTGAATGGGTCGCAAGTCGAATTATTTTGGCATTCGCATTTATGTTGGCACTCTCTGCCCCAAAGTCCGGTAGGGCAAGCTGAAAAATGAAAGAAGAGGAATATAGAAAAATGTGTCGTAAAATTATTAGAACTCATACAAATAAATAAGTAAAAATAGGTAAAAATAAGTGAATGTAAGTGAATGTAAGTGAAAATAAGTAAAAATAAGTAAAAATAAGTAAAAATAAGTAAAAATAAGTAAAAATAAGTAAAAATAAGTAAAAATAAGTAAAAATAAGTAAAAATAAGCAAAAATAAGTAAAAATAAGTAAAAATAAGTAAAAATAAGTAAAAATAAGTAAAAATAAGTAAAAATAAGAAAAAATAAGTAAAAATAAGTAAAAATAAGTAAAAATAAGTGAAAATAAGTAAATATAAGTAAAAATAAGTAAAAAAAATATGTAAAAATAAGTAAAAAAAATATGTAAAAATAAGTAAAAATAAGTAAAAATAAGTAAAAAATTTGTAAAAATAAGTAAAAATAAGTACAAATAAGTAAAAACAAGTAAGAACAAATAGACATAAGTTAAAACAAGTAAAAATAAGTGAAACTGGGTAAAAATTATTTAAAAATAAGTTAAAAAATAGTAAAAATAGTTAAAAATAAGTAAAAATAAGTAAAAATATGTAAAAATATGTTAAAAATAATTAAAAGTAAGTAAAAATAGATAAAAATAAGTAATAATAAATACAAATAAGTAAAAGCAGGTAAAAATGATTAAAAACAAGTAATGGTAAGTAAAAAATCAGTAAAATTAAGTAAAAATAGTTAAAAATAAGTAATAATAAATAAAAATAAATAAAAACAAGTAAAAAGAAGCAAAAAAGGTAAAAATATGATAAGTAAGTAAAAATAGGTAAACATGGTTAAAAATAAGTTAATAATAAATAACAAAAAACAATAAAAATAGTTAATAATAAGAAAAAATTGGTAAAAATAATTAAAAACAAGTAAAACCAAGTAAAAAAACAAGTAAAAATAAGCTAATAATAGGTTAAAAATAAGTAAAATTAAGTAAAAATAGTTAAAAATAAGTAAAAACAAGTAAAAATAAACAAAAAAGTAAAAATAGTTAAAAATAAGTAAAAAATAGTTTAAAAATAAGTAAAAACAAGTAAAACTAAGCAAAAAAGTAAAAATAGTTTGAAATAAGTTAAAATTATGTAAAGTAAGTAAAAATAGGTAAACATGGTTAAAAATAAGTAAAATTAAGTAAAAATAATTAAAAATAAGTAGAAACAAGTAAAAATAAACACAAAGTAAAAATTGTTACAAATATGTAAAGTAAGTAAAATAAGTAAACATGGTTAAAAATATGTAAAAACAATAAAAAAACAGGTGAAAATAGTTAATAATAAGCAAATATAGATAAAAACAAGTAAAAGTAAGTAAAATAATTACAAATAAGTAAATGCAAGTAAAAATAAGCAGAAAAGTAAAAATAGTTAAAAATACGTAAAGTAAAAATAGGTAAACATGGTTAAAAATAAGTTAAAAATAAGTAAAAATACGTAAAAACAAGTAAAATAAGCAAAAAAAAAGTAAAAATAGTTAAAAATATATAAAGGAAGTAAAAATAGGTAAACATGGTTAAAAATAAGTAAAAAAAGAAAAAGTAAGCAAAAATAGTTAAAAATATTTAAAGTAAAAATAGTTAAAAATAAGTTAAAAATATTTAAAGTAAAAATAAGATAAACATGGTTAAAAATAAGTTACAAATAAGTAGAAACAATAAAAAACAAGTAAAAATAATTACAAATAAAATAAATGCAAGTAAAAATAGTTAAAAATATGTAAAGTAAGTAAAAATAGGTAAACATGGTTAAAAATAAGTAAAAAAAGAAAAAGTAAATAGAAATAATTAAAAATAAGTAAATAGAAATAGTTAAAAATAAGTAAAAAAATTGGTTGAAAATAAGTAAAAAATAGGTTAAAAATAAGTAAAATTAAGTAAAAATAGTTAAAATTAAGTAAAAATAGTTAAAAATTAGTAAAAACAAGTTTTTTCTGGTTGGGTGGGAATCCATTACAGACACCAGGCATATGGTTCTGTCCATACCTGGTAGTGTGGGACACCCGGCTTAGGGTGCAAGGCCGGTATACCCTTACTCTAGGTAGCTCTTCCTGGGACCGCTTTGTGCATTTCATCAAGAGGAGGGAGCAGTGACTGATGTTCCTTTTAACATATTTCTCTTACTATATTTTATTGCCATATTTTTTTACCATATTTTTATTTTCTTTTTTTTTACCATTCTTTTTTTTTTCCTTTGGCTATTTGTCTCGTTCCCTCTGCATAACGTCTTTTTCTTTCCTTTTAAGTATTTCAGTGGTAAATTTTTGTACTGCTTCCCATATCAGTGTATTCTCTATCATTTTGGGTATGATGTTCTCAGGATTAACTTGTACAGTTACATTTTCCATCCTTTGTCTCTCTCTGTGCCATCTACTACATATAAAAATTGTATGCTCTACTGTGTCCTCCTCCTCATCACAGTATATACAAGTCTGACTACATGGAATCTTTTTCTGTATGCTTGGAAGCTCCCATGACCGGTCAACATTTGTGCCAGGAAGTAGCTAAGCTCCCCATATTTTCTATTTATCCATATGCCGACATCCGGTATGAGCCGCTTTGTCCACAACCTTGTTGTATCTGCTTCTTATTTCTACCATTCCAGCCATCTTTGTAACAATAGATTATTTGCCATTTGTTCGCCTACGTCTAATTCGTCTTCTTTATACGTTTGGTCCTGGTGCTTTCTTTTTTTTCAGTCGTTCATCTGCCTTTAGTAGTTCTTCTTCTGTAAATCTTCGTATTTCCTCTACCTCTAGCGGCATCCTATCCAACTTCCTTACTTGATGATCCGAAAACAGTGCCTTCGCAACTTCTAGCTATTGTTCATCAGTCATGGAAATCGGGTTAAGAAACTGCAGCTTTTGTGTAACAATCTTTGCCCCACACATCCGCATCCACTTCGGCTATAATTTTTTTCCAGCTTTGTCTCTTCGCTTCTCTTATAGCTATATTAAGTTATTTTCTTTTCAGCTTATATCGTTCTCTAAGGATTATCTTCTGGTTTTCATTGTTTGCCCTTAACATTGCCCTTCTACTTTGCACATTCCATTCTTTTCTCAGCTACTTCCTTAGTCCACCAATACACTGGTTTCCTCCTTAGATTTTCCCTTTTCATACGAAATGTTTTATCACAAGCTGTCTCTATTGCGATGGTTATCTCTCTAGCTGTTGTTACTGCCCTCTCACTGATATCTATTACTCTGCCGAATTATTCTACTAATTTATGCATGTTTTCTTTGTTAATTTGCCAGCCTCTCTTGCTAATGCTCCTGCGGTCTTGTTTCTTGTCATTCTTTTTCCTGGAGCTCATACAAAATATGTTGATGTAAGCTTAAGTTATTTTCCTCTAACACTCTCCAGTTAATCAGCTGTTTGGTTATTTTCTTTGTGCTGAAAGTTATGTCTATATGTAATGTAGGGACGTCTCCTTGATTATGTATTACCAAGTCCTCTTCTTCTAGCAATTCTGACAGTATTTTTTCTCTTTTGTCTTCAAACTTTGAACCCCATAAAACTGATTTTGCATTAAAGTCACCTCCTATTATTATCTCATTCTGGTGCTGTCTCATGTCATTTCTAAGGGCTACTAGGTTTTCTAGAAATTGTTTTATATCCACGTATGGAGAAATATAGCAACTGTATATTACGATATTTTCTGTCTCTATCCAGACAAAACCTGGTCCGTTTCCACGGGTGTGAAGTTATCCACATCCACAAATGTACACTGAGAAAAATATAACTCTATGGTAATAGTCATATAACTTGGTTAAAATTACCTGTAGAGGCTTTTCATTTGTAGATTTCAATTGGGGAGGTTTCAATACACAGCAACCATACCCGCAATTAACTTTTGCTTTGTCTCGGGGGGTGCAATTGGGGGTGAAATTTAAAAAAAAATCATAGAAGCCACAAATGGCTTTGTACACCTTTCTGCTTGGGATATGTTATGTAGTTTACTCTTTTCTTCATCCCTGATAGCATGCTGGAGTTTGTCGAGCCGTCTGAGGGGGTGCAATTGGGGATGAAATTAAAAAAAAACCACAGAAGCCACAAATGGCTTTGTACACCTTTTTACTTGAGATATGTTATGAAGATAGCTATTTTCTTTATGCCTAATACCATGCTGGAGTTTGTCGAGCTCTCTAAGGGGTGCAATTGGAGGTGAAATAAAAAAAATCATAGAAGCCACAAATGGCTTTGTACACCTTTCTGCATGCGATATGTTATGTAGTTTGCTCTTTTCTTCATCTAAGATACCATGCTGGAGTTTGTCGAGTCGTCTGAGGGAGTGCAATTGGGGATGAAATTTAAAAAAAATCATAGACGCCACAAATGGCTTTGTACACCTTTCTGCTTGGGATATATGTAGTTTGCTCTTTTCTTCATCCCTGATAGCATGCTGGAATTTGTCGAGCCTTCTGAGGGGATGCAATTGTGGGTAAAAATAAACAAAATATCATAGAAGCAACAAAGAAAAGAGCCAACTAGATAATATATCACAAGCAGAAAGGTGTACAAAGCCTTTTGTGGCTTCTATGGTTTTTTTTATTTCACCCCCAATTGCACCCCCTCAGACGGCTCGACAAACTCCAGCATAGTATCAGGCATAAAGAAAATAGCTATCTTCATAACATATCTCAAGTAAAAAAGTGTACAAAGCCATTTGTGGCTTCTGTGATTTTTTTTTAATTTTATCCCCAATTGCACCCCCTCAGACGGCTTGACAAACTCCAGCATGGTATCAGGCATAAAGAAAATAGCTATCTTCATAACATATCTCAAGTAAAAAGGTGTACAAAGCCATTTTTGGCTTCTGTGATTTTTTGTTTAATTTCATCCCCAATTGCACCCCCTCAGACGGCTCGACAAACTCCAGCATGCTATCAGGGATGAAGAAAAGAGCAAACTACATAACATATCCCAAGCAGAAAGGTGTACAAAGCCATTTGTGGCTTCTATGATTTTTTGTTTAATTTGACCCCCAATTGCACCCCCTCAGACGGCTCGACAAACTCCAGCATGGTATTAGGCATAAAGAAAATAGCTATCTTCATAACATATCTCAAGTAAAAAGGTGTACAAAGCCATTTGTGGCTTCTGTGGTTTTTTTTTTAATTTCATCCCCAATTGCACCCCCTCAGACGGCTCGACAAACTCCAGCATGCTATCAGGGATGAAGAAAAGAGTAAACTATATATCATATCTCAAGCAGAAAGGTGTACAAAGCCATTTGTGGCGTCTATGATTTTTTTTAAATTTCATCCCCAATTGCACTCCCTCAGACGACTCGACAAACTTCAGCATGGTATCTTAGATGAAGAAAAGAGCAAACTACATAACATATCGCATGCAGAAAGGTGTACAAAGCCATTTGTGGCTTCTATGATTTTTTTTATTTCACCCCCAATTGCACCCCTTAGAGAGCTCGACAAACTCCAGCATACTATCAGGGATGAAGAAAAGAGTAAACTACATAACATATCCCAAGCAGAAAGGTGTACAAAGCTATTTGTGGTTTCTGTGATTTTTTGTTTAATTTCACCCCCAATTGCACCCCCTCAGACGGCTCGACAAACTCCAGCATGGTATTAGGCATAAAGAAAATAGCTATCTTCATAACATATCTCAAGTAAAAAGGTGTACAAAGCCATTTGTGGCTTCTGTGATTTTTTTTTAATTTCATCCCCAATTGCACCCCCTCAGACGGCTCGACAAACTCCAACATGCTATCAGGGATGAAGAAAAGAGCAAACTACATAACATATCCCAAGCAAAAAGGTGTACAAAGCCAGTTGTGGCTTCTATGATTTTTTGTTTAATTTCACCCCCAATTGCACCCCCTCAGACGGCTCGACAAACTCCAGCATGGTATCAGGCATAAAGAAAATAGCTATCTTCATAACATATCTCAAGTAAAAAGGTGTACAAAGCCATTTGTGGCTTCTGTGATTTTTTTTTAAATTTCATCCCCAATTGCACTCCCTCAGACGACTCGACAAACTCCAGCATGGTATCAGGGATGAAGAAAAGAGTAAACTACATAACATATCCCAAGCAGAAAGGTGTACAAAGCCATTTGCGGCTTCTATGTTTTTTTTTAAATTTCACCCCCAATTGCACCCCCTGAGACAAAGCAAAAGTTAATTGCGGGTATGGTTGCTGTGTATTGAAACCTCCCCAATTGAAATCTACAAATGAAAAGCCTCTACAGGTAATTTGAACCAAGTTATATGACTATTACGATAGAGTTATATTTTTCTCAGTGTACATTTGTGGATGTGGATAACTTCACACCCGTCCGTTTCCTGTTTGTCTAAGTTTTACATTTTTTATCATTTTAATGGCCGCATTTTCATTTTCAACTTGTATCCATTTTTCCTTTATCTTATTTGGTTTCGCCATTAATATGATGTCAGCCTGGTTTTCTTCGGCAATTTTATATATTAGATCCATGGCTGCCTTTCCTCTGTCGATGTTTCCATGGAGGATTATCAACGAATTTTGTGTAGTAGTGGTGGTGGTCTCGGTTGGTAGCGGTAAGGTTGATTAAAGTAGTTAAAAAGTAGTTAAAAAGAAGTAAAAGTAGTTAAAAATAAGTAAAAATAGTTGAAAATAAGTTAGAAAGAAGTAAAAGTAAGTAAAAATAGGTTGAAATTAAGTAAAATTAATTAAAAATAGTTAAAAATAAGTAAAAATAAGTTAAAAATAAGTTAAAAATAAGTTAAAAATAAGTTAAAAATAAGTTAAAAATAAGTTAAAAATAAGTTAAAAATAAGTAAAAAAATAAGTAAAAATAAGTAAAAAAATAAGTAAAAATAAGTTATAAGTAAAAATAGTTAAAAATAAGTAAAAATAGTTAAAAATAACTAAAAATAGATAAAAAAAAGTAAAAATAAATACGAATAAGTTAAATCAGATAAAAACGGTTAAAAATAAGTGAAATTAAGCAAAAAAAGTGAAAATAGTTAAAAATAAGTAAAAATGGTTAAAAATAAGTAAAAATAAGAAAAAAGTAAGCAAAAATAAGAAAAAACAAGTAAAAATAAGTTAATAATAAGTAAAATTTTTTGCTACTTATTATTGACTGTGGGTGTTAAATAATCGCAGTGCAATTAACTTTCAAAGATACTCTTACAAATCTCCATTGCTTCTACGATTGATTGTACTGTTTATTGAAACATTATAATTGGCGTAAATCTGACCCAGAAAATAAATCAAACAATCGAATAATCGTAATCATTTAGCATGGTTGATTAAAATCTAAATATGCGGTCATTGCTCCAATACATTTATTCTGTTTTTAGTTAATGTTAAAATCTTTTTAATTTTGGACCGTTACGTCGAAGAAATAATATTTCTATAGTATAGCTAATGGTTTTCCTGGGATTTAGGTTCTGAATTTATTAAAATATTCGAATACTTGTTTAAATAAGTAATTGAAATCCTATTTTACTACGAAAATAAAGCAATTATTGTAAAATCGTTGAATTAGTCGGTTCAAGTATTAAAACGCTATATTAAGCACACATAGTGCATACAAAAATCTTATCAAAAGTAATACCACAAGAGTTGAGAATTTATGATTTTTGACTTATTTTTGTATTTTTTCAAAAAAGTATCTATTTTAAAATGAATTAGGGTGGATACTTTTTATTGGATATTTTATTGTATACAACAACTTGTATGTTATTCACCAAGTATACTTAAAAAAAATATTTTTTATTAATGCTATTTAAATATTAATTGATGACTATTATAAAAAAACAAGTTTTATTAATTACTGCATTACTAAAATTAATTTTGTAGATAAAATAAAATACACGGTGTTCTATTTAAAAAAAAATATTTTTATTTGCCAAGCAAAAAAGGCCACACCCTGTATATACAAAAATATTTTTAAAATATGTATTTTTCAAATCCACATAATTTTTATTTGAAAATTTTTTACGTGTCTATAACACAAATTGCAATATTGAACAATTACGCACTAATGGGAATATAAAATTTTATGTACGACCGTTTTAATGTTCGTTTATTAATAAATAACTATTATTTTCTCTTTTTCGCCTTTTGTGAGTAGGTTATTATAAAATAAATTTACTTTACCGCCCGGCGGGCGGTAAAGTAATCCGCGGGCGATAAAGGGGCACTTTACGTCCGCTTAACGTATTTATAATCTGGACTTTATCGCCCGGTCATGCATAAATATAATACTTAAAACTTCAATAAAACAAGTTTTACGTAGCAACTTTTTTGCGTGGTGCTTAGTACAAACATGAGGGTCCAAAAATTGTACCTTGAATAGTACAATCTGGCTGGATTTTTCATAATTAATATAGATTATACTTACTAATATCACAATAAGGTCCTCCGTATCCAGGTTCGCACTGGCAAGTTTCGGGAGCTACGCAAGTTCCGTGAATGCAGTCTTTTGAGCAAACTGGTATGCAACGAGTGCCTAGATTATTTTTCGTATACCCTTTGCAACAGTCTTCTACAGGTCTGGTTTTCACCAAATTTTGATTTTTGTACACTGTTTTAAACTTAATTTTATATTTTGAGCACCTCGGAGGGAAGTTGAGACACCACACGTATTCTCTGACTTGGTAAGGTTGTTCTTCTGACACTCTTACTGTCACAGTATACCTGAAATAAAAAAAAAACATTTTTAATGATCTAATGTCTAAATTTGAAAAAAACATTGAGATAGAATGCTAAAGTATCCGCACCTTTGCATTGCAGTTTTACATCATATATCAAACTCGAGATAGTAGGACTAGTCAGTTTTGGTGAAAATAAATGCCATTTTTTTAAATAGCTTCATTTAAACGAGATAAATTCATTTTCATTCCATTAAATCTTCAAATATAAAATGATTGACTTCAAATGAATCAAAGTACGATTGAAGTCGCCATTTTCATTACACTTTTCCGTCACTCGAAGTGCGTCCTTCTGTCATACTGCACAATAGTGTTTATGTCGTCTCCACTATGAAGTCATAGTCTCTACGTTATTCTATCTCGATGGATAAAAAGCTGCTATCACTTTGACATAATAATCCGAGTTTGTTATTTAGTTACTTAAAGTCTCGGAAATACCCTGCGAGCAATTACTACTAGAGTAGAGAAAGTCTCCCCTCCTTCCCTGCGCTAAATTTTGTAATCAACATCAAAATCTCTCCTGTAATTGCACTGAGTGCATACGAAAGGTGAAATATATGTCAATACGTTACTTTTCAATGTGAAATGTGAAATATTTATTAGGATATATCGCTCATCTTTTATGTGCACTCCACGCAGGCAGGGTAGTGGAATCGAGGGCGCTATTAATTAATCAGTGTTGCCAAGTTTGACAGCGCCAGTTCTGACACATGTCAATTTTTGATTTGTATTTTACGAAAAATATAATAATATATAGCGTTGTAAATGTATATTTAGTATGGTGAAAACACGCTTTATGTGTAAAAGACCTGTTGAAAATGCTTCTTCAAGATTATATCATAAGTACAAACACAACCTAATTATCAAGGACAGTGCATTAAGCAGGCAATCACCTTTAATTTGCAATTAAACTTTCTTATTTTCTTATCAAAAAAGTACAATTAAGAGGGGATAAACCCCAGCTAAGTTCATCGTGATCCATCTCATAATGATTATAGTAAAGGTTAATTAGTTATTAACATAAATAAAGAAAATGTAAACCTGTGACTTTACTTTAATACCACATATTTATACCTAAAGTTTATTGTTATTTTTTTATTGTCGGTTTCCTTTTCTTGATATGATAAAAAGAAATAAATGATTCCAAAATTTAGGAATAACTTTTTATGCTAATAAAGATTTTTATTACAGACCTTAGGGGAGGAAAATATTAAAGAAAAATGCAAATTCAGTAAATTTCGACGAGAGATATAATAATCAATCTTGTCACTACTTCCTCTTTCAAAAAGAACGTTTAAGGAAAAAGGCAATGCTACTTTTTTGTTGACAATTTTTTTTTAAACTGTAATTTAATCGACTAATTTTGTATATTGTTTAAATTTTCATATTATGTACTTAATTAAAGAACAAAGAATGGTTTTAAAATTCTTATAAATAGAACGTAATTTGCTTCTAAATCACTAATGAACTATATTATATGAATTTACGAACTAAACAAGAATATCACATTATTCATGTATTTTTTTAATTAACTAAAAAAGGTCCCAAGAGACATTGAATGGTTATTATTGGAGTTTATATCGCTATGCTAAAACAATCCTAGAACAACTTAAATAATGTATTTCTGGCGCTATAGTCAGATATAATAACTCTTTTATTGGAGTAGAGTTGCAATATACATTTTAATTAATGTTTAAGTTAATACCTAGTAGGACATTCTAAAATGTATTTTTTTGTCCTTTTAAAACACTATTTTTAAATGTTTTAATGTTTTCTGGACAAAATAATACTCAAAAATAAAGGTTTTTCATGTTATTTAATGTGTTTTTTAATATTTTAGGACGTTTTAGTCATTATTAAAAATTTGTATTTTTTTAAATAAATGAGCGACCCTCGTAGCTTTTTGTAAACGTCAACTATATCAACAATAGAATTGTGCTTGACACCTTGCATGTCACTTGATTTAATTAAACTGTTAGGTCGTGTTGCTATGTCAACCGCAAAGTACAAACATTTAGTAGAAGTCAAAAGGATCGAAGGAAGCGTTCCAATTCAAAAAAGCCAAAAATGGAAGTAAAAGAAGAACTACTAAAGGACGTATTAGAAGCTGCTCGGATGGCCACTTCGGAGCTGCTCCCGGAAAAATCAAGAGAGAAATAGGAAAGGACTTGCGACATATTTGAAAAATGGTGCTAAGAAAAGGGAGTAAAAACTATGAAAGAAGAGGTACTTTTAGCCTATTTTGTAAAACTAAACAAATAATTTAGCCCAAATACTTTGTGGGCTAAATATTTCATGCTTAAAAACGTTTTAAAAGTAAAGAAAAACATGGATATTAGTTTGTTTTCCAAGCTACAATATTTTATCAAAAAACAGAACGTGGGGTTTAAACCCAAAAAGCATGCATTTTTTCTAAAGATATATCGACTTTCATCAATGAGACACCTGATGATATTTATTAATGAAAGTTGCCACTATTTTTGGCAGAAGAGAGAAACTCTTGAAAATATCCACAGCTGACATAGAAGATGAAGGCAATTTAATTGAGGTAAGAATCCGAGATTCAAAAAATTATATTTCACGCACTTTTGTCATATCAGAAGAAACTAACAATGGAAAGTACCTGCTTTTAATTTTTTTCAATTTAATCATATATTTTTAGTTATTTCAATCCAGTTGAAATATTATATTAATAAAAATTATTGTGAGGTCTAATTATTTGTTGACGAAAATTATTTAAGATATTTTAACTTTAAAAATCAAGAACAATATCAATATTCAAAAATATTATAAATTAGTTGCTTTATTTTTTTGGTTTAATCATACATCAAAACTTATTTGAATTCAGCAAATACCTATTAGTGAATATAATATTAAATTAAATAATAATAAAAGTTATAAAAATCGTAATTAAAGATTTCTAACAATCTTGCTAAGTTGGCTGTGATTGACTGACATTTGGTACGTGTTGTGAGATATTTCTTAAATTTCTTTATTCTATTCGACATTTAAACTGAAAAATAAGTAAAAATATATCTATTTAATATTTAGGTAATTATTATATTATTGTAGATATTTTCTTCAGAAAACAAAACAGGCATCTATACAAACGTCATTTTAACAATGGATTCATCTAATTCTGATGATTATTTCGAAAATACTCCACCGAATATATTGGATGCAACACAGAATGCTTCGAAAGATTTATTGCCCCAAAAATCAGCCAACATTTATGAGTCGAAATATAATTTCTTTATGAAATGGTGTAAAAGAAATAAAATTACCAAATATTCTGAGAATCTGGGTGGCATATTTTTCAAGTGAATTAAAACACTATAATCCATCCACAACATGGTCGATATTTTCTGTTAAAAACAACTTTAAAAATCAAAAATAATATTGACATATCAAAATATTATAAATTAGTTAGTTTTGTAAAAAACAAGAGCAAGGGGTACAAGGCTAAAAAATCAAAAATTTTCGAAAAAGATCACTTAATAACTTTTCTTAAAAAGGCTTCAGATTCAACTTTTCTAATGATTAAAGTAAGCATAATTTACAATAATTATTATAAGTATATTTAAATTATAAAGTATAAAATTTTTATAATAAAAACTGGTAGTGTTGTAATTTAGCATTTTTATGGAAAAATTACAAATATAAATAATATAACAAAGAGTTACAGTGGCGCAGTAGTAAAATGCTTGTCTCCGGTGACGAAGATCCCGGGGTCAAATCCGCGCCAAGGAAACTTTTTTCTGCTGAAGTGAGTAATAAAGTCATCACTCATTACATCAGTATTGCTTTTTCCAGGTGGAATTTATAATTGGCATTTCCGGCGCATGCCGAAGAGACGAATTGACAAATTTAAAATATGATGTTATCGAAGACAAAGAAACAGTACTTATTTTTTT
This sequence comes from Psylliodes chrysocephalus, assembly GCA_927349885.1. NCBI lineage: Eukaryota > Metazoa > Arthropoda > Insecta > Coleoptera > Chrysomelidae > Psylliodes > Psylliodes chrysocephalus. Next base: position 38,198,845 of record OV651824.1, on the reverse strand, counting down.
TTATTTGGTGTCATCGGCATCAACTGCTAAGGTTATTAGCCTCGTGTTCTGTGTTGGCTTTGTTACTGTTTCCCAGCGCCACTTTAGGAACAACACTGTTAATTAGAACCCAACAGTGAATGGTCGAGTGGGGAATCCTACCAAGGCATCAGAATTAATTTTAAATAATTTAAATTAAATAAAAAAATCCCGGCCAACGGCAGTACTTATTATTAGAATTCCTGAAACTAAAAATGGGACGGATATAATTTTTACTATTTTAAATCCCACCAATTCAAAAATTTGAAATTGTTGAAATATGGAAACAATAAGTGCACCAAACAGCCAGTAGGCATAAATACATTTGACAAAATGCCATCTATTATAGCAAATTATCTTCAATTGCCTAATCCGACTATGTATACTGGACATTGTTTTAGGAGGTCATCGGCAACAATGTTGGCCAATTTTGGAGGTGACCTTCTAACAGTTAAAACAACATGGGGGCTGGAAGTCGTCTACCGTCGCAGAGGGCTACGTAGATTCTACTTTAAGTAAAAGAAATAATGTATCTAATTTAATATTACAGTTCATCAAATTTCTAGAGGCTTTCGACGGCTAGACAGAGAAAGCACTACTGACAGGCATCCCGACGGATTTACGCAATGAAAGTACACTCTGCGCATCAAGTATTTCACTATTTCATTCAGACGTAAATGTCAGATGTAAATTTCGCTAAAACATTTCTTTTATTTTCGTTTGTGTTTTTTGCTCATTACAGTTTAATAGAACCTAAGTATGGAGTTTAATAGCAAATTAAGAGGCCGCGTGATTAACAGTCAATCTCGCGAAATAATAGCCAATGTTATAGAGTTTATGAGAAGAGAAGGAAACTTTAATTCACCTTCAATACCATTTAAAAATGTAAATGATCGTGTTGCTGCAGCCACAGGAGTATCTAAAAACACTGTCGTCCGCATTTCTGGAGAGAAAAAAAGAATCGATAACCGTGAGATATCGGAATTTTCATCACCAAGAAAAACCATTAAAAAACCAAAAACAGTTAATGATATAGATGAAGCTGCACAAGAATCAAATTTTATTTTTTTATTATTAGATAGCTATTTTTGTTTCTGAGTTGTGTTTATTTACAGGCTCAATTTTTTTCCGTTTCTCCTTTTTGATTTTTATATGGGGTTTCAAGTTGTTTTTGACTTATTTCGACGTAAATCACAACAACACACTTTTTTAATAAAGCAAACAAGTGTTAAGAGGTATATGTACGTGTAAACTACAATTACAAAAAATTGATATGAAACCCATGAAACTACCAACAAAAATGTAAAGTTAGCTTCCGTACTAGAACATGGTGTCATTCGTCGAGATAATTTATCGTTTTGTTTAATAGATCAAGAAATGTAAATATTCCCCTATTATTTTTTATAAAATTATAAGAGAAATAAATTTTTTTCTTAATAGTATAGTTTATTATTATGTAGAAAAACAAAATTTCGAAAATTTTAGTAATGTTTCAGAAACAACCGTTATTAATAATAGGTACCATTTTCCTTAATAAGGTAGAAATAAAATATAAACTATTTCCACGATTTACAAAGGCCTACAAAAAAATTATAGGTATTTTCCGCTATCCTATAAAATTTATATTTTCTGACTCAATTTCAAAAGGTTGAAGGAATTCCAAAACACCTTTTATGGCATAATAATTATTTTCAATTCTACATACTATCTTTAGCTGCTTTTAAAAACGTTCTAAGAAAGTCCAATCAGACCAACTTAATCCCTAAACTATTCCACACTTTTAAAATTTAATTACCTAAAAATATTAAAAACTATTTAAAATAACTTGTTTAGCAGACTGTACAATAGCTATCTTAGTCACACGTAGCGCGTTCTCTGTCTGGGCGTCGATCACCTCTAGAAATTTGATGAACTGTAATGGATGATAATATCCCTTGCACATCACAAAATATTTCTAATGCGAATGTAATAGAAGATAACTCGCCTTCTATTTCCACGAAAGTTAGCAACGTTATTGGCAATTCTTCATGTTATGAAGTAACTAACCTTTATAATTTAAACAACTTACAATTAGTATCCAATGTTAATGTTGTTAGTAATGTTACGTCATCAGTTTCTGAAACCACAGTAAACTCTAGCATGGATGAAGGATTAAGTTTTAACGCACATACTGCACTTTTTACATTAATATTGTTAATAATTAAATAACATATTCAATTCTATATTAATCTAGTTAATTCGTTTTTTTATTATTATTAACTAAATAATAACATTTAAGTTAATCTAGTTAATTTGTTTTAATTTGGTGAAAATATGTATATTAAATTAGTTTAATTATATTTTATTACAAACCAAAATGTTATAATTAGAACGAAAAATTAAACTTTTTTTACACAGTATAGGTACTTTACGCATATAAAACCTTCATTTTTTGGTAAAACTTCCGGTAGTAGAAAAAATATTGTATGCAACAGGTGTGTAAAGTAACTCTTTTTTGACTCATGTGATTATCAATATTCACATTCGTCAAAAAAGGGTTACTTTTCACACTTGTTGCATAAATAACTATTTTTAACAAAGAATTTGTACCTGTTTTGGATTATCTTTAAAAACTCTAAAAATGCTAAAAAGCAATGTTCAGCTCGGAAATCTATATGATAAAAGTGAAATATCTCTCACTGATTCATTCCCAGATCTCCAAAACTATAAGCCCGATTGACTTGAAATTTGGTATAGTTACTCCTTTCTCGACGTAGAAAGAATGAATTTTATAAACATCACATTTTAAGGAGGGGGAACAGGATGAAAAAGTTTGATGGGAGCATCGAATTTTTTAAAGGTAGGAACTTGAACATTGGAATTATAATTACTCATCATAAAGAAAGAATGACGTATTTCAGGGTTTTTGGATTTTTACACTTTAAGGGGGAGGATTGGAGGTGAAAATTTGTAGAAGGGTTGTACATCTGTAAAGGCAATTTATTTTTTCGAATTTACTTAACCAGAAATAGTAGAAGTAAGAACGTGTAAATTCAAACTTGTTTTTCCGTCATTTTAGTAAGAGCAAAAGACACGCCTACCGATCCCAATTTTGTATATCGAAAATAATTATAAATGACTTATATTCAGGTTGCTTTATCAATGAATTTTCCAAACAATCAAAAATCAAAACCAAACCAAACAAATTTTTGCGGCTAAAACCAGCGCTAAAGATTATACTATCTAAAATATCTTGATTATTCTGTGGTTTTAAAGTTAATAGTTGAGGTGAAGAATTTTTAAGTTATTAATATTTTTTTAGGCATGTTTATATTGTTGATTTATTTATGATTGTTCAACAATAAATTAAAAAGATAAAAAAATAGCATTAAAAAGCTGGTGCTAAGACTTTTTTTGAAATGTCCTTCATTCATTTTTCAAAAAAGGTGACAACCCTAGTCATATGTCAAACTTGAGATAGTGGAGCTAGTCAGTTTTGGTTAAAATAGATGCATTATTTTTAAATATCTTCATTTAAATGATATAAAATCATTTTCATTCATTCTTCAAACATAAAATTACTGACTTCAAGTAAATCAGCATACAGTAAATCAATCAAAAAATGTATAAAGCTGATAACAGTTTTTTGTTCAAACAAAAAGTTACCGGCCTGCGAACACTTATCTGGATCACCCGGTTTATTGTAACACTCATAACTATAATGTTATTTTCGCTGCAACCGAGTTAATTATTCAATTATTACTACATTTTATTTTTAGAGGCATCAAAATATTTAACGTTTCTTTAAAAACAAATTTGAAATATTTCGTATTAAATGCAAGTGAAAAATATTGAAATTATGGAAAACGGCACAAATAATATAGATGACTTTATATCAAGTCACCAAATAATAATTTTGAAATACTGTGACTACAAATTAGGAATGTTCATATTTTTCACATTTTATAGTAATACTAATCCAAAAATATTTTCTTTATTTGTAAACAATAATTTAAAATGAACAATTTGTTAAAAATGTATTAAATAATTATTAATTGAAATAATGGCATGGTATTTTCATAGAAAATGGCTCATAAATTTAAAATCGACTGATTTCTGAAAATATGCAATATTTCTGCATCCTGATTGAACCAAATCGTAGGTAAATGCTAACTTAGAGGTAGTCTTACTATTTATTTTTCTTATTTATCTGAAATCGAGGAACTTTTGAAATAAAATAAAACGAGGTTATTTCAAATAATTGGTTTTTATTAAAAATAATAATTTTATCAAGTTAGGCCTTTACCTTTAATTTGGCTGAAAATTAGATTTTTAAATATCATATTAAAGCTATTTTTATCATTTAACAAAACCAATAAATGACTGCTTGTTTTATGACATAAGTTTTATTATATTTATGTATACTGATAGAGTAAACAAACTGGTGTCTAGGAAATTACAAAATAAAAAAAGAAAAAGAGAGCGAACGCAACGTTACACAAAAACAAAGGTTTCTTAAAATGTATAATATCAATAAAAGTTTAAACAATGATAACAATTTTCAGTCATTACGTTTACATCATAGACATACATCCCACGTTTACTTGCTTTTCTCAAAAAAATATTTCCTTCAAACAGAAACACGAAAATAGTTAGTTTTTGATGGTTTTTAGACGTATAATAATGTTTATGAATAAATAGCAAATTAGCATCTGTCAAACAAATATCCAAAAAACAAAAACTTCATGACGCAAATAGGCAAAGAAATCGATCTGATGAATCACTTCATTCATTAGAAAGTTCTTTAATTCTTAAGTATCTTAAATCACTGTAAAACTGTTAAATGAAAACAAAGTGATGTTACCAATGTACGTCAAACGTATTCGCTGTAAACGTTAATAGCTCATTTCCGATTGATAAGAAAAGTTGCTTGAGTCAATTCATTTTTAATATCAAACCTGCAGTTGTGTGTAAGTAGGTATAAAATGACGTTCATTCGTTCAAATTCATTAAATTGGTTATAAAATTACAATATAGTACAAATTTATTTATTTTTGATTTATTTAATACAATATCCGAAAGAGTTGCCCCTAATTACAGAATAAGAAATATAATAGTTAACGCTTATTCTTATATACAGGATGTTTGTATTTGTTTTTAACTTACAGCACCGTCTTTCGATTAATAATTGAATTTTCACACAGTTTGGTAACAACTTTAGTAACAGTCGTTACCTGTTACTTTTTAATACCAGTGAATATCGAAAATAAACTACTTTATTTTATAAAACAATGCAATTATATTTAAAAGTAATTATAATTATTATAATTGTAATAATTCGTTTTGGTTCGTTTACCAAACAATATTTTACATTCTAAGCATATTTTATATTCGTTAACATCAACAAAGCATTAATTTGTTCCCTCGAAATATCCCATAAATAAAATCTTAAGTTTGTTTGGATATCGTATTATACAACATCGCTGTCGTCGTCATATTTCCTGCATTTGAAAAAATCGTGATAAAAATAAAATAATATCTTTTAAAATACCGGGCGGTATTTTTTAAGAGGAAATCCAGCAATTTCATTGAGACGAAATATTTAGTTAATCTTGTCTTTTATTTATTTATTTATTTATTTATTTATTTATTTATTTATTTATTTATTTATTTATTTATTTATTTATTTATTTATTTATTTATTTATTTATTTATCCTAACAGGCCTATTGGCCTAATTACAAGGATAATTACTATTAAATAATTACAATATACGTGCCTACCACAATTTACATAATTTTGATACCAGAACACCATGAGATCAAATAACATTACTTGCTTAAATGGACATGTTTGTAATTTGTTTAATAATATTTTTTTTAAATGTATTATATTTCTCATACCAGTCTATATCTTCTAAATTATTTATACCATTGGCTAAGCGAAGAATGATCAGGAGAGGAGCTCTGGATGTAATCGTGGCAAAAGGAACAATAAACATATTTGAGTTACGCATGGGACGTGATGGAACACAAAATGGTATTAGGGCTAATAGATCTGAAGAACATATTTGATTATTGATTATTTTATACAAAAATAAGGTGCATGTGATTTTGCGTCTAGTCTCAAGAGAAGGTATTTTAAAATCTATTCTTAATTGTGATGTTCTAACAACATTGTAATCAGGTCTAATATGAAACTTTTTAAAGTAAAGATATCTTAAAAATTTATTTTGTATTTTCTCTAATTCTTGTAAAATGATTTGGTATTCTCCAAGCCATATAATTGAAGCAAACTCTAATTTTGAACGGATTAACGAAATATATAAAATTATTAACAAATTAATATCAGAAAATGGCTGCGTTTGTCTCATTAAAAATCCCAGAGCACGATTTGCTGCTTTACAAGTATTCTCAATATGCGTAGAGAATGATAATTTAGAATTGAATGTTACCCCCAAATCTTTAACTTGAAAGCACTTTCTTAATAATTATCCTATTGTTTGAATTAACAAAATAGGCGTTCCTTATTCTTGCATAAATATAGATCATTAGGAAGTCGAGCGATTCTTAATGATTTTTCTGTTTTGACTTATACAGGGAAGAACGTGTGTTACCCCTTATGAATACTTTTGTACTAATTATATGTAAAAATAATATCTTTTAAAATACCGAGCGGTATTTTCTAAGAGCAAATCGAGAAATTTCATTGAGGCGAAATATTCATTTAACCTTGTCTTAACTCTACTGTTTGAATTAACAGAATAGACGTTCGCTATTCTTGTATAAATATAGATCATTCGAGAGATTCTTAATGATTTTTCTGTTTTTATGGACTTATTCAGATAAGAATGTGTGTTATGTCTTCTAAATATTTTTGTACTAATTCTATGTAAAAATAATATCTTTTAAAATACCGGGCGGTATTTTCTAGGAGGAAATCAAGCGATTTCATTGAGACGAAATACTTATTTAACTTTGTCTTAACCCTGCTGTTTGGATTAAGCAGATTAGACCTTCATTATTCTTGCATAAATATATATCATTAGGAAGTCGGACATTTCTTGATGATATTAGTTTTTTCTCTGCATTTATAGAGGGAAGAACGTGTGTTATCCCTTCTAAATATTGAAAAAATCATGCGATTTTTTCAGTAATTCTATACAAAAATAATGTATTTTAAAATACCGGGTGGTATTTTCTAAGAGGAAATCGAGCGATTTCACTTGAGACGAAATACTCATTTAACTTTGTCTTTTATGTTCCTACTTTATGAATTACGCAGAATAAACGTTTACTATTCTTACATAAATCTAGATCATTAGGAAGTCAAGCGATTCTTGATGATTGTTCTGTTTCTATGGATTTATACAGGGATGAATGTGTGTTATCCTTTCTGAATAAAAAATTATTAGTTTTCTTTGACTAATAAATGTTTTTAAAATAATAAAAAATAAAAAAATACATGCGATTTTTTGTGTTATATAAAAATTATATGCAGTGGGATCTTTCCTCTTAAAGTTCTGAGCGGTACTTAAAAGCAGTCAAGCGATTTGCGATTTTATTAAGACAAAAAAATATTATCTTGTCTTTATTGGCCCTACTGTTTGAGGTAATAAGCATAATATACCCAGGTAGCAATGAATCTTGGCTGTGGCTTGGCAAAATGTTGGTTCCATATTTGAAACTTGGACCAATATTAATGACCTGCAGCCAATATTGGCAAAAGAACTTTATGTTATGACTAAAAGATATTGCTTTATAATATTGCCTTTATATTAGTCCCACATATGGTTCTAACGTTTATATTGGCAACACCTATTTTCACAATATTGATCCAATATAACTTAGCATTTTTGTTCCAATGTGGGTGAGATATAGTAAATAACGGCAGTTTATTGGATTTTTAATGATTTTCTATTTAGGGTTAATATTTGTTTTATAGATAGGGCCAATCTTGAAGAATTATATTCTCTAAATGATGAAAAAATAGCAGTTGCCCATATTGGTAACAGAATTCAATTTTATATCAAAAAAATATTTGTTCAGAACATATGATTAATATCAGCCCAACATATTTTTCTAAAGTTCATAGTGGCAATGCCTATTTTTTCAATATTAATCCAATATACAGTATCACTTTTGTACCAATGTGGATGCAATATAGCAAATATTGGTAGTTTATTGTATTTTCTATGTAGGTTTAATCTTTGTTTAGTACATAGTGCCAATGTTGGAGAGCTATGTTCTGTCTATAATGTAAATATTGGAGTAGGCTAAAGAATTTAATATTATATTAAAAAAATATTGATTCTAAACATAGGATTAATAACAGTCCAACATATTTTTCTAATGTTAATATCGGCAACGCCTATTTTTTCTATATTATTCCAATATAATTTATCATTTTTGTTCCAATGTGGGAGCAATATGGCAAATGATGGTAGTTTATTGGATTTTTATTGATTTTCTATTCAGGTTTAAACTATGTTTCGTTGATATTGCCAATGTTAGAGAGCTATGTTCTCTTAATGATGACAAAATAGCTGTAGCCTATATTGGCAACAGAATTCAGTCTGATATCAAAAAAATATTGATTTAAAACATATGAACAATATCAGCCCAATATATTTTTTTAATGTTCATATTGGCAGCGCCTATTTTTCTAATATTAATCCAATATAATTTACCATTTTTTGCAATGTGGGTTCAATATAGCAAATAATGCTAGTTTTTTATTGATTTTCTATCAAGGTTTTCAACTTAATTTTTTAGATAGTACTAATGTTGTAGAATTAGTTTCTTCCATCTCATATTGGGCAAATAATTATATCCAAATATAGGATTAATATTAGCGGAACATGTATCCCTTATGTTCTTATTTGCAACGTTTTTTCCAATATGGATCCAATATAAGTTTTATTCCAATGTGATACAATATAGCAAATAATGGTACCTACTTAATTGGATTTTTATTGATTTTTTCTACACCCACGTGCATATTATCTATTTTCTACATAATTTACATGTGTAGGCCATATCAGTATGTTGAAGGGATTATTCGATTATTTTCCAAATTAAACATTTTAAAACAAGTCGGTTATGGCCAAGTGGTAATTGTTTGCAAAAAAAAGATTTTGTTTCAATCCATTAAAAAATGCGTTGTGGGACTTGTGGGTTGAGATGAGACGTCAAATTTTGCATTTTTTATAGAACAACTAAAGAGTTAAATATTCAAATTATAAAAATATAAAGGTAATAATTTAATATGAAAATAGCTGATTTTTAGTTTATGGAAATTTTTATAAATAAATAAATCCTAATATCAATATATACCTACGAATTTGACCACTACATCACAATATTTTACTTAAACCAAATAAATGTTTTGGACAATTATTATTGTATTAAAATTATTAGGTTTCTAACATTTTACTAAGCAAAAATGTATAAAAACAAACTAGCAGCTAGTCCCAGTTTAACCAGAGCTGTTATGAAACCACCTTATCCACCCCTACGACCTAAGTCACGTGAGTGATCACGAGATCACAGGTCAAGCCACGCGCCATCCTGCCTCAGTCTTGTAATATTAATTAACAGGGATATACGTACGTCTAGCAGCAGGACGCCTCCCGGATACTTGTTTCAATATAAGCTACGAATTTTGTTTAGTGAAAACTGTGCTTTACAAATAAGAATTATGGGACAAAAATTATAGAAAATGACACCACAACAACTTTTATTTAATAAATTTTTTTTAAAATTTGAATTTTACACTTTGTCAAATTTCTCGAATGTATAGAACAAAAATTATAGAGAATGACATTACAAGCAACGTTTATGTAAAGAATTTCCTATACAGAAAGTAAAAAACAATTTGTATTTTTTTGTATCTTTAAAAATATACGTAGTTTATTCATGTATTAGTTTTACACGAAGCAGGGCTTAAACCTCACATAAATAATGGTAAACTCAAATAACTTTTATGTCATTGACCAAAAAATATCAATTTCAGAACTCAAAAATTCCAGACAATGATGGCATCGCATCGTGCAGTTAAGTGCCGAAGAATTAACAGGGCGATCAAACAGTACTTCTCACTTCGCCTGAAATTTCCAATACAAGTACGTCAATATGTTTCAGTGAACAAGGTACAGATCAATAGGAATGTCAGTATGTCATAAAGAGCAGAAATCTCGCACGTTTGTTAATACAAATATATCCAACATATCAAATGTATCAATATTTTCTAATGAACATATTATAACTGACAACTCTGTAAATTCAGCTATTCTTTCCAATGATAATTGTTCTACAAACAGAACATTGATAACATTGTTCTAAAAAATAAAAAAATTAAAATTACCCCAGCCATACAAACTAAAAGTAATGTTTTTCTCTAAACTATTTCCCTGATGAATTAGCAATTGACTTAAGAGATTTGGGTATTTTAAAGTTCATGTCATCACATACAAACATTGGAAAGGGTTTCTGTTAAAGAAATTAATGCAAAAGAATTGATATTTATTCTTGAAAATAATGAGTCCATTGTGGTGTTTCTACTGCATACTGAACTATAATTAAAGTAAATTTTCTAAATTTTGAGTTCTTCCCATCTTTCATCACATGTATTTTGCATAAAAAATTTTAATTCTTAATTTTAACTATGTTTTGCCTAATGTTATTGTAATATTAATATGTATTGGTCCTTTTTTTTTAAGTAATATTAAACTTTTTTATAAAGTTTTATAATTGTTTTATAATTATAACCCTGATAATATTCACGTCCATATGCAATCATTGAAATCTTTAAAAATGGCTTTTAAAAGCTGTATAGCCCAGTAAAATAAGGAAAAAAGGGCTTCTGGGATCAACATAAACAAACATGTAAAAATAGCGTTTTTCATTAAATGAGTATTTGGCCTGAAAAAATAAGCATATCTGGCTCAGTGAAAAAATAGTATTTTACTTTTTTACTTTCCTATCTGTATACAGATATAAGGAAAGTATAGGAATCATGATTTTTTTCGACCTCGAGTTTTCGACGGATTTTTACGTTTTGAGGTCCCCTGAATCCGTTTTGACTATTTTCGCGATGATGTCTGTGTGTGTGTGTGTGTGTGTGTGTGTGTGTGTGTGTGTGTGTGTCTGTGTGTGTGTCTGTGTGTGTGTGTGTGTGTGTCTGTGTGTGTGTGTGTGTGTGTGTGTGTGTGTCTGTATAACGCATAACTCATGAACCGATACACGGAAAAACACCAAATTTCAAAATTAAGCTTTGTTCCAACGTCTAATGAGCTGATTAGATTTTGGGCAGAGTCGGAACATCTGGGGGGGTACTTTATAGGTGGTCATTTTTATATTTTATGGAATATATCTGTTATTTACGTTTGTGGAAGAAAATTCTTTAAATGAAAGTTACTTCTTATTTTATTATCTATAATTTTTGTTATATACAAAATTTTCCTAAAATGGTCCGTATTCGCGAAATTTGACAAAATGTAAAAAAATATTTTTTTTTATAAAAATTGTTCAAACAAAAGTTGTTTGTAATATAATTCTCTATAATTTTTATCCTATAGATAATTTCTCTAAAATGGACCGTATTCGAGATATTTGAGAAAATGTGTAAATTTCGAAATTTGAAGAAAACTCAAAAATGGATAAAGAAAAAAACATTAAATTTTAAACTTAAGTTTTATTTCGGCCTGACGTGAAATGATTAGATTTTGGACAAAGTCGGAACATCTGGGGGGGTACTTTATGGGAGGCCGTTTTTATATTTTATGGAATATATCTGTTATTTATGTTTGAAGAAAAAAATTGTTCAAATAAAAGTTACTTCTAATATTATTATCTATAATTTTTGCTTTATGCAAAAATTTCCTGAAATGGTCCGTATTCGAAAAATTTGACAAAATGTGCAAAATTCTGATTTTTATGAAAATTGTTGAAATAAAAGTTGTTTGCGATATCGATCTCTATATTTGTTTATACATGATTTTTTTAAAATGGACCGTAATGGAAAAATTGTAGGAAAAGTGCTAAATTTAAATTTTTCAGTATTTTCATTTTCAATGAATATCTATAGAAAAATGTTTCGCGGTAGATGTATGTGGACAATGTATATATTTAGTTTATCCTCTAAACATTTATAGAGATGCTGCAATAGATTGTACAAAATAACCGGAAAAAGCCTGTAATACCTAGATAGGAAAGTCATGTGTTGGACACATCAGATTTTTGTTTATATCTATGTGAGGAATATTTGTGGAAAGGTTGGATAATTAGTATTGAATGCCAATATTGGTAATAAACTAAATGCCAAAATAGGTTTCAAACTAGATTCCAGTATTTATTTTATACCAATATAGTATGACAATGTAGACTAATAATAGTCAAATTGGACCTATCCTGCTGTACATAAATTTGCCGATATTGGTTTCAAATTGAAAGCCAATATTGTATGATAATAATGGCGTAAAATGGGATCAATATTGAAAAAGAATATTGAATTTTGTTTGTACTGCATTATAATTTCTATATTGTACCCAATCTACACTTTAATATAAGCTCAATATTGTTTACTTATATTGGCGATTTACTGAAATATATATATTGGATAAATGTTTCAATACAACGTTGGCCCTTGTTTTTCAGGCGTTAGCTCTTTGATCCGCAGCCAATATTTAAATACATTTTTAACCTAACATTGCTTTTAGAATGAATGCATAACTTGAACCAATATTGTAGAACAATGAAGGTGCAAAATTAAACACAAATATAGGACCAATGATGAAACTCAATATTGAGTTTTGTTTGTCGTGCAGCATAATTTCTATATTGTATTCAATATACACGTTAATCTCCATCCAATTTTGTTTACTTATATTGGCATTTTATCGAAACAATATATTGAACTAATGTTTTAATACAACGTTGGCCCTCGTTTTTCAGGCGTTAGCACTTTGATGGGCAGCCAATATTGAAATAGTTTGTCAAGCCAACATTGTAAACTTGAGGCAATACTGACTTTCTATATCAGGCCAATATTCATTGCTACCTGGGTAGACGTAGAGAACATATCATTAGAAAGTCGAGCGATTTTTGATGATTCTTCTGGTTTTCTGGGTTTCAATTTAAATTATTATAAAAATAGAAAATATAACCAGATTGCAATGTTACTCTTTATGAAGAAATCGTTGTTCGTTAGAATTAATTTGTCAAATGGTATAGCCAGGGGATCAGCAAAAGAAATTTTCAATAATTACAAAATCCCGGCTGGAACACGACCGATTTATCACAAAATTTAGGATAAGTCTGTCAATTATTTAGCGATGTTCATCATACCATGTCGGCTCATGTCCCTCATTTAAAATTGGAGGAATTTTGAGAACTTTGCAACATCACGCTAGAAATACGAGTAGGTGCCTTTTAGGTTTATTACAGGCTTGTAAAAATATTAAACAAGACCGAGTAGACTTAAGTTAAAGGAACATCAATACCATTTTATTCAAAACAATCGAACCATATGTGAAAAGCCCAATAAATTTAATTAAAAATTATAACAGTGTACAATGGAAGAATGAAGGATAATAAGAAGGAGATTAAGATATACTATTATCAGAAATAATTTCCAAGGCAACGATCGGTTCTTGTCCGATCACCATAGTTAAGCCGTGTTGGGCGCGGTTAGCACTTGGATGAGTAACCTTATCAACACAGTATCAAAAAGATTAGTAGGTAAATTCGTATCTTTTTATACTGCTACAAGTGACGATTTTACTCATATAAAATCTCTCGAAATAATAAAATATATTTCGCTTCAAGGAGATTACCTTAAAAATCGTAGGAAAATTATCATTACGAATTCATTATTACAAGAATTAGAATGGTTGCAGAGAAATGTTGGATTAGGTCTTAGATAAAAGAGACCAGAGATATAACATACACCGGTTTTAAACCTGCGCAAATGTTGCCAATTTCTAAAGAAGGGTTAACGGAGTGGGGGAACTGGGCGGCGACACGCGGCGACCCGAACTCTGTGACAGGGACCGGACTTTGTTTATTAGCAACTTAATGAACTATTAGGTTTATTTAAAAGGTGTTTAATCGAATTTTGTATTATGAAATCAAATTATCGTGATTTTTTAATATCAAACAGATGCCACGACATTTTATGTAAAGAGCAGACCTTTTATAGAATATTTCGTTAGCGTTTATTTACTACGGACTTTTCTGCAAGAGATTACAGTAAAATGTTGAAATAGAATATATTGTTAATAGAGCAAAAAATGTTACTCATTGTCTACGAGTATTATAAAAATAGCATGTGCGCAGGCTAATACTGCAAATCTACCCTTATGAGTTGAACATTATATTTTTTGTACGGCTATTACATATTATTAAAAATTAGTCAAAATGAGAAAATGCTGTTTTGTATTGTAACCTCAGAAAAAGTATATTAAGGCTTCTTTCTTTAAGAATATTATTTATTATAAAGGATGAGTCACATAAAACTCTAGAAATGCATATGTCTGTAACCAGATAACATTTTAAAATTTAAATCTATTAAAAGTCATTTGGTCGCTAGGGATGAGTGATTATCGAAATAAATTATCGATAATTGAAAATAATCGATTATTTTCGATCAATAGATTATTTTCAAACAATATATTTTTTGTCATTTCTTTTAAAATCGACTACTTGATTATCTTTGAAAAATCAAAAATAATCGATTAATTAAAAAGCCAATTAACCGATAAATCAGTGTTTACAAAATATAATATAAATAGAATTATCGTTTATTTTAAATAATCGATTATTTTCAAAAAAACCATTTTTTTTTCGTCCATGGAAACAGATTATTCGATAATCTTTGAAAAATCGAAAATAATCGATTAATCAAAAATAATCAATTAATTAAAAAGTCGATTAACTGATAAAAAAAAACAGAATGATCGATTATTTTAAATAATTGATTATTTTCGATCAATCGATTATTATCAATAATCTATTTTTATTGTATTTCCTTTAAAATCGTTAATTCGATTATCTTTGAAATACCGAAAATAATCGATAATTCCAAAATAATCGCCTAATCGAAAATAATCAATTAATTAAGAAGCCGATTCTGTGATAAATCGATTATTACCAATAATCTATTTTATTGTATTTCAAAAATATTCGATTAATTAAAAAGTCGATTAACTGACAAATCGATTTTCAAAAAAAACAGAATGATCGATTATTTTAAATAATTGATTATTTTCGATCAATCGATTATTATCAATAATCTATTTTTATTGTATTTCCTTTAAAATCGATAATTCGGTTATCTTTGAAATACCAAAAATAATCAATAATTCCAAAATAATTGCCTAATCGAAAATAACCAATTAATTAAGAAGCCGATTCTATGATAAATCGATTTTCCAAAAAATAAAACGAATTATCTATTATTTTCTAATAATCCTTTTTTCATATTTCCTTTGAAATTGATTATTTGATTATGGAAAATAATTGATTATTAAAAAGCTGATTATCCAATAAATCGATAATTTTAAAAAAATAACCAAAATATCGATTATGTAAAATAACCGATTATATTCAATCGATTATTTTCATATAATATCTTTGAAAAATCGAAAATAATCAAATAATTAAAAAACCGATTAAACGATAAATCGATAATTTTGAATAAATCTACTTTTTCTGTATTTCCTTTAAAATCGATTAATACATTATCTTAAAAAAAAACGAAAATAATTTATTAAAAACAGCGGATAAATCGATTTTCATTAAAAAATATCAGAATTATCGATAAATCGATTATTTTTGTAACCCCTATCGGTCGCTTGCTTTTATCTGAGCATTTAGCTCCAAAATTTAGAGATTCGGATTTTTTGATCCAGTTATCTTTGAAATCGCATTCGCTTGTATAATAAATAAATATTGCTAAATTTTGGATTTTTTTTAGTAAACGAAAATTATGTTCGAGTTGTTTAGGGGTTTGTAATGTAACATTTTATTAACGTGACTAAGGGTTGATTCCACCGCTGTGTTAAACGAAGTTTAAAATGACATTTTTACATTAACACTGTCATTTTAGTCTCCGTTTAACACAACGGTGGAATCGGACCTAACTTCTGTAACTTTAGTATTTTTTTTGGCTTATACTAGATTACTTTGTTTTAAGACTGAAAATTCAATGTCACTTTCGATTTGACCGCAAATAAGATGAACCTTGAAATTTTAAGTAGGTCATCCTGTATTTCATCTAATATTCTTATAAAAATACCTTATAAAAATACCTTATAAAAATAAAATTTAGCTAGCAACTATGATTCTTTACCTCTTATTTATCTACCAAAAAGGGCTAAAAACTACCTTTAGAAAACATTCTTATAAAACTACTTTTTAAATACAAAATTTCGTTAGCAATAATGCCTATTTACTATTTATTTAAATTAAATGTTCAAAATTTTACCCTTTTGTAAATTTATGTAAGTAATATGAAATCTGATTTCTGATGCTTAATATTTATTGAAACCCCTTAATGCGGATCTGAAGTATTCAGCCCAGAGAATCATGGCGCTTTATGTCAAAACGTTAATAAATATTTACCGCTGAAAACGAATATATTCATAACAGTAGTACTTGTATTATAAGTACATACAATTTTTCAAGATACGTCGTGACATTTTGAACTTGAAATTGAATAACTAGAACACTTTAAATTGCTAAAATACCAACAAATAAATCAAAAAACAGCTGTCAATGGTGATTAAAACTCAGGTGGAGGTGTGATCGCTGAATGTAAATCGGAGCAATTCGGGTGGCGTCGTGCAACAATGATTTTCAATTGGTGGGTTACTTTGGCTTAAAATAGACAACATGCGCAGTGTGCAATGTTACATCTTCGGTCTCTTTAATCTAAGGATTAGGTCAAGTTATGAAACCCAATCTGTTCTCGAGAGAGGTATTTTCAGATGTTTCACAGACTGGTTGGTGTCCCTTTTGTATGTTTTTAAATAACACAAACTGCACATTAACTTCTTAAAAATCAAGGCACAATTTGATGCTTTAAAATCTCTTGCAAAAAAAAAACAAAAATTTTTGCATATTACGGAGGCTGATAACCAAACAGCCATGTTTTGTATAAATCGATGAGGAATCATAAAATTAATTTTTGCCATATCTCGTCGACAGCAAACACAAATGCATAGAGGGAATTAAGGTCAATTACCATAGATATAAATTAAACGTGTGTTTAACAATATTGTAAAAAGGTTTAATTATGCGGAAACAGATTTGTTTGCCACAAAACTAAATTAGAAAATGTTCAAGATTTATTTCATGGTTTCCAGTCCCAGAATCTGAATGCATTTATCTTAGATTGGCTAATGGTCAGGATATTATGCCTTTCCTGTCTTTTTACTATTATGTTTGCTTATCTCTTCTTTTAAGAAGAGCCATTCACGCCACAACAAGATTTTCCTGGTGCCAAGGAAATTGTTCGAATCCTTCCTGATGGTGAAATACATTATGAAGGGTACAATAAATCTAATAAATACTTATATGAAATGAAATATTATATTGAATATATTAAGAACATATTCGTTCTAAAATTGGCTAATTGAACACATTAGTCTAGGTAGAGGCGCTTGATAATTTTAACGTCTCTAACAGTAGGTGCCCTAAATCAATATGATGATCAAACCAATATATCGCTAAAAAAGAAAGAAATTAAAAACTCTGAAAAATGAAAAAAGTTTTGTACATCAAAGTGGTTGAATGACACACTCAAAATCCATTATAAAGATCACTTTACACATACAGTCAAAAATAGTGTACAACTTGTAAACAACATCAAAAATGTTCACATTAATGATACAGATTCTTTGATCTCTTTAGATGTATCAAACTTATTCACAAATATTCCTATACCAGAGGTTCTAGGTTTTGTTGAATCACATTTGTCAAGTTCGAATATGTCTGATATTGAACTAGTAGAATTTTTGAACCTTCTCAAGGTTTGTTTAGAACAAAAAAAAAGTTTTTTTCATTCAACAATGAAATCTTTTCACAAACAAATGGACTTTCTATGGGATCTCCACTTAGCCCAATATTAGCAGACATATTTATGCACAATTTTGAAAAAGAAAAAATCCTTAAAAACAACCCTTTCCACTCAAATGTGAAATTCTATCATAGATATGTTGATGATATTTTGATTTTGTGGTCAGGTAACTTAGACTCATTAAATGACTTCTTGACTTATATTAATGACTTACATTCTAATATTAAATTCACATTAGAAATTGAAATAAACAAATCTATTAACTTCTTAGATCTTAAAATCTCACACAATAATAACAAGTTCAACTTTGACATCTATAGAAAGCCAACACATACAGGCACAGTTATAGACAATACCTCTAACCATCCAGCAACACATAAATTGGCTGCCTTTAATTGCTACTTAGAGAGGCTATTAAACGTTCCTCTGTCTACGGAAAACTTTAATAAGGAACTAAATATAATTAAAACTATTGCTATAGATCACAACTTTGAACTAGATATTATTGATAAAATGCTAACACATAAACAAAATAAAATTCAACAAAACTTAGTTTATATTAACAATCCTAATATGGTACATGAACTAACCACCAGTAAGAAATACATTTCTCTTACCTTTATTGGAAAAGCATCCTATAAAGTGGCAAGCTTACTTAAAGACCACTTTAAAGTATCTTTCAAAACCCCCTCCTCATTACATAAGTTATTTGTTCATAATAAAGATAAATTAGATCCCTTTGACTTATCTGGAATTTATAAATTAACTTGTAAATCTTGCCATTCTTTCTATGTGGGACGCACATTTCGAAATTTCAAGATCCGTTTAAAAGAACATTTGCGTTGTCTTAACCAAAATACAACAGGTTTTTCACATTTTGCCAACCACCTACTGGACTCAAATCACGACTTCGATTCAACTGAAGGTTTCGAAATCCTACATAGTTCCTACCATAGATTTACTCTTAATAGCTTCGAAAGCCTCGAGATATTGAGAAATTTAAAATTAAATCCTGTTGGTTGCTTAAATGCCCAGATAATGTCAGAAACTCCTCCTGTTTTCTCAACACTAATCTAAATTTATCTTTCTAACTTCCTTTTTAACCTCCCCTTTATTTCTATTCACATATTTTCTTGCAAAGGGGTACATTTCAGTAAGTAATTTTTTTCCCATAAGAAACCAACGAGCACGTTTAAAGATTAGGTTAGATTGTGTGATTTCACATCCGTCATTTTCTTCTTTTCTTCTTTTATTCTTCAGTTGCTTCACAACAGTTAATCCAGTCATTTCTTCTTCCTACAACATCACATACACTTGGTGATTGGTTCATGGCCCAAATTTTATATAATAAATAATAAATGTTTCTTCACTCATAGTTTACATCTTATTACCTATACCCTGCCATAGGTTTACCCAAGAATTTTTTTGTTAATACTTGCCACCACCTGTAGAGGCCTTAACTTGACAGGTCTCCTTTCAAAAATGTTAGTTTTTTGAAAAAACAAGGTTGTTTAAAATAAGCCTTATCTTTTAATCTGTTTAATGTATGTGATTTGTTTTGTATAGTCTTGAATATTTTAAATTTTACTATTTCAATTGACTAATATTTGTTTTTCAAATATTTTTAACTTTTTATTATTTGTAAACTTTGTTCATTTTACAATTTATTTCACCCAACATTTGATGAAACTTGTTTTGTAGTATTCCCTAGTGGATGGAGAGTATGGTGAGTTTTCTCTTTTTTACTATTTTATATATCGTTTGCTCTAAGTGTTAACACACCTTACACCACATATTCTCCTTTCCACTAGGCGAGCCTGAAGCTGAAGTGATGACACTTCGAAACCGGTCGCAGTCAATGTTTTGTTAAATAATTAAACATTGACTTTCCTTGTGAGATATAAAGGATTTTTTCTCCCCCTTCACCTTAAAATTACCTCAACTCACACATGGCTACCCCCCTTGTCAAAGATGAGACATATTATCAGGGAAACACAGTTGTTTCGTAATAGGGAGCAATATCTCATACTGACTAGTGTACGCCTCGCATTAACATTTGCTGCACATTTAGGGTAGGTGTAAGTATTGAATAGATAAGAAATATCGGAGGTTAGATACCTTCTTCTATAACATTTTTTACATTTTAAAACTATAAAAGAACGCAATGACACATTTGCTAACACTATTACTGATTTGGAAATTAAATCAAATATTTGATCTATTCTTAAATTGTAATCATACAATACACTTTTTAGCTAGTAAGTAGTTATAAAATTAGCTATAAATGTAAATATTCGTTTAATTAATTACGTTTATAATGTTTACATAAACAATTATTCAGAAAATCACCTTTTCTTACTCTGAACATCTAAAATGTAATTATATCAAGGAAAATTAAAAATAAATCGACTTACCTTAAGGAAGATTAATTGTAATTTTCCGAGCTTGTCCGTATATATAATTATTTCCCATCCCACCCTAATATATTATGTTGATACAATACATATTTAGTTCCCAGATATAAGGTGATTTTCGTAACACGCACTTCCAACGGAATGATATGCAGGTTTGGTATACGATAAGAGCAGTGAATATGGGGCATTTTGTTTACTCTAGAAAAAATACGTGCTGATGAGTAGTTTTCAAGGAAACTACAATGTAATTGTATCTACGGACAAGCTCGGAAAATTACAATTAATCTTCCTTAAGGTAAGTCGATTAATTTTTTAATTTTACTCGTTCAGCTCAATAGGTTGATTATTATCGCGACGTATTCTTGAAAAATGAGTTCGTCAACTGTATTTCTGGAAACTGGAATTGATGGTTCTGTTTGAACCAAAACAAACCCATTATTATTATATTGTAATATTTAAAGTTGAGCATACCTGTTTTTAAATTTAAGTGATTTTATTTTAAAAGGATGTTTTAATTTATTTTCTTACAATCAGTAGACAACTTTCCATTATTATACAAATTATTTATGTATCTTAACATTTTCATTAAGGTATTACCTATCTAAAAATAGCAGACAAAAAATTAAAAAATTTAAATTGCGCATAATTCTTATATTAAAACATGATATAAATTTTGTAAAATAAATATTTAATCCATGATAACTTGTTTTTTTTTCGACATGAATATTAATTATACAAATATTACTTAATTACTCCTCGAATTACTCAGGTTTCCATTTATTGGTAATTTAATAACTAACTAGTATGACTAATACAATTTTCAATTCGTTAAATTTTCAAACGATTTTATTGCAAAGTATTTGTTTACGACAAAAGTTTAAATCACCTTTAAATATACCGTAGGAATAGCAATTTCCATAAAAGTAAGTAACAGATACTACTTGTCGGATACTTAACACAAAATGCATGTTATTTTCAGTAGATGTTTACACAATTCCTGTGAAGGTTTTTAAACCAATAACTATCATTTATTGTAAATGTTTTATAGGTCTTTTGTTTTATCTCTGCAATTAGTATAAATATTACATGAAAATATGTTAATGAGTCATTATAAAGGAAGCAATATTATTCATCGTTTACTGCAATACGAAAAAGATAGTGGAAAAATAATAATAACAAAGATATCTGAAAAAAATGTGGTATGATTAAAATTGGTTTGAATCAAAACCACAGAGTTCATGATATGTTAATAATGTATATATTTGATTACACATTTTTCTCCGATTTTTATATAGATATCGATACTGACCTCTTTATTGTTATCGTAATATTTGTTATTCTGTTTTATTAGTTATATACAGGGTGGCTACTTTTTATATTGAACAGTATTGCTATCTCGAAAACCGTAAGAGTTACAAAATCGATTAAAAGGGAAAAAAGTTGTACTTTTACAAGACTAATTTGGTGATGTTTTAAAACCGACAACATCAGCACCGGTTTCCAAGATATTTAAGGAAAACCAAATGACTCTATTTTAGATTTTTGATTGTATTGCCTTTATTTTACAAATTAGAAAAAAATTTAATTAGATTTTTGATTTGGTATTAAGTAGCGCTTGATTTACCGTAGAAAGATTTTTTATACAATGTTTCGTTTCTGGAGGGTCACCATCAAGTAAATTTTTGTGAATACGGACCTATATTTTTTATTCTATTTTAAAAAAGTACTTTTAATCCTAAATTCAACTGTGTAATTAATACACATTAGTGGTTTAGGACGTTTTGATACTTTTTATTATTGCTATTGCAAGGTCAACATAAATTTTATTATTTTAATACAGACCTGTATTTTTTATTATGCTATTTTACTTAGATTACTACTAAAACTACACTCCTAAAATTATTTTTAAATTAATCGCAATTTCGTTACTTCTGCTTCCTTTACCAAACATTTAATAGGAATCGTACCTGAGCCATACCTGTTGTGTTAAAGAGGGATAGCGGTTAATGAGGAGTATTTTTTTTCTATTTTACAATCCAGAATTTGTCAAGGTAGTTTCATCTTTCCATAGAGGATGTATGTATTATTAATCTAGAGTGATCTATTTTTACTGAGACGAATAAAAAAGTAAAACCTGAAGAATTACTTGTAATCTATTTTTGGATGGTCCCTTAACCCGAGACGATTTCTGGGAAATCAAAATATCAATAAGCACAGCGGCCGAGAAAAGGGTCGTCGTGCGGTCAGTGCAGAGACAACCCAACGTCAGAGGGACAACTATTTGGATAAGCAGATTATCGAACACCGTTGAGGAATGCAGTCGATTTCTTTGTTAAGACTGGGTTATTCCATTTGTTTTAATAATTATTATTTTTGTAACGTTATTTTAATATTAATAAACTTCATACGTAAAATAAACATTTAATTATTTGTGTAGTTTACATACTGTAAAATAATTTTATAATCTATAATAGACCAGAAGCCGAGAGGGTTTTTGCATGTACCATAGGCCCCACGCCGAGACTTTGGGAGGTAATAGACAACGTTATTCCCCACTTTGAATTCCCGGTATGGCACCCCTAAAGTGTAGCTTTAAGGGGAAGGGGGTGAATTTTTAATATGTCGACAAAGTCAGCGAACTCAATATGCCATACCAATATGGCGTCACTTAAGGTCCGCCATACTTACCGACATGGATTATGGGCCCCACGCTGCTGTTTCGTGATCATTGTTAATAATGAACTGTACAACGTACAACAAAGATTTCAAAACGCCATACCTCGGGGCGTCGCCAAGTGGCCGCCATAATGGGGCAAATATGTAATTTATAGCAATAATAATAATAATAATAATAATAATAATAAACTTTATTTACCACAGTAAAATACAAAACATCTGTTTCCAATATAAATAGAAAATTTCAATAAATAAAGTTAAAATAGCCGATAAGTGCTTTTGCACTTGTTTCGGTTTTACATACTAAAAATATTTAAAATATAACATAGTTTTTTAAAAAATGAAACAAACCAACAATATAATTTAAATAAAATAACGTAGACATTATTAAAAAAAAAATAACTTTTTAACAAGATAATATATACAAATAATAATCTAACGATACAATATTAAAATAAAGGATTTATGTATTATGATAATTTTAGCACTACCAGTAACTTCAGTGCAGTGGGTATGATTAGCTTGTTATTATTCTATCAAATTAATGTAATACTGCCTTTCTCTTTGTGTTATCGCTTCCTTTAAATATTTTTTAAATGTTATTTTGTTACTAATTGATTTTGTATTTTCAGAAATAGTATTATACAGTTTAATTCCAATATAGGAGTATGATTTTTGCGATATGGACTTTTTTACTAGTGGGTGGGTATGAAGTATTCGATACCTAGTATTATATTTGTGATCAGGGTACCGTGCCTTATCATCACTAAAATGATATCTTATACAAGTAATATAATAAAATAGTTGTCGAATATCCATAATAGTTGATTCATTGTATAAATCATTAGAGGGGTATCTTGAGGGCTTTGACATAATTATTTTTAGAAATCGTTTTTGAAGTACTTCAAGTTGATTTATGTATACACGTGAGGCTGCCCCCCATACTGTAATTCCGTATCTGAGATGGCTTTCTACCAGTGCAAAATATAGATTTTTCAAATCTTTGGTAGGGAGTTACTCTTTTATATGTTTAAATTTATATATTATTTTTTGTAGTTTTTTTGTGACATAATGTATGTGATAATCCCATCTTAGATGCTTATCGAGGTGTATTCCTAAATATTTTATTTCTTTTGCTGATTGAATAGCGTAGTTCTTACCCTGGATTTCTATGTTGATGTGGTTCAGATCACTCAAACCAGACACATTACAACTAAAAGGTAAGAATTTTGTTTTGTCTAGATTCATAGTTAAACGTTTACAGTCGAACCAATCTTTTATTATTTTGACATCACCTTCCACTTTCTTCTTTAAATTTGGCCATGTATCTGCTTCATAGAAAATTGCTGTGTCATCCGCATATCCTATTATATCTCCTGCTGAATTTAAACTAAATAGTCCATTAATATACAAATTAAAAAGTAATGGACCTAAAACAGTACCTTGTGGCACACCATACTCAATAACTGTTTCTTGACTTAAATTATCTTCCACTCTTACCACTTGTTTTCTTTCATTTAAGTAGCTTTTAAAAAGTTTTAATATGTTTCCCCTTATTCCTGTATCTTCTAAGGTTTGAAGTAATAATGTGTGACTGACAGTGTCGAAAGCTTTGCTTAAGTCAATAAACAGACATAAGCATGGTCTGCTATTTTCGATAGATCCATGGATTTTTTAGTGAGTTCAAGAACAGCATCTACAGTTGAGGTTTTTTCTTTAAAGCCGTATTGTCAATGAACATGTATAATAGGTACCGGTATGGCGTTTTGGTTTTAAGATGCTCTGTTGCATCACTTTAGCGGGGGTTACACTGCCATACCGATAGCGTGTTGCTAAAGGGGTGCCATACCGAAAAACTATTTTTAAGCTATTGCATAGCTTTTATCGCGGGCTTTGAGCGCGGCGACCGAATCAAGAAATTCCGTAACGAAAATAAACCTAACACCCCCCACTCCGACCGGCACAGCGGTGAGGCGTTGAAAGCCGTGGAAGGTTTTATCCGACCCTATTCGTATCAGTATAAAGCGGAGTTAAATATACGACTGCGGACTGGAACGTTTATGCAATACAAGAACTAGAAGAGCTTTCTCTGGCTTCTAATAAATTGGTATAACAAATGTTCCCGGCTGCATATTCGTATCAAGCGTGCAGTATCGCAGGCTCGTCGTTTCCGAGTACCCCCGAATGCATCGACGTATCCAGATCGCGAGAATGCATTATGCTAGATGTATCCAACGTTCGAAATTGCAATTATTAATTTTTGGCATTTGTCATGGTCACTTGTTTTTGTATCGTGCAACTAATATGGAGAATTTTTGTTTGCTGTCAGATTTTCCCTACGTTATAGAAAATGACACAGTAAGACTTAAAATAACATTACAATAAAAAAAAATATGCCGAAAAAGAAAAAAGATATCGGTTCAACCAACATCAGTTTCAAGCAGAAAGGTTCATGCATGTGGACGTAGAAAAGTGCAAAGTGGACGAAAAGTTTCTTCTTTAGTTAAAAAGAAGGCGGAAGCACCCCAAATTTACTCCTGTGTGTGGAGAAAAATATACCTTTAGGAGAAAATAAGTTTTTAAAATAAGCAAATTGTGTATTTTCTTAAAAAAAAAAACATTAAAATTACTTTGTTTATACTTGTAATAAAACTTTAAGGCGAATGTGTTTTGGATTATATGCCACATAAATTTAAAAATATTACTTAGGAGGCGCATATCTTGTCAATATGTTGCGATATCGAACTTTGAGTACCACGCGAAAATACTGAACAATGCGTTCCCGCGCGCTGTATACCTGAACTATTTATTCTTTATCTATGACCTGAACGGATTCGAGGGAACTCGGAAAAGGTGAGCCTGCGATACTGGACGCTTGATACGAATATGCTACCCGGCTGGCGTAAATATTAGATATTAATTTTTTTTCAAGATTTATGAAATATTAATTTTTATTTTATCAGTGCTCATTATCAAGCTATTGCATAGATTTTATAGCGGGCTTTGAGCGCGGCGACCGAATCAAGAAATTCCGTAACGAAAATAAACCTAACACCCTCGAAAAATCGAAAACCGAAAAATCAAAAAATAAATTCCGTAATGAAAATTAACCCCACTCCGACCGGCACAGCGGTGCGGCGTTGAAAGCCGTGCATCGTCTAACGTCGTTTAAGTTCGGCAAACTTCGGCACGGTGTTTGTGTGCTTGCGACTAGACGTATGCGTGTTGACTAGCTGCTAACTGCTCATAACTGATTCTATCTCTTTTAGACACAATTTCGGAAAAATTGAATTTGAAAACGAATAATGATCCACAACAAAATATGGGACCACCATTGACGCGGTATTTTCCAGATATTTAGAGAATATCAGGTCTCAAACTTGTGTTTCTTATTTCAGTTACCATAAACCAGAGTTGGGTAGTATCCGGATACTTCTGTATCCGGATACAGTATCCGGATACTTTATGTGTATCCGAAAGCTGTATTCGGATACTTTTTAAATTTTGTAGCCGGTATCCGTGACCAAATTTGTAAGTATCCGGATACCGGATACTTTTTTCGCCATTCGGATACATTATTTACTACAATCGTAAGAGCTAAAATCAATTTTTATGTAGGAGAGCTATTCGAAAGTTTTGCTTGTGCCCTGCCCCCTGCCGTAATATTTTATTTATATTTCTGAAGCGACTTAAATAAAAGTTTGGAAGAACATTTTATAAGAAAAATAATATTATAATAATAATGAATCAAAATAAACAATTATAAATACTGAAGAAAGTCTAAACTAGGTAGCGATAGCTCTAGACTTTACAGTCTTAAACCTCTGCATTTTTATTATTTAAAGTAAAATTGCTGGTCGACGGATTTTTAGTTTTTTGTTGGCAATGAATTATGTGCTTCTAGACGTCTATAACAACAAAAATCGCTATTCAAGCATTTTATGGCGTTCGGTTTTGCTACTTCCGGTGTAGGGATTTTGGCAATATGACCGGATATTTACGATTTTCAATTAAATTCGGGCTATAGCTTCAACGTGTTTTTTTCTTCTGAATCTAAAATAATATTACAAGCAGTTTATTGTGTCGGCGAAAGGGTTGATAATCAAAAAAATGTAAGCTGGCGAAACAGGTCACTTTTTGAAACAGATAAAATCGGAACCAAAAGTCTAAAAAGTGGTTTAATGACCCAAAATATTTGTATGATTCTCAAATAAGAATATTGCCTTTTCAACCATTTTTTATTCAGTAGTTCTACTCTATACAGGCTTTTTACTATCCTAAAAATCGAAAAGAATCCAAAAAAATTGGAAAGAATCGAGAAGAATCGAAAAGAATCGAAAAGAATCGAAAAGAATCGAAAAGAATCGAAAAGAATTGAAATGAATCAAAAAGAATCGAAAAGAATCGAAAAGAATCGAAAAGAACCGAAAAGAATCGAAAATAATTGAAAATAATCAATTAATCGAATAGAATCGAAAAGAATCGATTAATTGAACATAATCCGTAATCGGAAATAATCAATTAATCGAAAATAATCGATTAATTGAAAATAATCGATAAATCGTAAAGAATCGATTATTTTTAAGTAATCTACTAGACGAAAATAACTGATTATTTATTTTGATGATCGCCGGCCTTAACGTTTTTAGCAATCTATTTTGGCAATAAAATTATTTAAGTAAGAAGTTTTATTTGAGTAATTGGATTTTTTTTATTAATTTATAGAAATCTATTGAAATCTACCAAAAGAAAATTGTCTACTAAAACTAGCCAAACTAGCTGAAAACTTACCAAAAAAGCAGATATCTACCAAATGTGGCAACGTTGAATTAAAGACGCCCAGTCAGAGTGACCTTGACGAAGCACAACAACAACTAATCGTTGGACCAAGCGAAGTTAACTGTCGTGACGTAATCTACGTGCGATGAACAAAACGATGCTAAAAATGGCGTGGTTTCAAGCAGGCACACTGCTATTTGACGGATCTATTAACCTGTCTTTTTAACATTGTTGGGTATACGCAGAAGAAAGACTAGGAACTTCCGTAACACAGTTTATTTGACAAGCTATATAAAAATTAAATTGACAACTTCAACATTCTAGTAAACTAGTAAATGCATAAAGGTAAGTAGTTAGGATGATAACTCTCATGAACTCTAACACCCCCTCTTAATGAGAGGTATCTAAAAGCCTAACTCCTAGTGATCCGACGTGAGTTTGAAAGCTTGGCTTGTAAAGGGGCTTTGTGAAAATGTCAGCCACCATACTCTGTGTCGGGATATATTCAATTTCGATTTCTTTCTTGTCATATACTTCTCGTACATAATGGTGTCGGATGTCGATATGTTTGGTTCGTGAATGATGGACTTGGTTTTGTGTTAATTTTCTGGCTCCCTGATTGTCACAATAGACGATTGACGGACGATCTAAATATTTTGAAAAACCAACTTCTTTCAAAAAATTTCTTAAGAATACTACCTCTTTTGCTGCCTCCGATAGCGCCATATACTCTGATTCCGTACTGGATAGTGCTACTGATTTTTGTTTTCGAGCTTCCCATGTAACAGCAGCTCCACCTAAAAAGTACACAAAACCTGTGTACGATCTTCTATCGTTTGGATCTCCTCACCAGTCGGCATCTACATAGCCATGCAGAGATGTGTGTGTGCTTTTGAAAATAAGTCCAAAATGTTCAGTTTTTCTTAAATATCTTAAAACACGTTTTACGGCTACCCAATGAACTGGACCTGGGTTGCAATTAAACTGGCTTAGGGCACTCACGGCATAGGATAAATCAGGTCGTGTAGAAACGGCTAAATACATCAGCGAACCAACTGCTTGACGGTAAGGGATATTTGCCATTTTTGCTGTCTCGGATTCGTTTGTAGGACCCATGTCCTTGGTCAATTTCAAATTTGCATCCATAGGAGTATCAGATAGCCTGCAGTTTTGCATGTTGAATTTTGTTAAAATATCTGAAATATACTTCTTTTGGGACATTGATATCCAATTAGAAGATTGTTTGAATTCAATTCCCAAACAATAATGTAGTAAACCCAAGTCTTTTATTTTAAATTTAGATGTTAGATTTTGTTTTAATTTATGGTAAGTTTCTTCTGTTTTTGTCGCTACAACTAAATCGTCGACATAGACGGCAAGAATAAGAAATGTGGAAGATTCTTTGGAGATATAGACACATTTGTCAGCGTTTATTGGTTTAAGACCAATAGACTGAAGGTACTGGTCTAATTTCTTGTACCACTGTCTTCCTGACTGTTTCAGTCCGTAAAGTGATCTTTTTAAGAGATACACCTTGTCTTTTTCTTCTTGCACAATAAAACCTTCAGCTTGTTCCATATAAATCTCTTCTTCGAGATCTCCATTAATATAGGCCATAACGACATCCATTTGGTACAAAATTAGGCCTAATTCAACGGATAAGGCAAGTAACAAGCGAATGGAACTTTGTCGAGTAACTGGTGATGTTGTCTCGTGGTAATCTACACCAGGTTGTTGAGTGTACCCTTTGGCAACAAGTCGTGCTTTTCTTCTTTCTACTTCACCATTAGCTGTATATTTTGTTCTTAAAACCCACCTGCATCCTACTATCTTCCTACTCTCTGGTCTCTCTACTAGGATCCACGCATTACATGAAAGTAGTGAATAGAATTCATCGTGCATTGCACGCTTCCAGTCTTCTGCGTGTTCTCCTTCTAATGCTTCTTTCACTGTGGGGTTATCTGGATCGGAAGTAACTAGCTGAGTTTCTTCAACTACTTCTACGATGTTGTATTTCTTTTTAGGTCTTCCTTTTGATCCATCTCTTATAATAGCTGGACGTCCTGGACCTCTTTTAAAAGATTTCGGTAGTGCATCTGTTTTTTCTTCAACTTCTTCTTCATCTGTTTGTGTTTCATCTGAAGGTTTTTCTGCAGTGGTTTGAATCAATATGTCTGGAGGAATATTATATGTCGTTAAATTTGGTGACTCGTCATTTTTAAATTCAAAAATTACATAATTCTCAGGGATGGTTGGTTCTTTTTCTGTAATTTTGATATTTCTGGGGTTTTCCAAAAATCTAACGTCTCGACTGGTTATGATTTTTCGTTTTTCTGGATCCCATAAACGATAAGCTTTTGATTCTAACGAATATCCGACAAAAATACAAGTTTTGGATCTACAGTCAAATTTTCCTTTACTTGGAGTTTTTATTAAGACAAAAGCTTGTGATCCAAAAATTTTTAAGTGTGAAATTTGTGGTTTAGTTCTATTCCAAAGTTCAAAAGGTGTTGTATTTTGCAAACTCTGCGATGGTGATCTATTTCTGATAAATGCAGCGGTCGCTATTGCTTCGGCCCAAAAAGTTTCTGGTAAGTTTGAATCTAGGAGCATACACCTGGCCATTTCGACTAAAGTGCGGTTTATTCGTTCCGCCACACCGTTTTGTTGTGGTGTATATGCTGTAGAGTATTGTCTTTTTATGCCGGTTTGGTCTAAAAATCTTGAAAATTCTGCTCCAGTGTATTCTAACCCGTTATCTGTTCTCAGCACCTTGATTTTCTTATCAATTTTTCTTTCTACATACGCCTTGAACTTGAGAAAAGCATCTTTTACTTCATCTTTGGTTTTTAGAAAGTAAGTTTCTACCCATCTTGACTTGTCGTCAATGAACGTAGCAAAATACCTTGCCCCACCTAATGATTTTAACCTCATCGGTCCGCATAGGTCTGAATGTACAATTTCTAGCAAATTTTCAGCTCTAGAATCTGATTTGTGAAAACTAATTGCTGTCTGCTTGCCTCTAATACAAGTCTCACACGGAGGGAGGCTTTCTGAAAAGTTGAATGTCATTCCATGAACTAGGTCCTTTGACGCAAGCATTTTCAAATCTTTTTCATTGATATGTCCATATCGCTGATGCCAAATTTGTAGTTCTGACTTTGTATCTGCGACAGCTGAGGATTCTTCATGTTCATTTAGGTAATATAGTTGACCATTTCTACTAGCTCGCACTATAACTTCTCCACTTGGATTAATGATTTCTGCATGGTCTCTCAAAAAACGTGTTTGCCTACCATTTGCCGCAGCTTTTGATATTGAAATTAAATTAGTTTTTAACTCAGGAACATATAAAGTATTTTCTAGACTAATTTTCTTGGTTCCCAATGGACCGCTGTCTATCAGTAATTTCA
This sequence comes from Psylliodes chrysocephalus, assembly GCA_927349885.1. NCBI lineage: Eukaryota > Metazoa > Arthropoda > Insecta > Coleoptera > Chrysomelidae > Psylliodes > Psylliodes chrysocephalus. The sequence continues at coordinate 38,167,489 of OV651824.1, read as the reverse complement.
CTGTCCCTTTTCCCAAAAAGTTAGTAGTATTATTTTCTGCAAGACGCACTTTTTGGTCATTTAATGGCTTAAAATTTACAAACTTTGCCAAGTCATTGCACATATGGGATGTTGCTCCACTATCTAGGCACCATTTATCTTGCCCTGTATTCCTCTGATTTGCTTGATAAGACGTTGCTACACTCGTTCTTTCTTGAATCTCAAAATTGCAGCATTCAGTACTGATCATAAAAGCTTCTTCTGCCGTAGATGCATTATATTGTTGCTTGTCTTTTTCTCTTTTTCTGCACTGGGAACCTTTGTGACCTACTTTTTGGCAGTAGTTGCATTTATATGGAAATTTCCTCTTAAATTGATCATTTTTATTACTTTTAAAACTTTCAATGTTGTATTTGTTTGAACCTGTCTTCCAGTTTGTTTTGGCATAAAGAGCGTTCTGCGTTTGATCTTGGTCTCCGCAATACTCTTTTTCTTTTCGTGCGTTGAATTCATCCAATAGTTTTACTTTTAAAACATCTGGTTTAGGAAGTTCATCTCTCGTTTCTATAGCGCAACGAAAATTTTCATAACTTGAAGGAATACTGTACAACATTAAAATGGTTAAAATATCATCTGCAACGTCGGTACCCATTTCTTTAAGTTTATCTACAATATTCGTAAAAGAATTAAGGTGATCTGCCATATCTTCGTCCTCCTTCATTTTTGAGAAAAGAAGTTTCTTTAATAATGTTGCTTTTCTGGCAGGACCCTTAGACTGATATACTTCTTGAAGCTTAATCCATATCTCATTCGATGTTTTGCAATATTTAATATGGCATAGTTCGGAGGGTTGAATAGCTAAAATTATATCTGCTCTAGCTTTCTGGTCTGTTTTCTTCCACTCTAGTGCTTTATTTGCATCGTCTGGCTTCTTCACTTCACCAATAACATGACTCCAATGGTCGTTCTTTATTAGGATAGCTTCTATCTGGATTTTCCAGGTATCAAAATTATCTTTGGACAGCTTTTCCACTTGGTTGAAATTTGATGCCATAATTTTTTTTTTTTAATTGGAATAACCTACTGTGTCAGGAATAATAAACTTAGCGCGTTAGGTGTAGGCCTGGGCTCATAACCTGTTGGGTATACGCAGAAGAAAGACTAGGAACTTCCGTAACACAGTTTATTTGACAAGCTATATAAAAATTAAATTGACAACTTCAACATTCTAGTAAACTAGTAAATGCATAAAGGTAAGTAGTTAGGATGATAACTCTCATGAACTCTAACAAACATTCATTCTCAGACACCTCTTGCGTTCAATCAACATATTGAACCAACAGACGCGATCAGCCTGAGCGTAGTGGGGTACCAAAAAAAGTAGAGATTAATACGTACGAAAATAATAAATATATTAAAGTGCATTTACGAGTATATTATTATGTAATTTTAAAATAATGTGCTCCTATGAAATTTAACTGGGTGTTCACTGCACAAATGAACCAAGGGAGAAACCGACACTGGATGGCTTTATGTTTTATTGTTCTTTTTGTTTTAATGTTTTATATTCACAGAATAAAAATAATAAACAACTTATTGAGTAGTTTTTTTCCCGTTTCTATTATATCGCTTTCCATTTTCGATAATTTATTTATGCCTAGTATTGTTTATTGTTACTCGTAATCAATCTTATTACATAATTATAACTATTGGTATGAAAACATTATTTTAACTCACTTTAAAAGTATCCGTAAAAGTATCCTTAAAAGTATTCGAAAAAAGTATCCGGATACTTGTATCCGAGTACTTTTTAGGTGAAAGTATCCTAAAAAGTATCCGGATACATTGTAAGTATCCGTATCCGGTACTCGGATACTTTTTCCTGTATCCGACCCAACTCTGCCATAAACCTATAGTTTCAATGATAAAAATTCCCGAATAACCTACATCTACATGTATTGTAAGATAATAAAAATATTTTAAACAATATTAATTTCTTATTTATTCAATAAAAGAAAAAAAATTGTTTTCTTATCGGTCACCACGCTCAAAAAGTGTAACTTGAATTAATATCAAAGAAAAAACATGAATTAATATCAAAGAAAAAAAATACTACATAAATAAAATAAATAATTATAATTGCATAAGTTGATAAAAAATGCTATGCAATAGCTTTACCGCGGCAGTCTCAGAGTGCCACACGTATTTTTTTTTTTTGTTTTTAGCGACCCTCTGGAATGGCTAGGCAGAATTGCTTCCAAACTTGTAATTATAGGTTTTTGAGGTCGCTGATTGCGAATTGGATGTCAAACTTGTAAAAATCAAAATGGCGGACCCAATATGGCGGACAAAAAAATGTCAAAATTCGTAGATTGTTCTAAAAATGTGTATATTGTTAGAAGTTAAAAGAATTAACTTCAAAAGCTGTTTTTAAATAATTTATCACCCTGTATACTATAACACCCTGTATAGCCACTTCATAAAACACGTGTTAACATGGTTTTATAACGTTTTATTAAATATCTCGTAAAATGTTTGAAATGTAAGTAATTAAGGAACAAAATAAAGAATGTCTTTAAAGGGCATAAGGCCTATCACTTCATAGCGTTCGGCTGGTCGAACGTCAAATCCCCGCTCTCTCCTGGTCCTGGATACTGAAACGGGTAGACGTGGTATTGTCGACCCCAGTGACGGCGATATCCTAATTAGCTGACTCTAACAGACACTGCAACGGGTACACGTGGTATCGTCGACCCAGTGGCGGCGATATCCTAATTCGCTGACTAACAATATACTGGTTTTTGAGGTCATTATTTATGAAATTGATGGAAACATATTTAAGATTAGAAATACCGGATCTAATATGGAGGACAAAATGTTCTAAAATGCTTCCATTTTTCTGAAAATGCGTACCTATTGGATATCGAGGTCACTCATGATAAAATCATTAAAGTTTATCGTTATACTACTGATCAACGAGAATTATTAATATTATACAAAATACTATACAAAATAAAATAATTATAAAATTAAAACGCGCCTACAGGGCTACGAAACATAATCTGGTATACATAAAGAATTCAAGTAAACAATAATTTCTGTATTAACTAAAAGTATCTACTCAAGTTAAATTTGAAATTTATTTTTAAAAAATGAAACGTGATCTGATAGGTCTGCATTGTAGTCAAATGCATCCACATCTGTTTCTGCAATGCCATCAGATAGCGTTGTCATCCTCATCTTCATTTGTTTTTTCGTCAGAACTGGCTGTTTCTGTAAATGTATTGATCTGTTAATTTCAGTTCGTCATTATTGCACGATTGAATGACTAAAGTAATATCTTCGTTTATTTATTACGTCACCGTTATTGATTAAGCTATGCTCTTCTTTCTGTGAATCTTTACAGAATTATCCAAAGATCCAAGTAGGCAGAACAATGGGAGACCAAGATAAACAACCAAAAAATTTTCCACGTCAAATCACTCACTCATCAACCAAAACTCCATACACCATATTTATTGTTTATTTTTTTTATATATTCGGAAATAAACCTTTTGAAAATAATTTTGTTTCCAGTTATTCGAAGAATTTAATGGTTCACCAACAGGGAACCACTAAACCGTGTTTAAGTAAAACTGTTAATAATTAAATCGGAAGTATGTGTGTCACGTTTCCAAGCTCCAGGTAAAACATTTACTATTATTTTTGTGGTTATGTTTATATTTTGTTGCACAGATTTGGATAGAGGAGATAGGAAAAGGCCGTTTTCCCCGGTGTTTCAAAATAATCACACCATGTAGACCGCCATGTTGGCAATTTAAGCGTACAACGCACATGCGCAATTGGAGTGTTTTGACAGAAGTGTCATTTATGTCAACTATTCTTGGTTTCTTTCGAAATTCGCTATTTTAGTAAATTTAAAAGAATTTTAGAAGTTTTTACTATAGACAATTAATAAAATGGGAAAGACTTGCTTTGTTTTTGGTTGTTTAAATAACGAGGATTCAGAAAACATTACATTCCACAAGTAAGACATCATTTCTACCAGAACCGTATTCTTCACCACAGTTTCATTTTCTAGAAAAGGAAATATCATAGTACAATAACAAACTGTATGTAGGTATCTAACGTTGATATTACTATAATTTTTTTAGATTGAGGAAAAGGCGTATGCTTCTTGGTTAATAGCTATTGGAAGAAATCATTGGAAAATATAAGTGCAAATAACGCTATTTGTTCCTCCCATTGTCATAAAGATGATTTAATCGTTTAAAAACGAATAGATACAATAGGTATTGAAGGTATTGACCTTCCATAAATATGCCTAAAATTGAAGATTTTTATAACATTAGTGTTATGAGGTAAATATATACATAAAATTATCAATTTGTTTCTTTTTATACTTTTTAAGAAAGTGATAAAAAATTGTTAATTATCCCTATTATTTTTAGAAATTTACAACCTTCAGCTTGAACGAATATTATTAATTCAAAATCTAACGAGGAATTATAGAAGTTGCCAGTTGGTTATTTTTATTAACGGTTTAGATGGTAATGAAAGAAGAAATGTGGCGTTATAGGCTCTTCTAAAATTGCATGAATATGAAGTTATCATCACTTAATTATCATTTGATGGATAACATTAGGTGTAAACCTATACAACTTTGATATTGACACTGCGACTCCATATTTCTTGCATTCACCATAGATAAAAGTACATTTTTTTATAAATTTCGATGCATGTCACATACTTAAGTTGGCTTGGAATAACTGGGATAACCTTACTAAAATTGTCGAAACTAATGGCGAAATTATTGATTTTAATTATATAAAATTGTTGCATTATATTTAACAAACAGAAGGTTTACGTTTGGGTAGCAAATTAATAGTGCCCCATATGGATTGGAGAAAGACATGAAGGTTTGTACACTTAAACGAATTTAGAAATTACAAATACTAAGTAACATTACTATTAATTGTATAAGGAAATTTGAGAAACTGTTCTATTTACTAAATTCTCGAAATCTTTTTAGATTTCAATGGAAAATGCCTTTGTCTCAAAAAACGGAGACTATATGGATGTCTGAAATATAAGCTGCAACAGAATGTATAAAGAAACTTAAAACCTTTGACAGCAGTTATGTTATTCAGTGACCGAAGAAGAATAGTGGTGTTCTAGACTTTGTTTTATAAAGTTTGTAATAGGTTTATATGACAAATATGTAAACTGTTAATATATAAACTTAGTACAGATCACTTAGAGCTATTTTTCTGCAGTATATGGAATAGTATTAGTTTAATTGTATGATGCAATTACATTTTATTTCTAGGGCTAGGTATGGATGGGACAATAATCCATCAACATTTTACAAATGACACTAAAAAGTACAACAACAGTGCTTATAGTTTATTACTACTCTTACTAAATATAACTGAGAGAAACTTCAGAAGATTCAAAATTCTTGTATAAGATGTACTTGTAATATTCCTTATAGAAATCATGTTTCTCCGTACATAAAATTTAGGAAAGCGTAAACTATCTTTTTTTAATGTTTAAAATTCCACGATATCTTACTAAAAAGATCAACTTTACACAATGTAATTTAAGAGTGAACACTTTTACAACCCCAATGCATAGAACTTCAAAATTCCAAGGTTGTTTTAGATACGTAGCACCATTATTGTTGAATTCAGGACTTAACAATTTGAATTTTAATCATTTTGTTAAAACTATTAGGCAAGTTCTTATTTCAAGACAATGATTTAATTTAAAATAATTATTTTGTGAACATTTTTTCTGTTATAATGAGGATCAATTGAAAAACGGCTCAGCCGAATTCATTCATTTTGAGACACTAATGTATTTATAGTTTCTCAATAAACATTATTTATTTATTTAAATATAGTCAAAAAATGTACGGTATCTTAAGCCGACGCATCAGGCGTAATAAAGATGAGACGCTTAATTGTATTTGGATGTGAGAGTGATAAAGATAGTAATTGATTTTACCATACCCTTTCGATGGCAAGCATGGGCTGTTGCGGTCCACACTCATTCGTATTATTTTATTTCTCTCTATTCAATGGCATTGTGTTCCATACCTTTTTCCTGGAGCCAGGATGAAAAAGTTAAATTATTGTATTGTATTATACAGAATGTAATTAAGTTGTTAGATATTTCAGAAAACATTGTTTATATTGCAAAAAAAAAAGATAAAATATTCTGCTCGCCAAGGTACACTTTCTAGCGCAACAGCTAATAAAAATTATTGAAAATTATTTTTTAGGACAAAATAGGGTAATATAAAACAGTTTCGGCTGTAAGTACTAGTGTAAAACTGTCGAATTATCTTAAAAAAAAAGTATTTTTAATCACATAATCAATTACCTGCTAAAAAATGTTCATTTTCAATTAGTTTAAAATAAAAACTTGTTTCGAGAAATCAATAATTATAATTATCTAAAGAGTATCTACCCTTATAGGAAAATCACATATCAAGATTAATAAAAACATTAAAGACATTGTTCAAATACCAATGAAAATTTAAAAAACTAAATTTGTATTTTTTGTTCCTTATTAACTTTTATTAAATAGCTTTTTTTTATTTATAATTTATTAGTGTCATTTTCTAATGTAATATAAATGTTTTATGTTTAATAACACAATATTAACATATATTTACTGTAGTATTTATTACACAAGATAAAAAAGTAAAACCCTTCGCACTTGGCAAAATCGAAGCTTCTCACAACCTCCGTCTATGTAAGCGGGTGAATTTACCGCCTTTTCAAATTTCTTTTAGTGACCGAAATCGAGAATGTCTATTTCTTGCTGATGAGTCCTAATAAGGACAAAACCGGTCCAAGAATAACGTTATCTATGGTAAGCAAGAACAAAGTTTGAATATTGAAAAATAATTTTTTAACTTTGTTGTTTTCTTTGGATATAATTCAATGTCTGCTGCGGAATTAGCCAAAGAAGTAGTTGTTTTTTGAAGGAAAACGTTAAAGTTTGGATTTATTTCCCTTTTTTAATAAAATATTTGACTACATGCTTCTTATAATACCTAGTTTTAAATTTACTCTATTCTTTAGTAGGAATATGCCCATAATCTCTTATTTATTTTGATTGATGATTCTTAATGTATGCTCAAGTGCATGTCATAGTACTATGGAACGATATTACAAATATTTTTGAATTCCTTAGTTTTGTAGTTTTTATATGAAATGAAATACTTTCAAGATCTGAGCAATCACATGTAATAATTACAGTTTTTAATATGAAAGTTTTGTTTAAATCACGTGATTCCAGATTTATTTGCTACAAAATGTATGACGGCTTTAGATTGTTGTATTAATTTCATATAAAATTGTATTTTAAATATATTCTATGTTTTTATTTAATTTAAAATAAAGTTTCAAAAAAGACTAGGATGTTTTTTATTTTTAGAAATCTCTTAAGATCCACAAAAAAAGAAAATTAAAATTGTATTACGAGTTTTTAAGGTTATTAGTTCTACTGTGTAAGTAAATCCTTAATATTTTCGAATTATGTTTAAATGTGTTAGTCCTATCCTGTACACTTCAATATGCAATCAATGCGCAAGTGCGTAGGTCGCTTTTTTTGTAAAGATGGCCGCTTTCAATTCTACGTGCCTGATGAAAATGACATTTTCCTACGACCACTTAGGAAAGTGACACATATCACACTATATAGACCTATGGAAAGTGCCCTATATCACACGCGTATGAATAAGAATTTACTTTCCACCCAAGTGAGAATATGCTACTTTCCGCAGTAGCTGTCAGAAAATGTCAAACACATAATTTCTATTTTGATCTATGTAATGTCCATATTAATACTAAAATCGATATGATTGTTAAATTATTGTAAATTAGATCCTAGATATTTATCTTTAACAATTATTTTTAAAATAATTTTAAAATAACTAAGATATATTTGCTTTTTATTCTGGTTAAACACATAAGCGATTAGATCAATCAATTACCGTAAGGCCTGTTAGCTCAGTTGGTTAGAGCATCAACTTTGCAATTTGAGACCGTCCAACGACCGCGATCGAATCCTGGCTGTGCCAGAATTTTTTTTAATTTTTTTTTTATTTTTTTTTTATTTTTTTTTATTTGTTTAGAAATTATGAAAATTTAATAAATACGATTATTGTTGATTATTTTTTTAAATACATTTTAATTATTATAATAATCTGGTTTTACATTTTTTGATGAAATTATTTTGTGGTCGTAGGAAAAATATTGTACATCACTTGTGTGAAAAGTGATTTTCCACACTCGTGTGATAGTCGCACTCGGCTTACGCCTCGTGCGACAATATTTCCCACTCGTGTGAAACATGTCACTTTCCACACTCGTAATGTAATATACTATTCCTATCTCCTTTATCGATGTCTGTGTTTTGTTGTGTTCCAGTTTCTACAAAATAGTAATGTGTTTTATACCCAACTTTAAAACAGAAAACTGCGTAAATTGATATAATGTCATTGGTACTCTTTTATAGGAAAACCATCAAATAAACGATGACTGAATTCCATCAAGAAATGGGCTCTTATGACAAAGATATAAACTACCTAACTTTAAACAGATCTTAGATTGGAGTTGCCAGCCAAGAAAAATCATTGTACATTGTACCAAAAGGTAATTTTATTATATATTTTATTTGAACAAGAATAATTTCTTGACCCTAGTACAATTTTGTATAAATAATTGTTTTATTTTGTAGGTTGTCCCTAATGAATTTGTTCATCAAATTTCTAGAGGTGTTCGACGCCCAGACAGAGAACGCGCTACGTGTGACTAAGATAGCTATTGTACAGTCTGCTAAACAAGTTATTTTAAATAGTTTTTAATATTTTTAGGTAATTAAATTTTAAAAGTGTGGAATAGTTTAGGGATTAAATTGGTCTGATTGGACTTTCTTAGAACGTTTTTAAAAGCAGCTAAAGATAGTATGTAGAATTGAAAATAATTATTATGCCATAAAAGGTGTTTTGGAATTCCTTCAACCTTTTGAAATTGAGTCAGAAAATATAAATTTTATAGGATAGCGGAAAATACCTATAATTTTTTTGTAGGCCTTTGTAAATCGTGGAAATAGTTTATATTTTATTTCTACCTTATTAAGGAAAATGGTACCTATTATTAATAACGGTTGTTTCTGAAACATTACTAAAATTTTCGAAATTTTGTTTTTCTACAAAATAATAAACTATACTATTTAGAAAAAAATTTATTTCTCTTATAATTTTATAAAAAATAACAGGGGAATATTTACATTTCTTGATCTATTAAACAAAACGATAAATTATCTCGACGAATGACACCATGTTCTAGTACGGAAGCTAGCTTTACATTTTTGTTGGTGGTTTCATGGGTTTCATATCAATTTTTTGTAATTGTAGTTTACACGTACATATACCTCTTAACACTTGTTTGCTTTATTAAAAAAGTGTGTTGTTGTGATTTACGTCGAAATAAGTCAAAAACAACTTGAAACCCCATATAAAATCAAAAAGGAGAAACGGAAAAAATTGAGCCTGTAAATGAACACAACTCAGAAACAAAAATAGCTATCTAATAATAAAAAAATAAAATTTGATTCTTGTGCAGCTTCATCTATATCATTAACTGTTTTTGGTTTTTTAATGGTTTTTCTTGGTGATGAAAATTCCGATATCTCACGGTTATCGATTCTTTTTTTCTCTCCAGAAATGCGGACGACAGTGTTTTTAGATACTCCTGTGGCTGCAGCAACACGATCATTTACATTTTTAAATGGTATTGAAGGTGAATTAAAGTTTCCTTCTCTTCTCATAAACTCTATAACATTGGCTATTATTTCGCGAGATTGACTGTTAATCACGCGGCCTCTTAATTTGCTATTAAACTCCATACTTAGGTTCTATTAAACTGTAATGAGCAAAAAACACAAACGAAAATAAAAGAAATGTTTTAGCGAAATTTACATCTGACATTTACGTCTGAATGAAATAGTGAAATACTTGATGCGCAGAGTGTACTTTCATTGCGTAAATCCGTCGGGATGCCTGTCAGTAGTGCTTTCTCTGTATAGCCGTCGAAAGCCTCTAGAAATTTGATGAACTGTATGGAAATATGTTCTATCTATAAATGCTAGAGGTACTGATAAACAATGTCAGACTGATGTAGCGGTGAGGATTTAACTCGAATGATGGTGTCGCATGCATTTACAAAAGATGGAAGCTAAACTTACATTACAGTTTTATTTAAAGACGATATAAAAAATAAATATTGCACTTTTTTATCTGAACCATGTGTTGGGAATATCTTTCAGCAATAGACGGATTTGTAGTAATGATTTATTAATTTGTAAATTCACAAGTTAATCAATGTACTCAAATTCCTAAAATAACATGAATAAAAATATAGAACCAACAAATTCTCTATTACTTACTGTTCCACTGTGCTGATTATTACTTTCTTATATTATTCTGACAATTATTTTATTATTTTTGATTAAGACCTAGTTTTTGGAAAAGTAAGTAACATAAACAATTTTTTCCATAAAATCTTAGAAACAAAACAAGATAAGAAAATACAGGATGTTAAAATAAGAATTTTAAAATATGTTAAACATTATTCGTAACACTCCCGCCCAGTACATTTCTCTCGCAAAGAGAAGATGTACTGTCTGTTTGTTTTTCGTTTAAAGGTATTAATGCTAACTTGACAACAGGACGTTCAAAAATCCCATTTTTTGTATGAACTGTTGCCCGTCGTACTTGTCCGTCAGGTGACTTTTTTACTTGAATTACTTTACCCTTTGGCCAATTGCATCTTGGTAAATCTTTATCACATATAATTACAATATCGCCCTCTTTAATGGGGACAACTTGTTTTTGCCATTTTGGTCTCAGCAGTAGCTGAGGTATATATTCGGAGATAAAACGGCGCCAACATTTATTTGCAAATTGTTCTCGATATAAATAACTAAATTTTAATACATTACTGTTGTCATCTAGTCGTCCGATCGGTTTATCACCATTTGAAGATCCCATTAAAAAGTGATTAGGAGTTAGAGCTTCGGACTCTTCCGAATCTAATGAAAGGTAAGTGAGAGGTCTCGAATTTACTATGTTTTCTGCAGCTACTAGACAGCTATAAAGCAATTGATCGGTGGGATTCCTAGTAGGAAGAGCATCATATAATGAAATTTTTACAGCTTTCACCAGACGCTCCCAAGCTCCTGCCATATGGGGAGAAATTGGTGCGTTAAAGTGAAATGTTAGCGTGGGACTTACTAGTGAATTCGCTATTAAAGCATTGTCAACCTTTTGCAGTTCTTCTCTCAAAACTCTTTCCGTTGCAACGAAATTTGTTCCACGATCACAATAAATATGCCTTGGTCGTCCTCTTCTATTAATAAAATTTGTAAAGCATAGTATACAACTGTCAGCATCCAACTTGTAGGCTAGTTCGAGGTGAACAGCTCTAGTTGTAAGACATGTAAACAAGGCTCCCCATCTTTTCTCCGTTCGTCTTCCAACTGTTACATTCATGGGACCAAAGTAATCAACGCCAGTATGTGTAAATGGTGCAGTAAATGTTGTTAGTCTACATGGAGGAAGCGGTGACATTTCGGGTGGTTTTGGTATGGCAAAGTTTACTTTACAATATTGGCAGTTATTTCTGATTTTATTAACCATCCGTCGAAGTTTTGGAATATAAAATTTTTGTCTTACCTCATTTACTACAGTTTCGTGATTTCGATGACGGTAGTTTCTGTGGTAGTCCTCAACGATTAATAAAGTTAAACGGCTCTCTCTTGGTAAAATGATTGGTCTTTTTGTGTCTGTACTGAGATCTGTTGCTTCATCTAGCCTTCCCCGGATGCGAAGTAAACTATCTTCGTCCAGGTATGGTGATAACTTAAATAAATTACTTGATTTCTTTACTGTTGACTGAATTTTACTGCTATTTTTCCTATTAAGTTGTTTAATTTCATTTTCATAATATTCCATTTGGACCTGTTTTATTAAAATATTCCTGGCAGCTAATAATTCTTCTGAAGTTAATGTACTATCGGATTCGTTTTTAACTTGACCTTTGGTTTGAAGACGTTTAATAAATATATAGGTGTATGCAGTTGCACGTAAAACTCTTTTAAACTGGCTAAATCTATCTAGATTTATTAAAGGTGCAGTTATATTATTAATATTAGCGTCATGATTCGTCAATAAATCCGTAATATTATTTGTTTTTAAGCTGGTATCCGAAGGCCAATTGATTTCTGACTTATATAAGAAATCAGGTCCTTTTAACCACCGGCCGGAATTTTTTAAATTAGATTGATTTGTCCACTTGGTGGCTTCATCAGCTACATTATTTTTTGTTGGGACATATCTCCAATTCGAAATCATCGAGTTTTCTTGAATTTCGGCCACCCTGTATGCTACGTATTTCGACAGTTTTCTTGGATCTTCGTTTCTTAACCAACTTAAAACTATTATAGAATCGGACCAATAAAAAATGTCTTGCACGTTTATTGACAAGTGTTGGCAAAGATTTTTAGCAAACCTTGCACCCATTACTGCACCATCAAGTTCCAATCTAGGAATGGTTTGTGGTTTCAAGGGTGCTACGTGAGTGTGAGTTTTGGCTCCAATCAATACGCATTCTATTGTTTCCTTCTCCTCTATTCTTAAATAAGCTACGCAGGCACTAGCATATTCACTGGCATCTACAAAAACATGCATTTGAGTAATTGTAGCATTCCAAGTTTCTAGATTATTGAGGTAGCATCTTGGAATTGAAACTTGTTCTATTTGTGGAAGTTGTTTTAACCAGACAAGCCATTTTTTGTATAGCTCATCGGTGATTGGTTGATCCCAAGAAATATTGCTCCTCCATATTTCTTGGAGAAGTATTTTTACGTAAATTAAAAAATTTGCCAGTAAACCTAGAGGGTCATAAACCGACATTAAAATTTGTAAAATCTCTCTTTTAGTAGGCTTTCTTGTCCCTTTTAAAACTTCTTTGTTACCTTTATTTAGACTTAAATTGAAAATAAAATTATCTGACTTTAAGTCCCACCACATACCTAGCACCTTTTCCATGGTTTTGGTTCCTAAGTCGAGGTTGACTTCCAATTTAACTTCCTGTTCGGAGTTCATTGTTTTTGTCAATTCTTGCGAGTTTGATCGCCAATTTCTTATCTCAAAATTTCCTCTAGCATGTATCAAAGTTACTTCTTTTGCAATTTGTATAGCTTGTTCTTCGGTATCAGCTGAATCCAAGAGATCGTCGACATAGTGATTTTTAAGTATACACTCAACAGCTCTTGGATATTTTGCCCTAAATTTCTGTGCGTTAGTGTTTTTCACAAACTGCGCACAGCTGGGTGAGCAAGTAGCCCCAAAGGTCATTACAGTCATGACATAAGTTTCTAAAGGGTTTTCAGAACTACCACTACGCCAAAAAAATCGTTGTGCGTGTTGATCTTTGTCTATTATTCCAACACGAAGAAACATTTCTTTGATATCTGCCGAAAACCCAATCTTCCTTTCGCGGAATCGAAGGAGAACGCCTAATAAGGAAGCAAGTTGATCATCTCCTTTTAATAACATAGTATTTAATGATACTCCTTGAACAGTCGCTGCTGCATCCCACACTATTCTAAACTTGCCGGGTTTATTGGGATTGAAGACAGGAAATATAGGAAGGTACCAAGTTTTTTCTTTATTTTGTGAAAGTTCTTGTTCTGACAACTTTCTTATATATCTTTTTTTCAAGAAGTCTTCAAGTTGTTTATTCATTTTTTCACCTAGATCTGGATTTTTATTAATTTTTCTCTCTATACATTCAAGCCTTTGCAATGCCATAGGTTTGCTATTAGGGAGATTCACGATGTCATATTTCCAAAGTAACCCAATTTTATATTGGTTACCAAATTGAACTAGTGTGCTTTCTTGTATTTGGTTAGCCCTTTCCAACTCTTTGGAAATAAACGGTTTAATATTTTGAACTCCTAGGCTTTCAATTGAAAAATAATCCTTTACAGCATCAAACAGTTCTTTATTAGTAAGATTTTCAGTACTACATTCACAAATTTGATATGTGTATTGTAGTTGATTTTGGTTTGGTGAAAAAAGTGCAAAAACAGTCCAACCTAACCTGCATTTTGCAGCTATTGGTTGGTTTTCTAAGCCTTCCTTTACCCTAAGAGGTAAAGCTAAGTCCCAGTTATCTAAACCTATTAATAACTGCGGCTTAGCGTTTGCGTATGATTTGAAAGGTAAATTATTTAAGTAGGGAAATTCTTCTTTAATTTTTATTGCATCTAAAGTTTGTTCTGGAAGATTTAAGGTTCTTACCGTTCTGGCTGGTCGGTGGTCAAATTGTTTTGCCCCAGTATAATCACCAGTTATAGAGTAGAACACCTTTTCTGATTTATCTTCCAAACGCTGTTGATCTCCTGTCCATTTTAAACAAAGCTGCTCTGGATTTCCCCTTAAGTTTAACCTTTGAGCAATACTTTGTTCCAATAAAGTTACAGAAGACCCTTCATCTAAGAATGCGAATGTTTTCACCTCTATATTTCCATTTCTTAAAACAACAGGAATGATTCTGAAACGTGTTCCATGGTTTAATACGTGTGTTGTATTATTTTCTAAAGATGTAGGTATGTGGTGAGATTCTACAGTTTGCATAGAACTATCCCTTTGTTCTGAATTAATGCTTTGAGCAGGATATTCATGAAGAAGGGGATGGTGCTTCCTTTGGCATTCCTCTTTGTTGCATTTTATAGGATACCTACAGGGAAACCGATGTTTTTTTAAGCAAAGTCTACATAAATTTAAAGATTTAACAGTTTCCCATCTTTTGGATACTGCGTATCTTTGAAAAACTGGACAAACCGTAATTTTATCACATTTCCCTGAACATATCCTACAAACTGTATCATTGGAAGTGGAATTTGGCTCATGTACATTAGTCCGCTCGTTTTTATTAAACTGTTTATACTTGTTATAATCAGTAAGAGCTAGCGTAGGTAGCGCAGAGCAAACATTTATCGCAATATTATATAGCCAATCAGCAAATTCAGTTAGACCCTTATAATTTTGCAATGTGCTACGATGCAAAGCCCAGTTAACTTTGATTTGTGACGGAAGTTTATCTATAAGTTCATGCATGAGGGTAGGGTTATTTAGATAGTCTTTTAAATTAGCCGCTTCCAATGAAATACACAAATTTTTAACTGCCAAAGCAAACTCCACCAATGTCTCAAGTTTTTCAAATTTAGGAGGCGGTTGCCGACGAATGGCATTTATATGACATTCTATTATTTGCTCAGGTCTACCATATAGTATTTTTAATGTAGAAATTATTTGAGGTACACACTGTGGTAAAATTAAAAAACTTGAGACACTGGTCCTTGCGGCACCTTTTAAACATTTTTGCAACCTTAATAAATTTTCATGATTATCCACTTGGCATAACTCTGTGGATCTTTCAAAACTACTAATGAAAATAGGCCAATCATATGGATTGCCATTAAAAATAGGAAGATCGCCCGGATCCCTCTTTTTATGCAACATACCTGTATTTTCCCCAGTAAAGGTCGGTATTGGCTTATTAAATGTTGGATTTAAAGGGGCGATATTGTCATTAAATGGTTTATCTATATTTAAAGAAAGCAATTTATTGGCCAAAGGATCAGTCTTACGTATTTCTTCTTCATCGATTTCCTGGCTATCGTCGGAACCTCCATCTTCTTCTAAAATTTTTCTAGACTCCCTGGCTAATTCTCTTTCTTGGCGTATTAGATCTCGTTCTTCACGTAAAAGTTGAAGCATCATTTTTGTTTTACTACTCGTTGTAGAGATACTTTTCTTGGAGCATGTAGAACTAGGCTTCCCGCTTTTGCGCGGTCTTCGATGAGATGTTTTACTAGCTGCATCTTCACAAAGAGGACACTTCCATGTATCATCACCGGTTACCTCAGCATCATCTAGGATATTGACACACTCAAAACAGCACCATCTCTTACATTTTGTGCATTCTACCATCCGTTCTTCTCGATATGGCTTGCTACACACAGGGCACAGGTCTTTTTTGGTTCGTCCAGCAACTGATGGACCCATACTTGTAAACCTTGCAAATTATGTGTTGTACCAATCGGATAAGAAGATAGAATTTGAGCTTGTTGGGAATATCTTTCAGCAATAGACGGATTTGTAGTAATGATTTATTAATTTGTAAATTCACAAGTTAATCAATGTACTCAAATTCCTAAAATAACATGAATAAAAATATAGAACCAACAAATTCTCTATTACTTACTGTTCCACTGTGCTGATTATTACTTTCTTATATTATTCTGACAATTATTTTATTATTTTTGATTAAGACCTAGTTTTTGGAAAAGTAAGTAACATAAACAATTTTTTCCATAAAATCTTAGAAACAAAACAAGATAAGAAAATACAGGATGTTAAAATAAGAATTTTAAAATATGTTAAACATTATTCGTAACACCATGGTAAAAACTATTAATAATTAACCTTAAAAAAATCAAACAAATCCCTCACAGTTAACCATTTTAAGATGGAGAATAGCCAGTAGCTATCAAATTAATGTCAAAAATTGTTTTATGGGGCTAATTGACCTTAAGGAAGTTTACTTATTTGGTAAAAATTCATGAAGGTCGTAGATATGTTAGACTTAAAATTGGCAATTCAATTTAAAAATGTTTAGCAGTTCCTTTTGGTATTAACAGAACCCCTTGTATTCACAAAGTTTTGAAAATCTGTGATTGTCCATTCTCGAAGTAGGTGTCTAACTTCTACAGATATGTATGACCTTAATAATTGGCAATACTTATGAAAGTTCATTAAACAAGAGCTGATTCCACCGTTGTGTTAAACAAAGTTTGAATTAACAATCTCTGATTTAAATATAATTTTGTTTCCAACGACATGTGAACTACGTTTAGTTAATCTAAACTACAGTTAAAATTAATCCCTCATGAATGAGCACTTACACATTTAACTCGATTAACATACCTAATCTAGGCTATAAAATAGTTATTTTGTCTATGTTGTGATTTGGAAAATAAATTCGGATCAAGACGAAATTTTAGAAAAATATACAGAGTGTCTCATAAGGAATGGTCAATATTTTAATCAGGACTTCCAAATATTAATATTTTACTAATAACTCTGGGTCAAATGTTATCTACTGCTGATACAAGGTGTGGCATTTTTACTACGAACTTAGATGGCATTTGGCGACCAAAATTAACACTGCAGTCATTAAATTAAATCTAACAATTAATTATTTGACAACTGCCATTTTCATTTGTCTACTATGTTTTAAAATATGGTAAAGTAAATTAAATAAAGGTCTTTACAAAAACATACCACATATTCCTTAGACCAAAATAAGTCGATTTAAGTAAAATGACCTTAGTACAAAGTTGCTTCGTTTGGGCTCCAGAGGGCCTTGAAGTTATAATTTTTAAATCGTTTTTCCCATATAAATTTAAAACGGCATATGCGATTTTGCTGAAATTAGGTATATTGGTAGAGTTTTATGTGGCAAAAAAAAATGGTATTAAAATTTTGTCCGATAATAATACATAGGCGTAGAACTTGATTTTTTAAATAATTGCACCTTTAAAAATTCTACGCCAATGGAAGAAAAGGAGTTTGAGTATGAAATTTAGATTGCGCAACTCATTTACTTTAAAAAAGGTACTCTTGATAAGACTCGATTACTCTCATGGTTTTGACGAAATTTGCATTTTAGTAATTTTAGAACATAAACAATAATTATTAAAATACAAACTTTGTCAAAACCATGAGAGTAAATCGAGTGTTATCAAGGGTACTTTTTTGTAGTAAATTAGTACTCAATCCAAATTTCATACTCAAACCCTTTTTCTGCCATTGGCGTAGAATTTTTAAAGGTGCAATTATTTAAAAAATCAAGTTCTACGCCTATGTATTATTATCGGACAAAATTTTATACGATGAAAAACATAAAAATGTACTTTTTTCATAT
Source organism: Psylliodes chrysocephalus (assembly GCA_927349885.1). Lineage (NCBI taxonomy): Eukaryota > Metazoa > Arthropoda > Insecta > Coleoptera > Chrysomelidae > Psylliodes > Psylliodes chrysocephalus. The sequence goes on along the minus strand of OV651824.1, from coordinate 38,149,436 downwards.
CTTCTTCAACACCTTTAATCGAGACTTTTAACAAAAATACTCGATTCTTGCCATGTACGATTTTTTGAGGAATATTAATTATTTGCCTGCAATACGTATACAAAAACTTTTATTGTTGGTTTCCATAGTTTCATCTAAATAAAAATATTGTCAAGTTTTAACACCTAATCTCTTGTTAACGATTGAAAGTGTTCTATCTGACTCAATAATTAAAAAAACAAATGTTTATTAATATGGCTGTACAATATACCAATGCAGAATATACCGATATGTTACCGACATTAGGATTTTGTGAAGGAAATGCTCGAGATAGAGTGTCAGGGTGTACTCTGAAAGGTTTCCAAATCGTCGTGTACCTAGCCACCCAACTTTTGCTGCTGTTGAGAGACGTCTTCGGGAGACCGGTTCCTTTGCTCCCAACACTGTTGATAATGGAAGATAATGTTTTGTAAGGATTCCTGAAGTTAAAGAAGACATTTTAGAACGTGTTGAAGAAGATCCAGAATTAAGCACCAGACGAATTGGAAGGGAACTAGGAGTAAGTAAAGATGTCGTTCATAAAGTGCTTAGAGAACAATTGCTATATCCATACCATAAGAAGCCAGTACAAGAATTATTAGTCCATGATCCTCAAATTCGTTTGGGTTTTTGTCGATTTGTTAATATGCAAAGAGAAAGAGATCCAAACTTTGTCAAGAAGCTTTTCTTTACCGATGAAGCTGGTTTTACAAGAAGAGGTATAACTAATACCCATAATGAACATGTTTATGTCGCTGAAAATCCACATGCAATAAAGGTAAACCATTCTCATCACGAATTCAAAATTAATGTGTGGGTTGGAATAATTGGTAATTTCATTGTTGGTCGTGTCATACTTCCACGAAGATTAACTGGAGAAAATTATTTGGATTTTCTACAAAATACGTTGCCAGAATTGTTAGAAGATTTACCTCTCCAACTTCGGAGAGATATGTGGTTTATGCAAGATGTGGAGCTCCACATTTTTCTTTAAACGTTAGAAACCACTTGAATGAACAATATCCACACAAATGGATAGGCAGAGGTAATGACGCACCTGTAAACTGGCCACCACGTTCCCCAGACCTAACACCGATGGATTACTGTTTATGGGGACATCTGAAATCCACAGTTTACAGGGAACCTGTAGAAAATGAGGAACAACTCTGGCAACGTATGAGCTGAATTTATGCTATTAAAACAAGTATACCTTTTTTATTCAAATTTACAGGGTAAATGAAAAAGACCAGAATTATCAAAAATTGATACCTTTCTTCATCCAGTAAAGTGTGGGTGATACCCCCTTTATTTAATCTCAAAATTGATAACATTTTTATGATTTACTAACTCAAAAATATAACCATACCAAATTTCAAGTCAAGATGTTAAATAATAAAAAAATTATTGCAAAAAAACGAAAAATAAATTTTAACTTCAACACCTTAGTAGTAGATAACATTTGACCCAGAGTTATTTAGTTAAATATTAATATTTGGAGGTCCTGAACATATAGTTAAAATATTGACCATTCCTTATGAAACACCCTGTATATACATTTGATATTGAGTTTGGTTTACTAAGAAGAATTTTAATAAGAGGATTATTTTGTTGGAATGGAATATTTAACATTGTTTAGATGAGGTCGTTGATGAAAGTAAGCCTCTTTTTCGTCTTGAACTGATATCAGCTGATACTTTTCTTATCATAATGTGACGATAGTCTAATTTATTTATTTAAAATACACTATTAACAATTTATTTATGACGTACTATTTAATTTATATAATACTTAGACACTAACTAACAATTTATTTATTACATTTTAACTTTTCATTACAATACTCTATACTAAACTAAAAGTGCCCGACGATGAGTCGGCTATTTATACCAAGTCCAACTCTGCTACAGGAAGTCTGTAGACGCTCCCGAAAATTCCATCTCTGACTCAACGGCACATTCCGGCCGTTCTACCGGTTTCTCGAGCCTCAGCGGCATTCATAGAATATTCCGTCGTTTCGAGCATGAGTTGGTTGCCACAGACGTGAAGGCCGCTTGCTTAGACAGAGTCGGCTTTAGGAATTTCATGACAATAACTTCTTTTATTTTATTTTCATGAGTCTTTTAAGACAACAAAAAAAAACCAAAAATTCCTATTTAAAACCTTTTGTGCATTTTGTAACTTAATAGCAAGTATGCTTTATTTCTGTCTGTTTAATAGCTGTATATAGTTTCATATTTAAGTAATAGGAGTCAATTTGTTTTCTACAATGGCTACAGTTCTAGAAAATATCATGCCTCATCATGAGTTCCGCAACCTTTCTTTTTATTTTTCATTGTCGATTTGTCTAAACTTTTAACAAACAGTGTTTAGAAAATAAGTTTGACTTAAATGTTAACACCTGTAAAATTGTTTCATATATTGTACAAAAAATATCCTTGAATATAATTTCTTGATCTTGATGTTAAACTTTAATTAACAGATTAACTTGAAAAATTCTAAAGCCAATAAATGTGATGGGTTCATTCTGAGAAACTGCAAATTTTTTAAAAATATAGATACCTACCTTAAAAATGCTTTATTTTGGTTATATACGTTCGAGATTAGAATATGAATCCTTAAGTTTGGAAATCTATTTATAATTATTATCAAAAACACTCATTAGAGAGTGTACAGTATCTTTATTTAAAAAATAATGGTGTTTATCCTGAACGGGGAATATCTTAATTTTTTTTTTGTAAACTACTACACACTTATTATTTATTTTTTTTAAGTAATAAAATATTTGTGTTATTTTTAAAATAATTATAAAACAATTATCCAAATTTTATATAGTTTTTCTTTATTGCGTCGTAGAAAAAATATGCTGTGCAATGATTTAAGTAAAACATTTTCCGAAAAAAATATGATTTACTGGTTATAAACCTGTGAATAAAATGATTTCTTCTCTATTATTTTTATCTCACTACAGCATCCTAAAATGTAAGGATACATTTCAAATATAATTTAACATAAACTATTTTAGTTGCTTACGTTTTTGACCGATTTTCAACTAAAAATAACAGTTAACACATCGGTACATAGTTAATAAATACACTTTAATATAATTCAAGGTTAAGCGGTTATTGTCTGGCCATAACAAACTCGTTTGTTTAAGAAGAATATTAAAAATAATTGTCAATGTATTTTTTGCAGAGTCAACTAAAAAAAGCAAAAAATGTATGTTCATTCCATGTGGCCTGAGTTAACTACTATTCTATTTCAGTATTATTCAATTCTGCATATTTTTTTTTTTATTAATTTATTTAACGTCGACGTTAATATATCAGAAATTTAGCTTAATCCTCGGGTGTTCCAATTAGGAGTAGGAACAGGGTACGAAAAATCATGATTTTTCAAAAACATCAAAAATCGTTATTAGAAATTATTGAAAATTAGAAAGAAATAGACTCAACAATATATCAAAAAAATTCAAATATTGGTCTTAAATGGTTAGCTAAAGATTAGCTAAACATCTTAAAGCATGTATCTGTGGAACTCGATAAATTACAGAAAAAATGCTTTTCTATCTGAGAAGTATGGAAGAAATTAGTAAGAAAATTTAAGGAAGAATTAGAATTATCGTTGGCTCAAATACAAATTTTTAAAAACCAATATAAACAAGCACTAACGCCCTATAATTTTGTGGCTTATATTTTGGATTCAACCAAAACCAAATTTAAATTGACTAGTGCAGAAAAAGTTTCAGCATTAAATATTACACAAGAAATGTATGGAAATAGTCGATTGCTACCACTCATTATAAAACTTGAATTCCAAACTGAACCATTTTTAACAGTTATGTTTTAGAAAAGGTATTATCCAGTGTTAGTGCCTTACAGTGGTGGGTTTCTGATGGAAAAGAAATAACCTTAGAATATATATAGTCAGGAAGGAGGAATCCTAAACGACCTTGGAATCGCGATGGTATCTAATTTTGACAGTGAACTAGACGAATATCACGACAAGTGTTTCCGGTCTACCAGTGACGTACTGTCATAAAGGGGCGTAGAAAAGAAAATAATAAATTCTCATTTGCATATTTTCTTGCGAGAAGTTTGCATTTTTTTTTATTAACCTTCATTATGTGAATAAATTTTACTTTAAAATTGCATGTTGGGTGGGATAAATATAGGAAAATATTTTTGGGATAATTTATAGAGGGATTTCATTTGAAAAATCAAAAGCAATAATGTATTAAAAAAAATATTGACTTTTTTACGTCTTTATTATGACAATGCCTTTATTAATCTACATTTAACAAATTATTAAGGTTTGAAAAATAAATATGTTCTGTAGATATCCGTTAAAAAAAATTAAATATCCTATACTTATATTTAGGTCAAACACCGCTGTGATATTTATTTCTTAGATGTTTTTGTTGGAGTACATATAAAACTTCCTAATATCGAAGAGAATTTCTGATCATTTTGTTACATAATATTATTAGTAATATTTTTTGCAGGACAATTTTGCATAATCAGGTAAAACACCTTTCCAAGAAAGGATCCTATAAAGTAATGATTCTATGAATGCAAAATAGATTATTTTTAAATGTACATTCAACGCATTATTTGTATGCTTAGTCCAGTTATGATGAGAATCAATTTGTACTCTAAGGTATTTGATATCATTTGTAATGCTTATATGAAACTACTAAACGTTACCTTTTATTATTTCTATAGGAAGAGGCCATCTTTTTGTAACTGTATAATTGAACAACATAAGTTTTATCAAAGGTTTGTAAGTTTTTATAATTAAACCATTCGAAAATTTTTATAAGATCTGTTTCTATTAATAATTTTAATCAATTCCAGTTCTCTGCATTTTACAGAACAACTGTGTCGTTTGAAGAAACTTACAATATTCCCATCTGTATTTAATCAACAAATTATTTAAAATAAAATTAAACAAGATAGGACCTAAGACAGTATCTTGAGGCATGCGATATGCTACTTATTTCCTTACTTGAGATATTATTAATTCTATTTGTGTTCGTTTTTGTAAATAACTTTGTAATAAATTATATAGGGTGCATCACATTCATACAATAAACTTCTATTATACGAAAAAAAAAACGGCATATGATATAGTTAGTAAAGAATTTATTTACATATATACTTCAACCGGACCACTTTTATTGTTGGAACAGCTGTTGGTAGAAGTCTTATTCTTGGTTTTGAGGTTCAATCAAAACAATCTGCTTTAAAGTTATTTTGGATCAAAATTAAGATATTTTGGATCATAATTTGTTTGTGGCATGAACTCAAGCCAATACTTTGTTTTTTGAGAGTCTTTAGAAAATCTGAAAATTGTCTACCTGGGATTAATTTATATTATTTGTAAATCTAGAATCTTTAAGAAATCTGAAAATTGTTTACTTGCAATCAATTTATAAATCTAAATTGCACAATAATTTATTCAATTTAACAACCACATAAATATCTTAATATTACATAAAAGAATTGTTTAAATAAAAGTATGTATACCCTATAAACCATGAGACTACGCCTATGAGCACAGTTGATCGCAGACGCACTTACCATGTTTGTTTACAACTTTAAAACATTAAAAATTTTAAAAATCTTTAATGTGGTTGAAAATTGAGAGAAAAATACTTGCTTATGAAATGTAGATTATTTCTTTCTACTTTTAGCTGTGCTGCTATACAGTATGTCGCTAATGTATGGAATAAATTCATTATAATGGAAGTAGCTGGTTTTTCGAAAAAATGCTCGGACAGGTCAATTTTGTTTACTTAAAGCGCAATTTTTTAAATAAAATTCAATTTTCCCCCACTTCCCATTTTTGGGCAGTGACGTCATTGACAATTTTTTTTAAATAGCAACCCCAATTTTTTTTTCTTGATTTTGATAGATCTTGCAATTTCCTACTCGGAAACATGATATTTGAAATATCTGACATAACAATTTTTTTTGAAAAAAAGTCATTTCAAGATCAGATACATAAATTTTATGTTATTTTGAAACACAATAAATTAATAACAGATAATTATTTGTAATTAAATGCTTAATCTAACAAAATAATAATAAAAAAAATAATAATAAAAAGAATTTGTGAAATTGTCATTAAATTCGTTTTATTATTATTATTATTATTTTTTTTTTTTAAATTAAGCACTTAATTACAAATAATTATCTTTTATTAATTTATTGTGTTTCAAAATAAATTTATGTATCTGATCTTGAAATGACTTTTTTTCAAAAAAAATTGTTATGTCAGATATTTCAAATATTACGTTTCCAAGTAGGAAATTGCAAGATCTATCAAAATCAAGAAAAAAAAATTGGGGTTGCTATTTAAAAAAATTGTCAATGACGTCACTGCCCAAAAATGGGAAGTGGGGGAAAATTGAATTTTATTTAAAAAATTGCGCTTTAAGTAAACAAAATTGACCTGTCCGAGCATTTTTTCGAAAAACCAGCTACTTCCATTATAATGAATTTATTCCATACATTAGCGACATACTGTATACACAAGACGAACAACTGGCCATATTGTCTTGTTTGTCTTTTAACGCGAAAAATTTAAAATTAACTGTAATACCAAATAAATACTAAAACCAAAGTATATTAATCCTATTTTTATTGGAACTTATTTGTGAAAATTTGATGTGATAATGCCTATTTCGTATATTTCCTATAAAATCTACAGGATATACAGCATATGTACTAGGTATAACAATTATTATAAATGGGTTTTTTCGAGGGTTTCTTGTTTAGAAAAGAGTTCGTTTTATACCTGTCATCAGATTTGACACTGACTTCCATCTTGTTGTATGAATAACTTGTCAAATCATATACCTCTGTCAAACACTTTAAACGTGAATTATTCACTGTTGGGTTCTAATTAACAGTGCTGTTCCTAAAGTGGCGCTGGGAAACAGTAACAAAGCCTACACAGAACACGAGGCGAAATAACCTTAGCAGTTGAAGCCGATGACACACCAAAAAAAAAGTTTCAATAGTAGTGATACTTATAATACTTATAAATACAAAACTGCCTAATGACCAAACCTTTATTTTAAATGTAAACTACAAAAGAGTTTTTTACTTCAAATTACGTCGAGCAGTGTAAACATCACATTCAAGACGAGTTCATAATTCGAGCAGTGTTTTACTGTGTCGTTCCGTCAATAACGTCAAAAGAGAGAGAAAGAAAATTTGCACCACCCAAGATCAAAGGCACCGACGCTTTATGTCGCTACTCAACGGTTAATATACTTTGCTAAAACACTAAACACTTTTTAAAAATGTCTACAAAACATACGCTTGATAAAAGTTTAAATTAACACATAAAACATCAAAATTATTAACAAATTTTAATCACTAAAATTATAAACCAATTTTAGAAACCATTTATCATATGATGATGAGTCATCCATAGTACAACATGGCTACCACTTCAGTCAGATCGATTAGATTAACGCGGACATGGCATGCTCCTTCCTGACTATATATGTTCTAAGCTTGAAACAATGTTTATGTGCTGTCTCCTCATCAGCTTCGGTAAAGCGAGTATTTTCTACATTTGGAATCGTTCACTCCAATTTACGAAATAAATTAGGAGTGGACAAAGCAGGAAAATTTGTATTTCTGTACAAATACTATAATGAAAATTAGTGTTGAATTTAAAAAATATGTATTATTTTTTTCAAATAAAGAATTCCGTTATATTTGTAACAGTATTCGTTTAATCTGTATTTTGAATATATTTTGTGAATCAAATGATTTAAATCGGGCGAACCTTGGGTATTTAACGAGCCCAATATCCATCGATCTTTTCCGAAAGGTGACACACCCCACGCTATACCTCGTACTCATTTTTATAACGCCTACCCGTTGTGGTATGCAACTACGCCAGCAATTGTTCGGACCTATCGCATTTCATTGAGATAGTCACCTATCCAACTACTAACTGCGCTCGGCCTGGCTTGACTGCAGATACCGATACACAATAAGTAAATCTGCTGCCCTTCTGCACATTTGAGAATATTGAAAACCGTGGCTGAAATATTGACGACGTCAAACTGTATTTACAGGTTTATATTTCTTTTTTAACTGTTTATATATAAATCATTAAAAAATAGTATATTATGCAACGATCATGTAATGATGGTTATTAATACACGAGCATTAACCGGGATACGAAACGAGCCAAAGGCGAGTTTCGTATGGTCTATGCGAGTGTTTTAATAACCATTACATGAGAGTTGCATACGCTATTTTTTCTACACCCGATAAATAATCAAGACCTATAAATATTATATTTATATTGGTATTGAACACAATAACAGTAATTACTCGTATTTCTATAAAAAATTCTACAAAATTGTAATTAATGGTATTACTTCGGGTATTGGTATTTCCCTAGATTTTTGCTGCAAAATATTTTGTACTGTATTTTCTGCTTTCTCCGATATGTGTGGAAGAGTCTTCTATATCGCTGATATGAGACATTTTAATATTATAATTATCGAAGTTTAGCTATCTACGAAAATTTAATACGTTTTGACAACTAAAACAATTACATAGAAACCTAGGACAAACGTCAAACAGCATGCTTGATTGAAAAATAGTAGGTTTCTATTGATTAAAAATCTGTATCGTAATGAAAAATCTGTATCATAATGGGTATCATTATGAAACGGATTATGGGCATATAAGTGCATTATTATAATACGGGTGTAGAAAAAACATATTTTTCAAAGAAAAAAACTCAAAAATAGAAATCACCGGGGCAGAATTTTTTCAATTTTTCATTAAATTTGTTTTCACTTTGGGGATTCAAAAATATATTTCATTATTTCGTAGTGGTAATTTTGACTTTGACTTACTTCGGCTATTAATAAGATATTGTGGAAAATACTACAAAAGTAATTCAATACTTTTCACATCTGAAAATCAGGAAATATGTTTTTTTTCCTGTGTGGTTAATTACGCCTGAAAAATATGTTTATTATTTTTTCTGTTAAAGTTTGTGCACTAAAACCTGAATTACCCTCAATATTAAATATCTTTACCAATTTTTGATCTAGTATTCCTTAATTTCTAAGAGCCACAGAAGAGAAAACGACCTTCTGGTGCAAAATTTCGAGAGCAAAAAAAGTTAGAGTCCAAGAAAGGGAGAAGATGGCTGGCAGTATGAAACATTTCTTGTGAAAAAGTCAAGTTTCCAACACTGAAACGAAGGAGGAAGGTGAAGCGGCGGCACCACCATCTTCTGCAACATGTGAACCATTAACATCATCATCACTTATCGAAAATATATTCTCTATAAAGTCGACCATCCCAACAAAGACGGCTACAAGTGACACTTCTGACGATGAAGTTTCTACTGAAGCGATGACTGAGAATACTAGTATTCTTATATCAGAGGACCCCGGTTTATGGCCCAGAAGCATTACCAACGACGAAGTCATAATATTGGTTGAACGTGGTCCTCCTTTGATGAGAAACAATTATCAATTTCCATCTAATAAAGACAAAGACAAAAGACAATTTTCAAGTAAGTACTTTGTCAGGAAACTAGGAAATGGAGAAGAAGCTGTAACCTACCGCACCCAGGTACCATAATCATTTATTAATTCAATTTTATTAAAAAAAGTTGCATTCTTATTAAATACCAAATTCTTCATTTAACAAAAAACTCCCAGATAATTAAATCTTATTTACGACACCTAATAAATAATATCTACGAGTATAACCCAAGAGATCCAATTTCTTAAAAGTGTCTGGGAACGCAATCTAAAACCACCATACAAAACGAAGTAATAATCATTAAAACTCTTAACGCACTTATCTTAAGTCAGTTTTGAATAGGAACGTTGTTTTCGATACACAAACTTTCCAAGGCAAATAATAAATCAGCCACCCCCTATCCACCTAAATTCGTATTTTCTATGAGAAACAAAACGATAGAGACGTCACAAAAACGATTAAACTGTGTATAAAAACCAGAGTTAAATGAGCTCAGAATCATTCAATTTTTGTCATTTGATGTGCAAGCATACATTTGTTAGTTCGCATTCAAAGCAATCACCTTATTGTCAGTACCCAGTTATACAGTCTGTACCTTTCCTAAAACGCTCTTCCTAAACGACGTCTATCCCACAATACCTCCAGTTTCCCAAAGGTGTCAACGTCTCGACGCCCAACGCCTCTCCGTTCTACTTCCCTACCTTTCGACGTCCCAACGATATCACTTCTAATACCACTTAGTATTTCCTACCATTATATTCATCCCGACGCCCAACGTCTCGACGCTCGACGTCACTACGTCATCTCTTTATCCGACGTCCCCATCCGTCGCTCAACGTCCCTGCTAATTATCCAGAATACAAAAATATAAAATGTCTGAAATAGAAACAGACGATAATATAAACCCAACGGCCTGTTTATCCGATGGTGAGTTAATAACAACCAAACTAAATTTGTAAAAATGGGAATTTATTGTTGAATAATAATGAGTATTATTGTGTAACTCATTATTATTCAATAATGGTAAATCTTTACCTTTGAGTAATTTATTGCTAGCCGACGTCGCATTTAGCTCGTCCAGATGTGTATGCTATGGGCCATATTGCCTTCAAATTAATATATCACCGTAAAAGATAATAAGAGTCTGGTTACCGAACTGACAATAAACCCTCGCAAATAACAGCTCAGCTGATTGGGGTAAATGACACATCGGACGACTAGACTCACATTTATCCGAATATGCTTGATGTTACTACAGGGTTGGACTATCTTAGATAATTATCTCTCAATCTTCGCACCGTAGGTAGATCTGAACATAAGGGGTAGTTCGCTAGTATTGCTCTGGCTCTATTCTAGTAAGACTACATCTATATAAAACCCCCCTAGGTGAGGCTGAAACATAAGGGATATCCGCCTGTTATAGCAACGACGGTATCTCAGTAAGCGCACCTATATAAAAAAGAAAACAACGAAACAAAGAATTATTAAAGATAGTGCAATTCTGAGGACGTCTGCTGTCTATTCTCAAGAATTGTTTAATTACAAATATTTGATGGCAAGTGGCCTGTTGTTTGGGCGAGACACATGTGAGGTCTACCTTATATTAAAATAATCTGTACATATTTATTTTATTGGAGATCAAGAAAATAAATTAAGTTAAATATACTTTGAGCATTATTTCATTCACAAATTTGTACCAAACTTTGCATCGAATCCTGGTTTATTTTAATTAACATTATCACAACGTGGGTATATAAAATATCAATTAATTAACTAGACGATCACTACACTACTAGAGGAAAAGGCCATATACAGTAAGTATGAATTTCTTTGAATTTCACAAGGGGAGGGAGGTAGTTAAATTAAAATACGGGCTTTTAATAATTATCTACAAGACCGGGGGGTGGGAGGTCACAAAGCGAATAGAAATTGGCTCATTTACTCAGTTTCGAAAAAATCGATATTTTGTTTTTGTTGCAAAATTTTCAGTAAGACTTTCAATAGTTTTTCTGATACTCATGATTTTTCTTATTGGCAACATGTGTCCTTAGCCATAAAAAGACATGAAACATCAATTGAACATAATGTTCACATTAATACATGGATTAATTTAAAAAAAAATATTAAAATTATCCACAACCGTAAACGATCATCACTTACGGGTTTTAGAAACTGAAAAAAAAATATTGGCATGACGTTCTGGAAAGAAGTGTTGCAGTTGTCAAATTTTTATCCAGACAATGTCTAGCGTTCCAAGGTTATTCTAAAATACTTGAATTTGATAATGGAAACTTCCTCAAAGCTTCAAGATGATTTCCTCTTTTGATCCTGTGATGAGAGAGCATATTAGTCGAATGCAAAACTCACAAACGAATTCTTTAAAAATACAGATTTAATCTGTATTTCTTTACGATGTCTGAACTTTTGCCTGTTTTAAGTGGAAAAAATAGCCGTTTTTAGTAATAGAAATGTTAAAAAATAATAAAAAAAACGAATTTTTAAAAAAGTTGTATGTTCTTGGTTAGTAACCTACCTATTTTTATTTAGATTATTAATAATTTTTAGAAATATTAAAAATAGTTTTCTCGAAAATCTTCTAAACGAAACGGAATTTTAAAAATCATCAAAGAACAAAACACCCTGTATATAGATACCAATTTAAGACAAAACAAGTATAATCCATAATTATAACAAATAATAGCATATTTCGATTGCCTACTATATTATGTCTTATATTTCTCATTTTTCCAAGAATGTGTGTGGACATTTTCAAAAGCAAACATAACAATATTATTTTTAAAATAACACAATAGGAATGTCTACTTTACAATGAACTTTATCCCCTAGAGGTTGAACTTTATTCTTCATCATTGTGAATATTTACTTTAATGGCTTAACAATTTAATCACATGCTACTAAGAAATATAAACACATCGGTATCACGATGTAGATAGATTACAGGTTCGTATTAAGTTTTAATTGATTTTATTTTAGCTAGATATTATTATCTTTAAAATAATGCTGAATTAAAATTTCCAGGCATGTAAGTTAGTTTCATTGTAGTCGAATACAATTGTTTTGCCCAAATGTCACCTCTAAATTAAAATTATAAATATTGTCGATGCAGTTCCTGAAGGTAAGACTTTACTTTCGGAAATTTTCTGCTCTTTAAGGATCTTTTTTCAAATTTTGATTATCTCAAATAGTTTTTGAATAAAAAGTTACTACAATTCCTTTTTTTTTCCTCTATAGGGTGTGAAATTTAAAAACTATATTCTGTTTATTTTAACAGTATTTTGATTGGCTTGACGGTTTACTACAACCCTATAGTTCTAGTCCATAGGTCCAGATATATGTTTAAGTACTTTTTTTATAAAAAATGTGTTTTAATATGTATTTTCCGTACAAGCTTTTCATCTTAGTATAATTCAAGATACTTAATAACTATGAAAGTGAAAACAATACTTTATTGTCTACATCTATCACCATAAACAATATTAAATGTATGTATTTTTAGGTTAGGTGTCCGTGTACATGCAATTATAATGTATGTTAATAACGACCTCGGAAAGGTAATTATACGCAAAAAAAAAATTTGTAAAGGATAAACCAATGGTAAAATTAATATTGACATGCTTTATTCAACATTTTTATATAAAAATACTTGAAATTTATGAGATAATATACAGGTTGATTCATAACTATTGGGACATAATCTAAGGTCAGATTATTTGGAGCAAAATATGGCGATGGGGCCAAATATACCTTAATAAAATATTGTTGTGGAATAAGATACAGAGTGATAAATAATAATAATAATAATAATAATAGTAATAATAATAGACTATAATCAAACAGCAAAAATAATTCACTGTGAAGAAATTACATGTACCAAACACAATTATCTGACACTCCAAAGCACACTTTTCATATGTGAAATATTTTTTTAACTCCCCATTTGAGACTTGTGAGCTGCTCGATTGCGTTTTTCTCGAAAACGGGTAAAATTATCGTGTTTAAACAAGAGTACCAATATTACGTAGAAATGACGTTTACATCATATTTTCCAATCAAAAATACTAAAAGTTTTGTCAAAAAAAGCTACCACTTAATTTCATCATTAGTAATCATTCAGGTGGCGCCCCCGTAACAAAATGAGAAATTATATATAAAATATTATCTCCTGTCCAAAGATATGCCTCTGTGCCGATTTTGATAACAATTCATCAATATACAGTGACATTATAAAAAAAAAACGAAAAACAAAAATTCAACTTTAACGCCCTGTATCTTATTCCACAGCAATATTTTATTAAGGTATATTTAGCTCTGTCATCATATTTTTGTACAAATAACCTGCCCTTAGCCTATGTCCCAATAGTTATGAATCACCCTGTATATCAGCAAATTTTAAATTTTTATTTTTTCATATACTTTTATTTTTAAAATATCTGAAAATAAAAATTCAAGGTTCTAACTAATGAATTTGAATGGATGGGTTTTCCAAAAGTCACTTTACTTCGTTAATATCTTTAAATACCATATAAACTTTCTGTTACGGAAATGTTTTTATATTTATATAATGTGTGACATAAAGTTGGAACCATTACGCACGAAGTGAAAAAGTAAATTTCAGGATTTATCGATTATTTTAAATAATCGATTATTTTTAATCAATCGATTATTTTCAAATATTCTATTTTTTCTTATTTTCTTTAAAATCGACTCTGATTATCTTTGAAATATCGAAAATATTAAACTAATTAAGAAGCCGATTCTACGATAAATCGATTTTCAAAAAAAAATAACCGAATTATCGATTATTTTTAAAATTCTTTTTTTTTTCGTATTTCCTTTAAACCTGATTATTCGATTATCTTTGAAAAATTGAAAATAATCGATAAATCGAAAATAATCGATAAATTGAAAATAATCGACTAATTAAAAAGCTGATTAACCGATAAATCGATCATTCTAAAAAAATAACCGAAATATCGATTATATAAAACTGATTATATTCGATCAATCGATTATTTTCATATAATCTATTTTTTCGTATTTCCTTTAAAACAAATTAATCGAATACCTTTGAAAAATCGAAAATAATCGATTAATTAAAAAAACGATTAATCTATAAATCGGTGTTTCCAAAAAATAATAAACGAATTATCGAATATTTTAAATAATAGATTATTTTCTAATTAGTTTTTTCGTATTTCCATTGAAACAGATTATTCGATAATCTTTAAAAAGTTGGATATAATCCATTAATCAAAAATAATCGATTAATAAAAAAGCTGATTAACCGATAAATCGATTAAAAAAAAACAAAATATCGATTATTTTCGATTAATCTATTATTATCATCAAATATTTTATTTTTTTTGGCATTTCCTTTAAAATCGATTATTTAATTATCCTTGAAATATTGAAACTAATCGATTATTCGAAAATAATCGCTTAATCGAAGATAATCGCTTAATCGAAGATAATCGCTTAATCGAAAATAATCGATTAATCGAAAAAAAAAAAAACAATTATAAAGCCGATTCTACAATAAATCGAAATAATAATAATACTCTCCCTAATTCACCCCCTTACGAGTGAATTTCAACCCCTGAAGTCAACTGAACGACTTGTGTAGGGGAAGGGACGGCTATTATTATTATTTGCCGTGGCGCTCCGGGGCGACTTAAAGATGATTGATGGTGCCATTTGACTTACAGGTGAGGAAAACCCGGAAAACCTCACCCACCATCATCGAGACGGTAATGCATGGCGATTTTTTAATCTGCAAGTCATATCAACAGAAATTGAATTTCTATTAATACGGCACACATCAAATCCTAAACCGAACCATGCAATTTAATTAAAAATCCACATGGTCTGGGATTCGAAGCCCAGCAGTCTATGACTCATAAACTTGTCTATAAATGAATATAAGCGCGTTAGACCGTTACACCGCTACACTACCGAGTCGATTATCTTTAAAAAATCGAAAATAATCGATTAATTAAAAAGCTGGTTAACCGATAAATCGATAATTCTAAAAAAAATAACCTAAATATCGATTATATAAAATAACCGATTATATTCGACCAATCGATTATTTTCATATAATCAATTTTTTTCGTATTTTCTTTAAAACAAATTATTCGAATACCTTTGAAAAATCGGAAATAATCGATTAATTAAAGAAGCCGATTAACCGATTTTTTATTTTTCCTGTAAAATTCTAAAAAAAAATAACCGAAATATCGATTACATAAAACAACCGATTATATTCGATCAATCGATTATTTTCATATAATTATTTTTTTCGTATTTCCTTTAAAACAAAATATTCGAATGCCTTTGAAAAATCGAAAATAGTCGATTAATTAAAAAAGCCGATCAACCGATAAATCGATTTATAAAAAAACGAATTATCGATTATTTTCGATCAATCAATTATCAAATATTTTATTTTTTTCATATTTCTTTTAAAATCGATTATTCGATTATATTTGAGATATCGAAAATAGTCGATTATTCGAAAATAATCAATTAACATACCCATTCTACGATAAATCGATTTTCCAAAAAAAAAATAACCGAATTATCGATTATTTTCAAATAATCTTTTTTTTTTTTCATAATTCTTTTATATCGATTATTCGATTATCTTTGAAAAATCGCTGATTAAAAAAAAAGCTGATTAAGCGATACATCGATAATTCTAAAAAAATATCCGAAATATCGATTATATAAAATAACCGACTATACGTTCAATCGATTATTTTCTTATAATATATTTTTTTTGTATTTCCTTTAAAACAAATTATTCGAAAATACCTTTGAAAAATAATCGATTAATTGAAAATATTTAGTTAATCGAAAATAATCGATTAATTAAAAAAGCCGATTAAACGATAAATCGATTTTTTTAATAAATCTACTTTCTTTTTGTATTTCCTTTAAAATCGATTATTCCATTATCTTAAAAAAACGAAAATAATTTATTGAAAATGTTCGACAATTCGAAAATAAAAAATAATCGATTAGTTATAACTGATAAATCGATTATTTTTGTAACCCCTATCGGTCTCTTGCTTTTATCCGAGTATTTAGCTCCAAAATTTAGAGATTCGGATTTTTTGATCTTGTTATCTTTGAAACCGCATTCGATTTTATGATAAATATTGCTAGAATTTATATTTTTTTAGTAAACTAAATTTTTTTCCGAATTGTTTAGGGGTTTATAATGTAACATTGTATTAACAATGTGACTAACTCCCGTAACTTTAGTATTTTTATTTTCTTATACTAGATCATATTGTGCGTTTTACTTTGGTTTAAGACTTAAGATTCAAATGTCACTTCCGATTTGACCGCAAATAAAATAAACCTTGAAATTTTAAATAGGTCATCCTGTATTTCATCTAATATTTCTATAAAAATAAAATTTCGCTAGCAACTATGCTTCTTCACTTCTTATTTATCTACCAAAAAGGGCTAAAAACCACCTTTCTTATAAAACTACATTTTAAAAACAAAATTTTGTTAGAAACAATGCCTATTTACTTCTTATTTAAATTAAATGTTCAAAATTTATAGTACTATGAAATCTGTTTTCTGAAATATGTATTTGATGCTTAATATTTACTGAAACTCCTTAATGCGGATCTGAAGTATTCAGCACAAAGGATCATGGCGGCTTCATGCCAAAACGTTAATAAATATTTACCGTTGAAAAGAATATATTCCTTATTTTTCATAACATTTGTACTTATATTATTTGCAAATACAATTTTTCACGATACATCGTGGTATTTTCAACTCGAAATTGAATAACTAAAACACTTTTAATTGCTAATAACACCAACAAATAATTCAAAAAATCTGATGTGTCCAACACATGACTTTCCTATCTAGTTATTATAGGCATTTTCCGGTTATTTTGTACAACCTATTGCAGCATCTCTATAAATGTTTAGAGGATAAACTAAATATATACATTTTACACATACATCTACCTCGAAACATTTTTCTATAGATATTCATTGAAAACGAAAATACAGAAAAATTTAAATTTAGCACTTTTCCATTACGGACCATTTTAGAAAAATCATGTATAAACAAAAATTATAGAAATCGATATCGCAAACAACTTTTAGTTCAACAATTTTCATAAAAATCAGAATTTTGCACATTTTGTCAAATTTCTCGAATACGGACCATTTCAGGAAATTTTGACATAAAACAAAAATTATAGATAATAATATTAGAAGTAACTTTTATTTGAACAATTTTCTTCTCCAAACATAAATAACAGATATATTCCATAAAATATAAAAACGGCCTCCCATAAAGTACCCCCCCAGATGTTCCAACTTTGTCCAAAATCTAATCATTTCACGTCAGGCCGAAATAAACCTTAAGTTTAAAATTTAATGTTTTTTTCTTTATCCGTTTTTGAGTTTTCTTCAAATTTCGAAATTTACACATTTTCTCAAATATCTCGAATACGGTTCATTTTAGAGAAATTATGTATAGGACAAAAATTATAGAGAATTATATTATAAACAACTTTTATTTGAACAATTTTTATAAAAAATTATGTTTTTTACATTTTGTCAAATTTCTCGAATACGGACCATTTTAGGAAAATTTTGCATAAAACAAAAATTATAGATAATTATATTAGAAGTAACTTTTATTTGAAGAATTTTCTTCTCCAAACGTAAATAACAGATATATTCCATAAAATATAAAAATGACCACCTATAAAGTACCCCCCCAGATGTTCCGACACTGCCCAAAATCTAATCAGCTCATTGGACGCTGAAACAAAGCTTAAGTTTAAAATTTGGTGTTTTTCTGTGTATCAGTTCATGAGTTATGCGTTATACAGACACACACACACACACACAGACACACACACACACACACACACACAGACATCATCGCGAAAATAGTCAAAACGGATTCAGGGGACCTCAAAACGTAAAAATCCGTCGAAAACTCGAGGTCGAAAAAAATCATGATTCCTATACTTTCCTTATATCTGTATACAGATAGGAAAGTAAAAAACGGCGGTCCATGATGATTCACTCATGCGGAGATGAGCGTAGAATAGAAATGTCGGAGCAATTCGGGTGGCGTCGTGGACACAATGATTTTTAATTGGTGGGTTACTTAAGGTTGGAATAGACAACAGCGCTATGTGCAATGTTACATCTCCGGTCTCTTTATTCTAAGAATTTGACAGAATTAATGAAGTACCTTTAATATTGCTATTTTAAGTTTTTAGAAAAGCAGAGATGAATGCCTTACGACGTTTTTTTTTTTGTATATTAATACGTAGGTAAAGTCCGATTGCAATTATAGTCTATTTTTATGTATGAGAGAGTAATAAAACAGCATTTCTAATGCAAAACTTAGTACGGTAATTTTAAATATTTTACAGAATAATCTAAATATTTCCTAAAATTGTAATAAATGTACCTGAGCTATTACAAGTTTTGGGTCTTTTATTGGTCCATTATCAACATAAGCTGTACAGAACAATAGAAAAAGGTTTGGATAGGCCAAAAGCCCTGTGTATTAAAGATTACATAGCCGTATCTTAAGATTATTTTCAATAAGTACCTATTTGCCAATTTTGTTTTATTTTAATTCCAAGAATTTCTTACAGTAATCGAATTATAAGTAGATAAATACCTTCCCAACAAATTTCACTGAAAATGCGATTATAGGTTTTCCATTTTGTAAGGAGGTCCAAGTTGTGTATTCTTGACAGTTTACTAAATGTCGTTTAGTTGCAACTTGCAAGGTGCAGTGTGAATTCTAGTGTGATCATGGAAAATTTGGAAGGGCCGCGTAAACGACAAAAAATCGGCCCTTTAACAGTTAATGAAAAAACATTATTATTTAATTGTTTTAAATCATTTACAGATAAACATTTATGTAAAAGTGTTGATGACACAGTGGAATTAGTTACTAGTACGCTTGGTGTTGGGAAATCTACGATTTACAGAGTTGTTAAAGAAGAGAAATATGGCGAGTTTCAAACCTCACGTAAAGCTCCAGGAAAACCAAAATTTCAATTAGAAAATATTTTGAAAGAAAGACTTCGAAGGAAAGTGCATGCGTTCTTCTTTAGAAAAGAATTTCCGACAGTAGACAAAATTCTTGCCACGGTTCGAGATGAAAAGAATGAGTCGAAGTACACTATGGAAACTTTTAAGAGAAATAGGTTTTCTATGGAAAAAGCATTCCAGAAAGTCTATTTTAATAGAAAGAAGCGATATTGTAGTATTGAGAAGAAATTACCTAAGGACTATAAAAGAAATGAGAAACCAAAGAAGAAATATATTTTATTTAGATGAAACATGGATCAACGAGGGACATAAACCAAATAAATTTTGGCAAGATGAAACTGTTACAAGTCGAAGACAGGCTTTTTTAAATAATTTATCTACTGGTTTAAATCCACCATCAGGAAAGGGGCGCAGACTAATAATAGTACACATCGGTAGTTCAAACGGTTTTGTTAAAGGTGGTTTATTGACTTTTGAATCTACTCGTACCGGTGACTACCATGAGGACATGAATGCTGATGTCTTTAAAGAGTGGTTCGAACAAATTATAGATCTTCTTCCTTAGAACTGTATAATAGTAATGGATAATGCAAGTTATCACTCGAGACTTATAGAAAAAATGCCCACAACCAAGTGGTTAAAAAAAGATTTACAGAATTGGCTAATTTCAAAGAATATTAAGTTCCATCCCTGTTCTGTGAGAAAAGAACTGTATTATTTGTGTCCCCTTCATAAAGAGAAATTCAAAAAATATAAAATTGATGAAATTGCAAAAAATCGTAGGATGACGGTGGTTAGATCACCACCATATAATTGCGAAGTAAACCCGATTGAACTGATATGGGCACAGATAAAGGGAGAAGTTTCAAGAAAAAATAATTCTTTTAAAATGAGTGATGTTAAACAGTTGTTTTTGGAGGCTGTAAATAATGTGAAGCCTGAAAACTGGGAAAAGGCAGTAAATCATACGATTAAAGAAGAAGAGAAAATGTGGAAGTTGGACAATATTACTGATGAAATGATCGAGCCACTCATTGTAAATATTTGTTGCGACAGTTCATCTTCTGATTTCGATTCTGATTTGGAGTTGTAGGTAAGAAGTAGTTTTTATATTAAAATTATTATTTATGAACGTAACGTTGTTTAAAAGTCAAAGTTTAAACCCTTATACCTACATAACTCGTTTGACACAATGTTCTTAACATACCTTGTGGAAAAATAAAACATTTTAGAAAAAATTGCACTTTTTTTACCTTCAGCTGTTTAGAAGTTATAAGCAGGTTAATTAGGTGAAAATATAAGTTTATTGATTTGTATAGAGCTATAACCTACCCGGCGATAGCCTATTTCGTTAATATGGATGATACTTTTAATAATTCGCGAACGTAAACTTCAATTAACAGATCAGCTCTTCCGAAACGAGATTCCAAACTTTCGACTACCTTACTGTAATTCTCACTAGTTGGTGGGTAACTTTCAACTAACGATCGAGCTCGTGATTTTGGAACTGTTAATTCATCTTCATGTATTCTTTTGAACTGGCTCCAAAAAGGTAACCAATCGGTAATTTCTCCTCCAAACTTGTTTAGTTCAATAACTGGAAGTTTCATTCTATGTTTAGAAGAACTAGACTGGCTAACTATACTACTTTTTTCAGCAAAATCTTTAGTTACTAGATGTTCAACCCGAATTTTTAAGTTTTGAAATTTGCTTGTCAAATAATCAGCATTTTTCATCTGGTCATCAATCTCTTCATCGGCAAAATCGTTATCAAACATAAAATCTACTACATCTTTGTGAATTTTGGTCAAAATTTCATTTTTATTATCAAGGACTCTAATATTAGCTTGTATCTCAAAAATATCCTGACCATCTCGTAGTAGCTTAATCGTTTCATCCAATATTCGTTCAAAGGCAGTCACGTGAGAACATTGCTCTTTTAGAAGCTTCTCCATGAGATGATTTACAAATTAAATGTTCAAAAAATATCTTCCAGTCCTGTCACGGTCGCCAAATGATTTGAATAGAGCTATAACCTACCCGGCGATAGCCTATTTCGTTAATATGGATGATACTTTTATTAATTTAACGAATATTGGTAAATACTTTATTTTATGTAAAAATATATGACAACTTCAAAAGATAAAATTAGTGACAACCACAAACTTCTATAAAACAATATATAGGGTGCTGACAAGAATACTTCATATAAAGTGAGTTAACTTCCAACATGTATACTCGAGGAATAACTTCAAAAAATATTTTAACTGTCTAATAAAAGAAGTGCTACGCCTATAGATTACGAACGCTTTATTATTTTAATACTCTCTCATACATAAAAATAGACTATAGAAGAACACACTGCTACGTCATAACTATTATTTCGAATTTCCAATAGGTATGTAATATCTATAACTATCAATAAATAAATAATGAGTTGTTTGGTTTAAAAATAGTATCCATATATTCCGATAATATTAACAAGCCACTAAACCCACAGTAGGCGGCGCCGCCAATTGATGACGTACCTACGTTCATCTAATTGTAATCGGACCCTATAATGTAAGTACCGGAGACCAGACACCTATATTTATTTTCGAGTGTCTTAGGAGTAAGTTTTATTTTGTTTTCATTTAGATAAGAGATTATTGTCCCCGATTTATTTAACCGTTAAATCACAACTCAAACATTTCAGTCTATTATGATAAGGAGCAAATCTTTAGCAAGAAACTAGATAACAAATCTTCTTTTCAATTTAATATTAATTTGTTCTCATTGAGATTAATTAAAGATAATGTATACAGTCTAACGTTACCTAGACACACACATTACTTTGTTTTGAAACATTTTTGGCCTTCCTGTTTAATATCAAAAAATAAATCTAATAAATGTGCAACCATTTTTAGTGTGGGTGGAAGAAGTGGATAATTTTTAAAAGCGTGAGGAGAGAAAGGAAATTTTGGGATTAAGTTATTGGAAATTTTACATTTTCGATTCGGCAACACTCGCTTTCTTTCTCTCATTCTCGCTTCATATTCAAAGTCTTCTTTCTATTGCTCTATACCCAAGAACAATTTAAACCGAATCTATATACAAAATTCAGCAGATTGGACAGAAAGTCATTTGCTATAAGGAAACTGCGGAATCCTTTCTCATTAAAGAGCTATCAATTTTTTGTTGATGTTCACTTGTTATAGGTATGTATAATTTATCTGATTTTTAAAAATAATTAAATCCAAGTAGTCATCCATGATGATTTAGGAACCAAATAACCTGTCTATTAAAACTCATTAAAATAAATGACTATTTTTCATAATCTTAACAGGAAGCAGACATTACTCACTGTCATTTGTTTCAATAAAAACTAAATTAAGCATATTTATTTAAATAGTATATAATAAAGCGTAACCACACTTTATTGTTGTGGCGGAATGTGTAATGGTATTTTACAAAAATCATTTGTGAAAACACAAAAGGTATATAAACGTTTGATTTATGTTTTAAAACCACAAACAGAACGTACTTTAATTCGTAGAGACAATTGCCCGAGAAATGTGGGTGGAAATTACTGGTCAAATTTAATAAGCCAGATTTAGTCGTATGAATTATTTCATTTCTCAGTATCCGTAGCACTGTTTCTTGTAATTGTTTTCACGATGACTAACTCTTTTCATTTTGAAATAATGTTAGATTTAGAAATTTATAGACAATGAACATAAATTCACAAAATACGAAACTGAAGGGTCGGAAATTTGTATTTTTACAATATTTTTAAAACGTTGCGTCGTACGAAAATAAGTCTATGGACCAAATTTGCTACAAAATAAATGACGATTTCAAAAATAATTTTGGTTTATAGAAAAAGCAGTGGCGTACCATTTTTTTTCAAAAATATTCAGTTCAAACCCAGTACGGACGTCACTGGTATAAATTTAAAAAATCTTTTACGTCAAAAAATGCTCGTTAATAATTAAAAGGTGTGTACAAAATTCTATAAAAATATCTGAAGTGATAAAAAAGTTATTTCTTTCTTAAAACTGTAACATACTGTAGCTCAAAAATTAAGAGGCTTACGACATAATATGTTGATATTAACTTTTCTTCTTAAAATCACCCAAGGATGCACACCCTTAAGTATCGGCACTCAGTTAATAAACACCTTGTATATTGATTTTAAAACCAAAAAGAGGTTAATTTTTCTTCGTTTTCTATGTTGTCTACGTTTGTTTTCTTTGTTTTCTTTGTTTTCTTTGTTTTCTTTGTTTTCTTTGTTTTCTTTGTTTTCTTTGTTTTCTTTGTTTTCTTTGTTTTCTTTGTTTTCTTTGTTTTCTTTGTTTTCTTTGTTTTCTTTGTTTTCTTTGTTTTCTTTGTTTTCTTTGTTTTCTTTGTTTTCTTTGTTTTCTTTGTTTTCTTTGTTTTCTTTGTTTTCTTTGTTTTCTTTGTTTTCTTTGTTTTCTTTGTTTTCTTTGTTTTCTTTGTTTTCTTTGTTTTCTTTGTTTTCTTTGTTTTCTTTGTTTTCTTTGTTTTCTTTGTTTTCTTTGTTTTCTTTGTTTTCTTTGTTTTCTTTGTTTTCTTTGTTTTCTTTGTTTTCTTTGTTTTCTTTGTTTTCTTTGTTTTCTTTGTTTTCTTTGTTTTCTTTGTTTTCTTTGTTTTCTTTGTTTTCTTTGTTTTCTTTGTTTTCTTTGTTTTCTTTGTTTTCTTTGTTTTCTTTGTTTTCTTTGTTTTCTTTGTTTTCTTTGTTTTCTTTGTTTTCTTTGTTTTCTTTGTTTTCTTTGTTTTCTTTGTTTTCTTTGTTTTCTTTGTTTTCTTTGTTTTCTTTGTTTTCTTTGTTTTCTTTGTTTTCTTTGTTTTCTTTGTTTTCTTTGTTTTCTTTGTTTTCTTTGTTTTCTTTGTTTTCTTTGTTTTCTTTGTTTTCTTTGTTTTCTTTGTTTTCTTTGTTTTCTTTGTTTTCTTTGTTTTCTTTGTTTTCTTTGTTTTCTTTGTTTTCTTTGTTTTCTTTGTTTTCTTTGTTTTCTTTGTTTTCTTTGTTTTCTTTGTTTTCTTTGTTTTCTTTGTTTTCTTTGTTTTCTTTGTTTTCTTTGTTTTCTTTGTTTTCTTTGTTTTCTTTGTTTTCTTTGTTTTCTTTGTTTTCTTTGTTTTCTTTGTTTTTTTTGTTTTCTTTGTTTTCTTTGTTTTCTTTGTTTTCTTTGTTTTCTTTGTTTTCTTTGTTTTCTTTGTTTTCTTTGTTTTCTTTCTTTTCTTTGTTTTCTTTCTTTTCTTTCTTTTCTTTCTTTTCTTTCTTTTCTTTCTTTCTTTTTTCTTTCTTTTCTTTCTTTTCTTTCTTTTCTTTCTTTTCTTTCTTTTCTTTCTTTTCTTTCTTTTCTTTGTTTTCTTTGTATTCTTTGTTTTATTTTGGCAACTGGTGACATAATTAATTTTTCATAAAAACGTCACGTTATATTTCAAAATTAGAAAACTCTTATTTATCAAACAGTTGTCAAAGCGTAGTGGTTAAGAATGATACCTCACATTCACGACTTGCTGATCGTGGGGTACCTCAAGGTACTATTTTGAAGCCGCTACTATTTATTTTACATTAATGATTTGCCACTATTAATAATAATAGAATTATTTACAATTTTTGTTGATGATATGACCTCAATGTGGGACAGCAAAAATTAAGACACTAAATTTCTTGGAATTTGCATTAATAAGAATTTAAAATTCGAATTACACGTTAACTTATTCATGACTTTTACTAATTTATAAAATAAAATAAACTTGAAAAAAAAAATGAGTTATTTTTGTATAGAATCGATAAATAATAGCATTTTTATTTTGTCCACATTTTGAAAATTTTAATCAAACTATATGAAACTAATTTAATTACGAGTATTAAAGCTAAAGTCACAAAAGTGGCAATGGAGATAAGGACAGAGCGTCTACTTTCCACGAGAATAGCTCGGGCTCGAATCTGGGCTGGGGACTAATTAAATTAACTTTTTTTTATGTTTATTTTATTTTATAAATTAGTAAAATTCATAATATACTTTGTCTTAATGACCTAAAATAATTTGTAGAGGTTCGATAGTGGACCGTAGAAAAAATATACTGTAAAACTCAAGTGGACTGTTCATATCCACTCTTGTTGCACAAACTACTATTTCTTGCAAGACATTTTTTTATTGCTTCAATTAAAGAACGTATTAATTTGGTATCTTCTATATACAGGATGTTTAATTAATAATAGGCATTAGAAAAACCATAGGATTATACCTAATATGCTTTAGTAAAATGTTGCTATAGAAAAAGATACAGCGCGTCAAAGTTGATGTTATTGTTTTATTTTTTCTATGTATTACTGTTAAGTTTTTATCTATATTTATTTCTTTTAAATCTTTTGAATCTTTTAAATCTTATATTTTACATTGTTTTCCTTCTTTTTATGCTATGTTGTTTGTTTTGTCAATGAGATGCAAATTTTCGTACAATAAAACTATTTTAATTTGATTTGAGTGACTTTCGCTGAACCACTAAAATGACTAAATGAATATCGGTTATTTGACACATTGTACTGCCGATACATTGGTACCATATTGTATATAAATTCTGCATTGAAAAAGAGGAAACTTCAATCCACAATCGATGTCTTGTAATATTGCCATGGCCTGTCAAGACTGAGATAAGTCTTGTTATATCATAAGATTTTAGTTAAATACAATAGAGATTTGTCATGGCTGTATACTGTAGTAATGTCATTAAAAAGACAAAGGAAGGTATTCTAAACAGTGAGCGGGTTTCACAATGAATCTCCAATGAATAAATTAACCGAATTAGCAAATATTCCAACCTTCTTTACATGTTACATTCAAGTAATACCTATTTGAAATATATAATAAACTTACACTGGCTTTTTTCTCATAATATAATCGATCAATACACTTTATTTTGAGTCATTTTGATACGCGATGATATGTAACTAATTTGATTATTCTATCAATAAACGCTTTGAGGAATTTAATATTTTTTCATTACATTACCTAATGACCTAAAATAATTATTATTACGGGTCATAATATAATCCCTTAATAATAGTATTTGAATTGATATTATGATTAAAGATTAAGGGTCTATTTATACTCCCTTATTATTAGTATTTGCATTAGTATTATGATTAAGCATTAAGTTGAACCTTCACAATGTAATGGGGACATTTATACTCGATTTATGATTAGTATTAGCATTAATATTTATGCTTAATAATTGACAGATTCAACTTTTAAATTAAATATTAAATTTCTTCTTTTCTATAAAATGAATCAATGGCCTATTTGGCCTTTGTTTTTAATAGACAACGGATAAGGATAATTGACAATACACATATGATTATGTTGTTTATATGTTTGTTCCAACAAGCTCGAAAACAATAATATTTCGGTACAAATCATGCTATGTATACAATTTTTGTGTATCAGCAGTGTTTACCGATTATAAAGTTGACAAAATGACATGTCACCACGAGGAAGCAAAGGCCTCTTTTCTGTCTGATTTGTATCAAATTTCTGCTTCTTTTTATCTGTTATAAATTTGAGACTTAAATCCGTTAAAATGTCCTTAATTAAACCTATTTTTGAATAATAATATTTTTAAATAAAATTAACTAGTAAAACTATTAATAAAAACACATTTAAAACTCAAATATCTTAAAAGAACACAACCGGCCTCTTACACATTTCTTCAGTAACCATATATTTTGTTGACTGCAGAATTATATCTTATTAGGTATTAGGTTTAAAAAAGAATTACTAATACTAATTATAAAACGAGTATAAATACCTTTTTTGAATGATTTAACAAATTTAATGCTTAATCATAATACTAATACAAATACTAATACTAAGGGAGTATAAATAGACCCTAAGTTGATCCTTCACAATGTAATGGGGACATTTATACTCGATTTATGATTATTATTAGCTTTAATATTTATGCTTAATAATTGACAGGTTCAACTTTTATATTAAATCTTAAATTTCTTCTTTCAATGAGGTATTTGGCCTTTGTTTTCAATAAACAATGAACAATGACAATTGACAATGATTATGTTGTCAGATGTTGTTTATAGGTTTGTTCCAAAAAAGCTCGAAAACGATAATATTTCAGTAAAAATCATGCGCTGTATAAAATTTCTGTGTATTAGCAGTGTTTACCGCTTAGTTTACAGAGTATAAAGTTGACAGAATGACAAATGACATGTCACCTAACCCTCCATGACCACGAGGAAGCAAAGGCATCTTTTCTGCACGATTCGTAGACACCACGGTAGCCTCATCACGGTTGCTAAGGACGCAGTGACTTCACGGAATGAGAAAGTGAGTTGACAGAAAATATTCGGCTGCGGTTCGTTTTTAAAAAATCTTATATTTTATTGTTATTTAGTGGTGTTTATATTTTTATTTTTGAACTTTGTTCTGGCGTTTACAGTTTTTATAATATCGATAGTGTGATTTTTTGAAAGACAAGCTACAAAACAGCAAGGAAAAATCATGTAATGAATTCCATCAAATTTCAAATAAATTACTTTTTATTTGAATTATAAAATGAAATATTATTGTGTGAATGGTTTATTTTAAACATTTTGGATTATGGTGCGGCCTAAGAGCTGAATTCGGATCACACTTTGTTTATATCCCGAAATATTTTGAAATGTTGGCAAGCCTGTTGCTATTGCCTGCTAAAAATTCCAAATAATTTTTAATTTTTACAGACAAAAATTATTAGAATTAATAAAGGGTACGAGCCTAAACTGAAATTAAAGGCTTATGGTAAGATTTTCGAGTATTATTCTGAAATATTGTCATGAAATTCTTAAAGCCTACCCTGTGTAAGCTCGACCTTCAGATAGAAACCGACTCGAGGCGACGGAACGTTTAGGAATGTCTGCCGCTGAGGCACTAGAAACAGCTGGAACAGCGGAGAGTGCCGTTTAGTCATAGAAATGGAATGTTCGAGAGCCTCTCGTGTCTTCCAGTAGCGGAGTTGGACTAATATAAATAGTCGACGTATCGGTGCCCAGTTTAGTTGAATATAGAACATTGTAATAAAAAGTTAAAGTGTAAGAAATAAATTAGAATTGTTACTTAGTGTCTAAGTATTATATAAATTAAATAGTACATCTGAAATAAATTGTAAATAGTGTGTTTTTAAATAAATAAACTAAAAATAAATTAGACTTTCGTCACAATATCATTCATTATTATTAAATTAATTGCATCTCGGTCCACCCTACATTTAAAAGCAGACGACATGGTTTCTTCCAAGCATTAAACACAACAAAAAGGAAGAAAAGTCAAAGGGCTTTACTAAAAGAACCTACATTATTGAAAAAAAGGGTTTTTTTACAGGAAATTTTTAGTAAAAAGTAGTAACAAATAATTTTATAGAAGAAAACAAGCACCCATTGAACTTAAGAAGAAACATAAAATATCAGAAATAAAAAATATATTTTGTCAGTTTCTAGGATGTATGAACAGTATAATATATTTACAAAAAAAAAAAACTATAACAACCCAGTTTTATTACATTAATCTATAAATATAGGTACCAAACTAGAGAAAAACAGTTTTATCTATTGGGTTTATATACATATAATACACAGAGGAGATATTACATATACTTGGAGTACTTAAATAAATCATGCAAGACCATACCTCAGATTTATTTTAGCAGCGCACTTTTGTAAAGTTGTAAGTCCCAACATGAAACCATTCTTAAGGTTTTAATAAACAGAAAGTGACATTGACAATGAAATAAATATAACAATTCTACATTCAATAAAACAGAGTAATTAACTCACTAAGTATGTAAGTACACTCACTCACTAATTATCACTGCATTCATTCCACCTTTAAAATCTTACATAATCATTTAGAAAGGTTTTGGGCTTTTCTTAATCGCAATGATCTTCTCGACTCAGAATGTATCTGATGAGTTTCACAATTCTGTTAAGTTTCAGCAATATGCTCCTCATTTTTCTCTTCGTTCTCTTGATCTATATAATTTTGTAACTGTGAAGAATGTTCAGGACTGGAAGGGGAATAATTTTCTTCATGTAGTTGTGAAGAACTAGGATCCTCAAAATGTTGAATAGGTTGTCCAGATGAAGGGGCCAGATGTCTAAGCGATATGGTAGTTTCTCTACCGTAAGGGAGTTGAACTCGAGCATTGTGTGGGTTTGCTTCAAGAGATCTACCTCTTCGACTAAGGGCTCATATTTATTGGTCCTATTAAATTTACGAAGTAGAACAGGTCCAGGTGAAGTTAACCATGTAGGCAGAGGTATTCCACTGTAAGAACGTCGAGGGTGGTTGAACATTCTCTCATGAGGAGTTGCATTGGTGGCAGTGCATAGTAATGAGTGAATCGAATGAAGCGCTTTTGGTAGTACTCTCTCATTGGCTCATTTTCAGTCCATTTGACCAGAGTGCAAGGTTAATGGCTTTCCAGATGATGCCTTTATACCGTTCCACTTGTCCATTGCCTTGAGGATTGTAAGGAGTAGATCTACTAGTACTAATTCCTTGAGCATCTAAGTATGATTTGAGTTGATGAGAAATAAAAGATGTACCATTGTCAGAGTGGATATAGGAGGCAATACCGAAGATGAAGAATAATTCTTTCAAATGATTGATTACTTCAGATAAAGCCGTGCTGATACATGAAAAAACAAAGGGAAATCTAGAAAATTCATCCACTACTGTTAGCATGTACGGTTTACATAGCACCTTTTATTCAAATATCTTCTCGTGAATGCTTTACAAACTTCTCAACTCTAAAAGGCTCATTTTCTACTATAAAATGATTTGTAACTATGTACTTTTTACTAAAAACTTTCTGTAGCAAATCCTTTTTTCAAAAATGTATGTTCTTTTAGTAAAGCCCTTTAACTTTTTTGCTCTTGGTTGTTTTTAATGTTTGTAAAAAACCATCTCATCTGCTTTTAAATGTAGGGTGGACAAAACTGCAATTAATTTAAAAATGGCGAATAATATTTGCAGAATAATTACTCTAAAGTTTAGTCTTTAATGTCAGTTTATTTATTTATTATAACGATTTTTGTGTGTAAACAGTAAAAATTGTTTGCCAACACCAAAACTACGGCTCGTTCCAGGCTTTCCAAAATTTTAAAATATTTCGGGATATAATCAAAGTGTGATCCGAAGTTAGCAAGAAGGCCGTACACTAATCCAAAATGGTTAAAATAAACCATTCACACAATAATATTTCTCTTTATAATTCAAATAAAAAGTAATTCATTTGAAATTTGATGGAAATCATTACACGATTTTTCCATGCCGTTTTATGGCTTGTCTTTCAAAAAATCAAATTACCGATTTTATAAAAACTCCAACGCAGCAGGTGTATAGTCCAAAAATAAAAATATAGACACCACTAAATATTAATAAAATATTAGATTTTTTAAAAACGAACCGCAGCAGAATATTTTCTGTCAACTCGATTTTGCATTCCGTCACGTCACAGTCTTCCTTAGCAACGGATGAGGAGGCCACCGTGTTGTCTACGAACCGTGTCTTTTCTGTCTGATTTATCTCAAATTTCTACTTCTTTTATCTGATATAAATTTGAGACATAAATCCGTTAAATGTCCTTAATTAAACCTATTTTTGAATAATAATATTTTAAATAAAATTAATCAGTAAAAATATTAATAAAAACACGTTTAAAACTCAAATAACTTCTATTCTACAAATATTCTAAGAACACAACTGGCCTCTTAGACATTTCTTCAGTAACCTTACATTTTGTTGATTGCAGAATTATATTTTATTAGGAAAAAGATTATTAAAAAAGAAGCACTAATACTAATTATATAACGAATATAAATGCCCTTTTTAAATATTTAGTCCAGTTTAATGCTTAATCATAATACTAATAATAAGGGAGTATAAATAGACCCTTACTAAGAGAACATAAAATAATAAACATTTCCTAAAAGCATTATGGCAAAATCAAAGCAGAAAATATAATAAAAGAAATATTAAAAAACAATGTAGATAATTAAATTTGCATCATTAAATTGTGATATAATGGGGTCTATTCTGTAACAATTCCTTTATATTTAACGGCCTTTAAAAATATTTTATTCTTTACTTCTGTCATTATTTAAACGGATCTTTAAAATACATTAGAGGACTATCTTAAAGAAATCTTTTTAAATAATGACAGAAGTAAATTAACGAATACGAACATATTTTTAAAGGTCGCCAAATATTTTTAAAGGCCGTTAAATATAAAGGAATTGTTACAGAATAGACCTCTTTGTATACTAAATGAATTTAAGTCGAAAATATTTCTGATGAATATACAGAGTGAAGTAGTTAGAGTCTGCAAACTAAACACTTCACTAAATTGTTTACAAACAAAACTGTAAATTTTGCTGAGGAACAAATGAATACGGTATGACATACATCAATTTTTCTACGATATAATTTTATTAAATCTATTCGATTTCATTGAAATAAATTCAATACAATGATTTGAAAGGAACTAGGTATGATCTCACATATTATGGAATTGCGAAATCTACTTAATCTATATTTTTATGTAAGTAACTAGTTTGATATAATGTCATAATATACAATTTAACATATTAATATTTTGCAGAACAAGTTAACTTTATGAATATTAGTAGTCTCCACCTTATTTTCTTATACTTTGGTGTATTTCTTCCGATGTTATGTCACGCCCATTCATTTCAAGGTCTTAATATAATTGTCATTTCTAATTTTGATGGTAACAATACATTTGTGGCTTTATTTTTGTTGATTATTTTTAGAAGTCATTAGGTACGTCTAATTAGACTTTAACCTAAGTTTATATGGCTTCATTAGTCGCATATCTGTAGAAACATATTTCAGCAAATTCTTTTTTTTTTTTTTTAAACTATTATTACTTTTTTCCAGTACAATTTAAGGAACCTCACGGCTAATTAAAATAGTAAATTAATTACCAATTACGACATGACGCGCCATGACGAGATTCGTACCATTTACCTTACCCTTGCGAGACCAAGGCTGTAACCAAGTGTTTACCAAAATGCAGCAGTATCTTGAAGAATATTACAAACATTTTTAAATCAATGTTACTGATATCACCCAGTATAGTAGTTCAGAAATTAACCATATTTATTGACTTAGCCAGTGGAAAGTAAAACACGCTGGTTTAAAAAAAAACACAAACATATGCCGCGTTTGAGAATCCACATCGGATGCATTTTTTACATCTCGAGCGTTTTTTTATCCACATCGGACACATCTGTCCCATTACATTTACGTATACTGAATCACGTGATCAAAGATTTTCTACATCTCAGATGCATCCGATGTGGATTCTCAAACGCGGCAATATTTTATTCATGGGCTTGGAACATGAAGTTTAAAACAATGAATTGGAAATATACAAATTTACTTTTTCATTTAATGCGAGAGAAGAATAGTGATAAATCAAACTAGGTCTTACTATTTAAACATATATCAAAACTTCCATTTTTTTTTAACGCCAATTCATAATCTGGAGAAAATGCATAAGATAAAAGTATAACTCATAGTCCAATCAAATAGACAGAATCAAAATTTTGGAGGAAATACAGAAATTTTTGATATAAGTCATTTTCGAGTATTTGAAAACGATATGTGAAAAAATTTTGTTTTTCACTCCCCGGAAAATGGCGAAAACAAGGAAAATAAAGGTGATTTAAAAATGGTAGATGCTATAAAAAAAGTTATTAATAAAAATTACATTTAACATTTTTTGCTATTATTAAAACTAACAGAGTTAGAGTAGTTATAAATTAAGAGAAGATATATATGACTTTAAAAAAACCAAAGCGAGATTAAAATTCAATGATTTTTTAGTTTCTTTTTATTATTTAATAAATAAAAATATAAACCTTCTTTTCAGAAAAAAAAAATAATTTAAATTTTAATATATAAATTTTTAATTTAAGTGAACTTATTATGGCTTGCCTAACATGAGAAGTGAACTAATCAAAACGACATCGAGACAGTTTAGTCCCCACTTGAAGTTCCATTAAATAAAGATAAATAAAAATAATTAAAAATAAATAAAAATATATAAAAAAAATAAAAATAAATTAAAAAAATATACAAATGTCATGAGAAAAAAATAATTCAACAGTTCTGTTTAAAATAAACTCGAATATATCTAAAAAAAATCAGATATCTATATTCTTTTTGTTCAGCTGATAAGAAATGCCTAGAAAAATATATTTAAAAAAATATATTAAAAATTAACAAACACATTTTTTATTACAATTTTTAATAATATATGTAATTTAATATAAGTAAAACTTACTTTTTAATTTTACCTTCATGAGATGAAGTCGTGTTTATTTTAATTTTTTTAGTTTTATTTATTTTTGATTTTTATGTATTTTTATTTATTTACTTAATTTTTCTTTTTGTATATATTTTTTAATAATTTAATTTATTTTTATTTATTTCTTCTTTTTTGTATTATTTTTAATTTTTATTTATTTTTTTTATTGGTGTCTGGCTTTAACATCTAAGGCCATTTTCGTGTTCTATGTAGGTTATGGATTGTACTAGTAGTATAATACTCCATAGTACAGAAGTATTAGTACTCTAATACTCCTACACTCTTGTCTAGTTCCTTGCGCCACTTTAGGAACAGCACTGTTAATTAGAACCCAACAGTGAATAGTCGAGTGGGGAATCCTACCAAGGCGCCAGAATTAATTTTAAATAAATATATTAAATAAAAAAAACCCGGCAAACGGTGGGATTCTAACCTGGGATCCTTAATTTTTATTTATTTTTATTCATTCTTAATTAATCTTATTTATTTACTTATTATATATTTATTTTTTTTGTATATTTTTTATAATTTTATTTTTTTTTATTTATTTTTTTGAATTATTTTTATTTTAATTTTTTTATTGATTTTAATTTCTGTAATTATTTTTATTTATTTAATAGAACTTGAAATAGGGACTAAACTGTCGCGATTTTTCATGTCAAGCAAACCACAATAAGTTCACTTCAAAATTTATTTCACCATATAAAGTTGTATAATATATTGAATATTTATAAATTAAATTTAAAGAAAAAAATTAAATGTTAAACATAAATTTTTTGTAAAACTTTATGCTTTATAATTTTTATTAGGAACTTTTTTATAGCACCTACCGTTTTTAAATAACCTCAAAAAACACTTTATTTTCCTTGTTTTCGCTATTTGCCGGGACCTGAAAAACAAAATTTTTTCACATATCGTTTTCAAATACTCGAAAGTGACTTACATCAAAAATTCCTGTATTTCCTCCAAAATTTTGATATAAAGGTCTATTTGATTGGACTATCAGTGTAAATGTTGCATAACATTTTTGCTGGATTGCGAAGAAGAGTTGGTTTATGTTTATACATAAATGAACAACAATTTCTGTAATTGTATGTAAATTTTGATTATGATTTCGGTATTAAATGAATTATTTATTACTTTTTTGTTGCAATATGATTTAGAGGTAATAAACTTTGTGAAAATATCAAGTAGTAAATGTCATTCTGTTAAAAGTAGCTAAAGTTACCGACCGAAAAGACTTAAATTTCACAGCCAACTCTAATTATGATTTTTCTGAATGGATCACTACAAAAGTGTCATACTTAATAATAATATTTATATATTCGTATTAAAATTTAAGGATTACACAATACCATGAGAATGACACACCTTTCCAAATTGTTTATAATTAGTCACTTTTCCGCAATGTATAAATATTTAATTATTATTTTTTATAGTCATTAAAAATATTTAGTACACCACATTATATTCTTTAAATATTTTTTTGTTGAATACAACGGTCACAAAAATAAGCGAGTCTTGTCACCTAATATTTATTTATATATAATATATCATAATAAACTTATGAATAATAATTAGATTACATATTAATTTATTAAATAACATTTTTGCTTAATTGATTCATGTAATGGTACAGTTTTAAAAAAACGTTTCTACTTCTATTTCATAATTTCTTTTCCCTAAAATTTTGACATTTTTTGACTCAGTGACAAAGATTTAATTTCTGATTTTAATGAATTCCATAAAATATCTCACAGCGATATTGAACATTAATGTTTTGTAACACTACCTAAAATCTTAGAAAAAAAAAAGCAAAAAATATGTATGAAGCTCTAGTGCTCCAGAAATCCAGAAAACTCTTTACGAAACATTATATGAGCAGTTCACGGATTTGAGAATTACTAATTTTGAGTTGTTAAATTTATTTAATAAATGGTCGTAGAAAAAATTGTGTATGTAACTCTATGTAATTAATCTATAGGGAACAAGCAATACTGTATATAACTTCTATTTAGGCGTTTGCAAGAGTAAGAGGAGATCAATAACAATTTCTTACTATAGTCTATTTTTATGTATGAGAGAGTATTAAAATAATAAAGCGTTCGTAATCCATAGGCGTAGCACTTCTTTTTAGTAGACAGTTAAAATATTTTTTGAAGTTATTCCTCTAGTATACACTTATATTTTCACCTAATTAACCTGCTTATAACTTCTAAACAGCTGAAGGTAAAAAAGTGCAATTTTTTCTTAAATGTTTTATTTTTCCACAAGGTATGTTAAGAACATTGTGTCAAACGGGTTATGTAGGTATAAGGGTTTAAACTTTGACTTTTAAACAACGTTACGTTCATAAATAATAATTTTAATATAAAAACTACTTCTTAACTACAAATCCAAATCAGAATCGAAATCAGAAGATGAACTGTCGCAACCAATATTTACAATGAGTGGCTCGATCATTTCATCAGTAATATTGTCCAACTTCCACATTTTCTCTTCTTCTTTAATCGTATGATTTACTGCCTTTTCCCAGTTTTCAGGCTTCACATTATTTACAGCCTCCAAAAACAACTGTTTAACATCACTCATTTTAAAAGAATTATTTTTTCTTGAAACTTCTCCCTTTATCTGTGCCCATATCAGTTCAATCGGGTTTACTTCGCAATGATATGGTGGTGATCTAACCACCGTCATCCCACGATTTTTTGCAATTTCATCAATTTCATATTTTTTGAATTTCTCTATATGAAGGGAACACACATAATACAGTTCTTTTCTCACAGAACCGGGATGGAACTTAATATTCTTTGAATTTAGCCAATTCTGTAAATCTTTTTTTAACCACTTGGTTGTGGGCATTTTTTCTATAAGTTTCGAGTGATAACTTGCATTATCCATTACTATTATACAGTTCTGAGGAAGAAGATCTATAATTTGTTCGAACCACTCTTTAAAGACATCAGCATTCATGTCCTCATGGTAGTCACCGGTACGAGTAGATTCAAAAGTCAATAAACCATCTTTAACAAAACCGTTTGAACTACCGATGTGTACTATTATTAGTCCGCGGCCCTTTCCTGATGGTGGATTTAAACCAGTAGATAAATTATTTAAAAAAGCCTGTCTTCGACTTGTAACAGTTTCATCTTGACAAAATTTATTTGGTTTATGTTCCTCGTTGATCCATGTTTCATCTAAATAAAATATATTTCTTCTTTGGTTTCTCATTTCTTTTATAGTCCTTAGGTAATTTCTTCTCCATACTACAATATCGCTTCTTTCTATTAAAATAGACTTTCTGGAATGCTTTTTCCATAGAAAACCTATTTCTTTTAAAAGTTTCCATAGTGTGCTTCGACTCATTTCAGGGTAATCCTTATCATCTCGAACCATGGCAAGAACTTTGTCTACTGTCGGAAATTCTTTTCTAAAGAAGAACGCATGCACTTTCCTTCGAAGTTTTTCTTTCAAAAGATTTTCTAATTGAAATTTTGGTTTTCCTGGAGCTTTACGTGCTGTTTGAAACTCGCCACATTTCTCTTCTTTAACAACTCTGTAAATCGTAGATTTCCCAACACCAAGCGTACTACTAACTAATTCCACTGTGTCATCAACACTTTTACATAAATGTTTGTCTGTAAATTTTTAAAAACAATTAAATATTAATGTTTTTTCATTAACTGTTAAAGGACCGATTTTTTGTCGTTTACGCGGCCCTTCCAAATTTTCCATGATCACACTAGAATTCACACTGCACCTTGCAAGTTGCAACTAAACGACATTTAGTAAACTGTCAAGAATACACAACTTGGACCTCCTTACTAAATGGAAAACCTATAATCGCATTTTCGGTGAAATTTGTTGGGAAGGTATTTATCTACTTATAATTCGATTACTGTAAGAAATTCTTGGAATTAAAATAAAACAAAATTGGAAATAGGTACTTATTGAAAATAATCTTAAGATACGGCTATGTAATCTTTAATACACAGGGCTTTTGACCTGTCCAAACCTTTTTCTATTGTTCTGTACAGCTTATGTTTATAAAGGATCAATAAAAGACCCAAAACTTGTAATAGCTCAGGTACATTTATTACAATTTTAAGAAATATTTAGAATATTCTGTAAAAATATTTAAAATGACCGTACTAAGTTTTGCATTAGAAATGCTGTTTTATTACTCTCTCATACATAAAAATAGACTATACAGGGTGTTTCCGAACTTGGCGTCCAAATTTGTAGGGGTGGTAGTTCACATAATTTGAGACCGATTTGCAGATTTAATTTTTCCAAATTATTTAAAATAAAAATAATTAAAAATTATAAACACGTACGGCCCTGCACAGCGATGGGATCGCATTGACTCGCGCGCGCTACGCTTAGAATGTTTTTGAGGACTATTGCGCTACGCGCTCAGGATAGGACCTGCTCTTTGATTTTTATTATAATGGCTCTATTTTGATTATTATAATTTTTTTAGAAAAATGAAATCTGCCAATCGCTTTCAAATTATGCGAACTACCACCCCTACAAATTCGGAAACATCCTGTATATACATCTAACCGTTGTGTTGGTTTATTGTCAAAAATAAAAATAATCAAAAATAAAACATCTAAAGGCGCATACACACCTGAGCATTCGGGTAGTATAAGCATTCGGGCTGAATGAGCATTCAGATAAAGCATCGCGTACCCAACTGAATTGGACGAATGAACAGTAATAGCAAGCCACATGAGCTTCTATCTTCTATGAATAGTTTGATTAGTGCACGTTTTCAACGGATGTTTTGCTAACCGTCCTCTTCCGCTAGTGTCGCCATCTACATTGAGCAGATTTGAACGCGTTCGCCGACAAAATTTGGATCGGGCGGAGCCTGTTTGGAACACGTTGCTCAGTCGCCAACATATGAATACTCATTCGTGCTCGCCTTGCTCATTTGGCCCGAATGCTTAGGTGTGTACGCGCCTTTAGATGAATAATCTTCTTCATTGTTAGTCAATAACTTGATGTTTTACATAAAACGATGCATAACTATTATTTGAATACAAAAATAATTGATCAACTTACGTTTCTTGCGTCGTGCAGACATTTGGTCCTTCCAGTACCCCTAAACTAGTAGCTAATAAAGTTAATAAAATAATAGCAGAATATATCAACATCTTGACAGATTCATGAAGTCTTGTTATCGTGTTCTCCTATTTTCGATGTTGATGTATAAAATTGATGTTCTCCCATTGGGTCACTACGGGATATCTGAAACAAAAAAAAATGATTAAAATAATGATTTCAAATTATTTGCGGTTGGTAATTATTATATTGAGGTATGATTCTATATAAATTAAATATGATTTATTTTCAGAAAACAAATCCAGTCTTATGGATCGGACAAATCTTGACTTCTTTCCGCACTGAAGAAAATTTGAAGGTTTTTAATACAAAACTGCACGGAAAAAAAATTGTAGAACAAATTTCTACAATTATAGATTTTTTCTCTACAATAAATAGTACATATAGGGACAGGGACAATTTGTAGTAAAAATTTCCAAATATTTGTGGAGAATGTATTGTAGAGTTATTATCACTAGTAATACCACTAGAGGTCAAATTATTTCCGGAAATTTTTTCGAGCTCATGAATATTTTTAGAAAATTTCCCTCGTCTGCGACTCGGGAAATTTTCAAAATATTCATGAGCGAGAAAAAATTTCCTGATATTAATTTGACCTCGCGTGGTATTCGGTAAGAAAATTCCACGCCGAATTATGGTTGAAAATTAAATATTTTTAAAATTTATTTTTCGTTTCTCAACAATGCAAATTATTTTCTCCAAGTCACCAGTGAAACATAAAAGGTGTTGTCGCCTTGATTGTTGAGTTGTCATGGTAACTAAGTGAGACCCTAACCTCGAATATAATTTCAGTTTTGAAGTTGTCAAGCGGCCCGACGTAAAAAAATGTTTCGCTGCAATTATTTAGGCCTTCAAATTGCTTATTTCTACTCATTGTAGTTGCATGGGAATACCATTTGAAAATAGAAAATAGTATATTCTTTAATTTTACGTAAGTTTTGAATAACTACAAGTGGTAGAAAATTGTTTTTCTGCGTTTTTATTAACATGCGTTATGAGCGCTTTAAAATGGTATGAAATTCATAACCAGCGTCAGCAAGCATCAATCGTAGGAGGCTGTGATCATTGTATTTTGACAGTTCAAAACATTAAATAACTCGCGTTTTGTTGCGATAAAGAATATTGAACAGCAAGTAAAACCAACAAAATTACCTATTTGTTTAAAAATGAATCGATTTGAAAATCATACGCTATGCAAAATATGCGTGAAATTGTCTGATGTAATGATCAATCATTGCACCATGACTTACTTACTCGGATTAATAGAGGATTGTGGCTCCAACTTGAAAAACGAAAATTTGTTCCGAATTGTCCGCGAATATTTGCACCTAAACTACGCAAAATTCAAAGTGCTGAATGGGAAAAAGGTGAATAAATTAGTGTCTAAATATTATATATATTTTATTAGACATAGACACATAATTCAAAGCATCCAAAGTCCTGCATTTTCGCCATTAAGAAGAAAAGAAGTGGCCAAAGAATATAGAAAACACCTTAGCATTGTAACTAAAATGTATCAAAACTAAACCTATTATGTGAACAAATAAAAACCAGTCTGTCAAAAATGGTCTGTTATTGTAAACGTCAAAAAATTCCCAGTATAATTCGCTGTTGGGTACCCCACGAGAAAAAAATTTCCACTAAAATACCTCCGTTGCCATGGTGATCTGTCAAAAACACGTATTTTGATTGGTTTAAAATTACAGGTGTGGAATTTTCTACAATATTTAGTAAAAATATCCAAATGCATCATGAGAATTGTTCTACAAATTGTTATAATTTTTGCTATTCATTGTCATGGGTGAAGTTAAGGGGGAGCTTGGGGGAGCTAAGCCCCCCCAAAAATCAAATTAGCCCCCCCAAAAATAATTCGAACATTTGATTAATTCTGCAATTGTACATTTTATCCAGGAGACAGTGACTTTTTTCGTACAAATTTTTCCAGTTGGTGTATATGAAAATATATTCTCTTAGTGACAAAAAACAAAATTTTTGAGTATGGCACTTATTTTCCCAGTCATAAATATTTTACATTTACTACACTAGAACATAAAGTTTATCAAAATAGCAGACTGGCTTATCTCAGATAGCGGAAATTGAGTCTAACTGAAAATTTTCGGATTAAAAAAATTGGCTGATATTTTTCCAGACTTAAATTTTTTTTAAATCAATTGAATTACGAAATTGGCAAATGAGTCTGGCAACATCTTCAAAACCGGAAAAATATCATATTTTTGCTTTTATTTATATTATATTATCATTTTACACCTCTATATACTGAAATTTTTTTTTGACATTTAAAAAGCTCTTTCATGCATATGATATTCTGACGCAACGCAATAGTGTGAATTAAAAATTTGCTATTTCAGTGGTTGATATTTTATTTAATAAAAATTATAACTAGCTAGAGAAATACACTACATTTATTTTAAGTAAAATGATAATTATGTATTTCGCGTCAACTAGACGCCTTCAAGTTTTAAAATTTTGATATTTTGGTGTAAAAATTTTTTTACCGAATACCAGACGTGGCTAAATTATTATCAGTAAATTTTTGCTCAATCACGAATATTTTAAAAAATTCATAAGTTCGAAAAAATTTCCGAAAATAATTCAGGCCTAGTGGTATTCTAAGTGAAAATACACGTCTGTCTGACATTTACAATCACGAAGGCCTGCCAGACTCGCAAGTAGTGTCCGACCGAAAGTTCGGTCATGGTTTCGGCCAACTTCGGCCTAAAATAAGAGTTTCGACTACAGTTTCGGTTTCAGCGGAAAACTAGCCGAAAATGCAGCCGAAGGCGAAAATATTTTCGAGAGTTTTCGATCATACTTGGTGGTGTCCGACACAATGGCGACTGTGCCGGGTACCATTCTTGCACAGTGCACGTACACACAAACTTTTCTGCTGTGTTCCAAGTGAACAGTCTTCAGTGCTCCTGGCCTAAATTATTCGGATCGGAAGTGCAATTTTTTGGGTGGAAACGTGAAAAAAATATTATTTCTAGCCTACACCGTTAGACTGTTTACTTATGAATATTAATTTAATAATAAGTAACAAACATATTTGATCAGCTGAATTCGTTTGTTTTTTTATTGAAATTATACATTCCCTTTATAATATTATTTTTTGCTGATGCAGAAATGGTTGCTACTTTGTAATTCACTTGCTTTTTTTTATTTCAAAAAATAATAAAATTTATTAATGGCTTCTTTATTTTATCACATAAATAAATAGGTAATAAGTAAATGTAGCTAAAATTTATAATATGAAATAATTAGTCTAAAACAAGGATTACATTAAGATATTGCAAATTTGAATAAGAAATTGTCCTAAAAGAAAGTTTTTGTTTCTATTTCGGTTTCGGCCGAAACTAAGAAAGGAGCCAAAATTCAGTTTCTGTTTCGGTTATAAATCCCTGAGAGGCCAGGTACAATAGTAAAATATACTAAACATTGTGACTTCTTTCCTATTGTTGTAGCATTTTATTCGACAAATCAATTGCTACAATAATGAATAGTTTTTAACTATAAATTGTAGTAAAATTTTCTACAAATTGTTAAGTATTTTTCTACAAGTCTACTACTACAACATTGTAGTAAAATTTTCTAGTCGCATTTTTTTCCGTGTGAAAACTATATTTAAAGGTACATCAATAACTCCTGCACAATTCCTATAAAAGAAGGTTTAAATACATGACATTTTACTTTAGTTGTATTTCTTAAAACAGAAAAACACAGTAGATAATCATATCATTCCATTACTGATAATTTCACAAAACAACAGTACAATATTTTTCACTTGTAACAAAATGACGTGAAGACGCATGCCTTCAATCTTGCCAACGAGGGTATAAAATGGAACTGAGGTGCCATTCAAGATAGAATTATTAGCGATAAATAAAGATTTCA
Source organism: Psylliodes chrysocephalus (assembly GCA_927349885.1). Lineage (NCBI taxonomy): Eukaryota > Metazoa > Arthropoda > Insecta > Coleoptera > Chrysomelidae > Psylliodes > Psylliodes chrysocephalus. Next base: position 38,106,361 of record OV651824.1, on the reverse strand, counting down.
AAAGTAAATTGAAATTGAAACCAAATAAGATGTAACTAATTATGATTTGCTACTATACAATATCGGATTGTACTATTTACTTATTAACTGTAAATACTGCTTTATTAATAAATAGTTAAAGATTCATATTTAAATTTAATATTTTAAAGTTAAATACTATATCCAGTGAGCACCATAAGTTACTGGAGTCTTCTTAGGAAAATCGTCGAGACACGTCGATTTTTGATTTCTACAATGTACATTTTTGTATGAATAGTTTACCCTTAATTTCATCCCTTACAGGAGGGTAGCAACCCTTTCGAAAAATTTAAATGGCATGGGGTGGTGAGTGATAGCTCATTTAAAAGAGGGTTTTATTCTCTATTCAACCGTGTAAAAATTTTTGAAATTTGCTTCATTAATTCTCGACTAATTGCTGTTTCAGAATAACGGAAATTAACGTAGCGCACTTATCCTTAGAATTAAAATTCGGCCCTGCATGATTTCGGTTTCGGTTCAGACTTTTTGCCATTAGGTCACTATTAGTCTAGTTGCTTTCCTATTTTGTGAGGTTTTGTTATTTTTAAACATTAATAAATCAACACGTAATAAAGCAAATTTCAAAATTTTTTGCACGGTTGAATAGAGAATAATACCCCCTTTCAAATGAGCTATCACTCATCACCCCATGCCATTTAAATTTTTCGAAGGGGTTGCTCCCCTCCAGTAAGGGATGAAATTAAGGGTAAACTAATCATACAAAAATGTACATTGTAGAAATCAAAAATCGACCTGTCTCGGCGATTTTCATAACAAGACTCCAGTAACGAGTTAGTTAGGGGGGTAAGACTTATGATGCTCACTGTATGTTTGATGACGAATAAACCTTCAATTTTTAATAAGTGAAACAAACATATTCTATCTAGTCTTCTGCCCTGCTTCTTTGTCTATGAAGTCTACTCTTTAGTTAGTTAGTTAGTTAGTTACATAACACGGTGTAAACATAAATAATGTATGGTTTCGCAGAATCTAACTTAGTTAACATTCTTACTAATTGTTCTTTGTAAGCTTATTAGATTACCGTTAGAAATAGGTATATTTGTTTCTTGAACTCTTCACACTTCTACGAGCGTGTCAGTTTTTCGAAATATGCGTTTGTGAAATAAATAATGTATTTCCTACTTTTCAACGCACAATAGATATACGAACTTTCACGAGAAAACTTTTACTAATTTTATGTAAATATGTAATTCTATAATAATTGTGTATTTCATAAATAGATAATTGAATAATGCTATATTCCCCGCCCGAAATTACTCAACAGTGTGCGTGATATGTATAACAATTTTGCGAATTATTTTGATTGTTCATTTCTGACTCGTTTTTATGAATTGTTAAAATACACACACACCTTTTTTGAGAAGCATTCACTTAAAGTTTATACACAGGTTTATTTTTGTGATCATTTTGGAGCGTTTGGATTTTAATATTTTTTTAGTTTTTCTTTTATTATTCCTATCCAAAATATACCTCTATTAAAATGCAGATTAGGCTCATTTATAATGAAAATTTTGAAGAGTACGAGTTTAATGAATACGAAATAATTCATTTCAATTTCTCGTATGAACACTGTAAGTACTATAAAGCAATGTAGGTTATACATTAGTAGCAATTCTGTTTAAAAAAATTACTTTAGGTTCAACGTTTCATGGATCTGACGATGTAAACGAGTTTAATCGAATGTCTTCTAATTATTTTGTTAATATGGTAATTGAACGTTAATGGGAAAAATATGTAGCGCCACCTTGTAATTAAATACTTTTTATTTGTCACTAATGTTTAAAAATAGTTAATTACTTCATAGGATGTTTACGATATCTTTAAAATGACGACTAATAATAAAAAATTACTTTGTTCCTTTTTTTGCGTTATTGTAAATTGAATTAAAACTACAATAAAACTCAAAATCGGTAGTACATAAATAATTTATTATTATATTAAAATACAACTAGTTTCGACCAATCATGGACATCATCAGCAAAACATAAAACAATTCGAAGCAAAATGAAAAAGAAAGTCATATTCAAATTGACATATCCACATACAGAGAGTACCGACCTTGTGGAAAAGTTTGATATCTTCATAGTTGTAAGAGATATTAACAAAATGTATGGTTGCCCCAGCCCCAAAAGTAAAGTGGCTCCGCTATCTAAACGTTGTTTTATTTTCAGTTTCAGTATTTTTTGTACCTACTTAATACACTCACCGACTTAAAATTCGATCCATTCAAAATAATGATTTATTTAAAAATGCTCTAACTTTCAAATGCGGAGGCTGATTTATTTGAAGTTTTTAGCAATTTTTAGATAAAATACTGTAGTTTTAAGATTATTATTCGGACATCTAAAAGTAATTTAGTACTCGCCGCATATACAGGGGAGAAAAGAAAACAATTTTTTCCTCTACTTTTGACACACCCTGTAGGTTAATTCTGCTAGTAGATCTGCACACAATTAACTTTATCAAGAATACTGATTTGTTTCCAACACTTTGTTTTTTATTTGCCCCGATATCTTAATTTGTTTGTGAAATGTGACGGTTTAAAGAAAATGCTACATTTTAGAAACGGTCATAATTTAAATGACGGTAGAAAATAAACTACAAATTAAGTAGAGTGCTGCGACCAACTCACAATATGACAATTGTCAAATATTCGTTACTTGGCAATTGCAGTTTAATTATCAGCATAACAAATATTCATTATCAGCATAACATCATGGTTTTAACGCCTACTGATGCAGCACGAGCAGTTGCTCTGGTACAAGACGGTAGGTCTCAGTATTATGCTTCTAGAATATTGGGTGTTACAAGGTGTAGCGTCCAGAGAGCCGTACAACGTTTCAATGAAACTGGTAGTTTTTCGAGACGAAGAGGATCTGGCAGACGACGTTCTACGAATGTTCGAGATGATCGTTTTGTAACATTAAATGTTTTGCGAGAAAGAAATACTACTGCTGTCATGGCTCGAAATCGTTTAGAAGAAGTACGTCAAGTAGCTGTTAACGAAATAACGATTCGAAGGCGATTACGTGAACAACATTACAGACCTGCAACTGGTCCGGAGTTACTTAGGAATCACAGAACAGCACGTCTTCGATTTGCCAGGGAGCATCAACATTGGAATGTCGATGACTGGAGTAAGATTTTATTTTCTGACGAGTCAAGGTTTTGTTTACGTTCTCCTGATGGCCGTGAAAGAATATACCGAAGAAGAGGCGAAAGGTTTGACCAAGCAAATTTTTCCACAAGACTCAGTTATGGAGGAGGATCGGTAATGGTTTGGGGCCGCATAAGCATGGAAGCTCGTACTGATTTAGTCATTGTTGGCGGCGGAGCAATGACAGCTAACCGATATATTCGTGACGTGCTAGATCCACATGTAATTCCATTTGCACCGTTTATAGGAAAAGAATTCATGTTTATGCATGACAACGCTAGACCACATATTGCGAGGATTGTATCTCAATATTTGGACGAAACAGAAATTCAAAATCACGTAGCCCAGACCTCAATTCAATTGAGCACCTCTGGGACATGATGGGCAGACGAGTTCATAACCGAATTCCTTCTCCAAATCATTTAAATTTTTTGAAAGATGCTTTGGTCCAAAAATGGGATCAGATTGACCAGATGGAGATTCGACATCTAATAGAGGGTATGCCACGACGCATTGAGGCAGTTATTCGCGCTCGTGGGGGAAATGCCCGTTATTAATTTGTAATAATTATTAGTTTATTTGTTGTTTGATTTGTTTATAAAATTATGTATTACTCTGCTAAAACTGAATAAAAAAATTAAGAATGTTGAATTTTCTTTAAACCGTCCCATTTCACAAACAAATTAAGATATCGGGGTAAATAAAAAAACAAAATGTTGGAAACAAATCAGTCTTCTTGATAAAGTTAATTGTGTGCAGATCTGCTAGCGGAATTAACTTACAGGGTGTGTTAAAAGTAAAGGAAAAAATTGTTTTCTTTTCCCCCCTGTATATCCGGCGAGTACTAAATTACTTTTAGATGTCCGAATAATAATCTTAAAACTACAGTATATTATTTAAAAGTTGCTAAAAACTTCAAATAAATCAGCCTCCGCATTTGAAAGTTAGAGCATTTTTAAATAAATCATTATTTTGAATGAATCGAATTTGAAGTCGGTGAGTGCATTATTTTAACTTTATCAGTATGAAAGTGTAAACAGAACCACAATGTTTCTAATTTTGACAAAATAATTTAAAAATTATTTACAGTCTATAATGCATATGTGGTTTGGCGAATGGACTCAGTTCCCGCAGTCAAAAAATTCAAATAAAAAAAAAAATTAAATTTAGTTAATGTAATTATCCTTAAAATAAATTATTTTATAAAAATCTAACAGAAATAAAAATTCGTTTTGTTTTTCATTTGAAATTCTCATTTAATATTTTTAGATTTGAACACAAAGAAATACTCTAATTGGAAACATAGGGTGAAAATAAAGTGAATAATAATAGGGTGGTGCATCGAACCGTTCATTAAAAATAATTGATATTAACGAGTGCAGTGCCCTTATATGAATTCGTCACACAATCTTTACTTCCTCGAGAATATAACGAACGTCTGTCGGATGAAAAATTCAGTTACGCTGGAAAGGCAAAGGGACGTAAGTCGAAAAATGCATAATTTGACTTAAGACCGCCACAAATCTGTTAAAGTGGATATCTATGATGTGACAAAGGGACATATAAAGTAATAAACAATTTGTTGCCTGAATATCTTAACCACGGGGGGTTTGTATCATATGCACAATACGTAAACACGTTTATGCGCATGCAACTCCGCGCTTGGGTGCTCTGAAGTCCGTTTTACAATAGCAAAATTGTATTAAAATGTAAAGCACATTGATTAATTTAATAACATCTCGTTCAGTAACACTCAAAAAGTGTTGTTTCAAAAATTTTAATTCATATATTACAACAAATTAAAGAAAACATGCATTCACTTAGTTATTTGTACTATGTGAAGATGGCTTTCTGTCCGCTGCATGACTGCTGGCTGCCCGCTATAGCGGGCCCCGCGCGCGCTGTCAACAAATAACCTTAAAATCAAACAAATGTGTGGTTATGTTATGGTTTTGGTTGTCGACGAAAACATGTGAGTAATATAATAATAATAATAATAATAATAATAATTTATTTCCCAAATAACAATATACATACAATCTTAAAATTAATTAAATACATGATATAAAAAAAAGAAATCACAATAAAGATGAACTTTATTTCACACATATTTATATTGTGGAAAATAAATTGAGGGCAGTCCCATGAAGACGAACTTGTTATGGGACATCAATTAATCATCGGCACATTAATGTAAATATTATGTAAGATAAAAGTGATAGTAATAGTAATAATAATAATAGTAATAGTAATAGTAATAGTAATATAATTATAATTCAAGATAATAATAAAACAATACCAATAATAACATCAATAATAACATTGATAATAAAAATAATAGAATTACAATTGAACATAATAACATTAACAATAATAATAAAAAATAATGATAAAAAAAAATTTATCATAAAATCATAACAAACAATAAAAATATATTTGAAATAGGTTTTTTTTTTTTTAGTTAGTAGCATAAATTATAAAAAAATAATATATAGAGTATAAATTAGACCAATTATAAGAGCAGATACAAATAAATAAAAAAAAAGAATGAGTGTGGAAATGTGGAGACTAATGCAAAAAACCTAAACATATTTGTAAATCGATAATAGATAAATTTGCAAGCCATGTTTTAATTTTCTTTTTATATAAAGATACATTATTCGTTTTTTTTATTGATTGAGGAACTAGGGAATATAATCTGGGAGTAATGTAATAATTAGAGCGTTGACCGATTGATTTATTTGCCTTTTCCGTTTTAATTTCTGCGTTTTGTTTGTGTCTAGTATTATGCGTATGATCAATAGAAATTAACTTATTTTTATTTTTTTGTTGCAGCGATAGGATTCTATAATAATAGAGTTTTTTTAGGTCAAAAATATTTGTTTCACTAAAAAGTTGTTCTGTAGAATAGATACGTGTTCTATTATATAAGATTTTTAAGAAATATTTTTGTAGAACTTCTAGATTTTTAGAATCCGTACTGTATAATCCGCCCCATCCGGCAATGCCATATTGAATATGCGATTCTACTAGCGCATGGTACATTATTTTAAGTTCTTTAAAGCCAAGGATATTTTTTAGTTGCTTATAGGTAAATAGGATTGATCTTAATTTTTTTGTTAATTTGTTAATATGCATATCCCATTTTAAGTGATGATCAATCTCAAGTCCAAGGTAAGTTACTGATTCGGCTTTAGTTATTGAACACAGATTATTATTTTCGTTTATAGTAAGAGTTTCTATATTTGGCAAATTGATTTTATTACATGAAAATGTCAAGAATTTAGTTTTTTCCAGATTTAGGGTAAGACTCATTTCATTAAACAAATTTTTTATATTTTTTAGGCTTATTTCCGCTTTGAGTTTGACTTTGTCCCATGAGTTGTCAGAGAAGAGAATAACGGTGTCGTCAGCAAAGGCCGATATATAAATATTTTTATCAAAAGATAAAAGGCCATTGATATAAATTATAAATAGCATTGGACCAAGAACAGTTCCTTGGGGAACACCAACTACTACGTTTTGAATTTCGCTTAACTCTTCATTAACTTGTACAAATTGCTGCCGTTCATTGAGATAAGTTTTAAATAATTTCAAGCAAATTCCTCTTATGCCAAGGTCTTCCATACTATCAATTAATATTTTATGATTAACGGTATCGAAGGCCTTTGCAAGGTCTAGAAATACTCCTATCGAACATTTACCTTCATCTAGGAATTTATAGATCTGATTAGTTAATTGAACCACAGCATCTTCAGTTGATCTATTAGATCTAAACCCAAATTGTTGTTCAGATAGTATATTATTTTTTTCTAAAAACTCCATAACTCGATTTTTTATTGCCTTTTCAACTATTTTCGCTATTGTAGAAATTAATGAGATAGGCCTATAGTTAATAACTTGTCTTTTATCACCTTTTTTAAAAAGCGGTTTTATTATAGTTATTTTAAAACATTTTGGAAATATTCCTGTTTCTATTATTTTATTGATAATGTGTGCTAGAGGCTCTTTTATGTAATGGCTTATTAATTTTAGATTTTCTGATGTTATGCCGTCTGATCCTGGACTTTTTTTATTTTTCAGGTCATTTATTAGCTCAACCACCTCAGTGGTAGAAATAGGTTTCAGAAATAATGAATTATTTAAAATATTTCGTTTCACTACTGGTGTGGTTGGTTTAATAATTTTCTTAGCCATAAGTTCCCCAATATTAGCATAATGATAGTTAAAAATGTTCGCAATTTCTTTTTCGCACGTTATAGTTCTGTTATTATAAATTATATTATTTATATTATTGGCCTGATTGTTATATTTTCCTGTAAAATGTTTAATAGTGTTCCATAATTGCTTTGAATTGTTTTGGTTTTTTTCAATCTGAGACTTATAGTATTTTTCTTTGCATATTTTAAGTAAATTAGTTAGCCTATTTTTGTATAATTTATATTCATTTAGTAAATGAACATTTTGCGGATTTTTTAATATGTTCTTATATAAATTTTGCTTTTTGTTTACAGACTTCATTAATGCTTGAGTAATCCAAGGGTTTCGCTTCTGTTCAGAATATTTGATTTTTTTATAGTAAACTACTTCTTCTATCATATGTTTTAAATTATTAACAAAATACTCTGTTGCGGCATTGACGTCGCTTATGGTAAAAATTGCATCCCACTTGAAACTTTTAATTAATTCTAAGAGTTTTTTTTCATTTAAAATTTTATTTTTTTTTGTTATAGGCTTTTCACAATCTTTTAGGTTCTGATCTAGGTAAGCTACAACAGTAGGAAAGTGATCCGTAATATTATATTTAAGAACAAATGATTTTAAATTTATATAATCTGTATTTTTAATAGAAACATGATCCAGCAAGGATTTTGAGTTATTGTGTATTCTTGTATAAGAATTTATGAACGACGCGAATCCAAATTCAGCTAACAAATTTAAATAATCACTGGCATAATCTAAATTTGATTTTATATCAATGTTAATATCGCCTACGAAAAAGTAAGTATTTTTATTTTTATTATGTTCTGTATGATTACTTAAATATTCCCGTAAATTTAAATTGAATTGTTGAGGGCATGATGCGGGAGATCGATAGATTGCATATATTATAATATTTTTTTGTTTACTTTCGATAATTGCTCTTAAGACTTTGATTTCTCCTAAGGACATTATCATCCTGTTGTATACTAAATTGCTCTTTATGTACATTACCACTCCATCGTTTTGATTGTAATCCCCATAATTGTATTCAACGTTATATCCTGGCAATTGAAAAAAATTTAAATAGGTATGTCCCATGTCTCAGTAAATATTATAATATCAAATTTGTATTGAAGTTTTGTTAATAATATCGACATTTCATTAAAATTTTTTCTAATACTCCTTATATTGGTCTAAAAAATAGAAAAACATGGCATAGAAATTGTTCCAAGTACGTCACTAATATCATCATCCCCATTTATTTCAGTAGTTATGTTATCAGTAAGTTCAAAATCTCTTATACATATATTGGTCCATGGTAGAAAACACTAGGTATATAATTAAAATATATTTATATTTAAAGTGGAACTACTTTTATTTTTTTAGATATTTAGGATTATTTAAAATCAAGTAAAGGTATTTTGATGTTTTAACATGTCATTACCAGGCAGAATTCATTATAAACGCATAATTTCTTTGACAAGGGGGGTAGCCATGTGTGAGTTGAAGTAATTTTAAGGTGAAGGGGGGAGAAAAAGTCCTTGATATCTCACAAGGAAAGTCCAATGTTTAATTATTCAACAAAACATTGAGTGCGACCGGTTTCGAAGTAACATCACTTCATCTTCAGGCTCGCCTAGCATAATTTCTAATTGTTATAGTACATTTTATAAGGCCTATTTAAAACGTAAATTTAAAGAACAAACATTTTTAAATTTCCTTCTGATATTGATCAAAGAAAGGAATGGTGTCGTATCTTAAACATTCCTCTCATTCCACTTACAACTAATCATACATTATGTGAAAATCATATTTTGATACAAAATCGTTTACAAACACAAATCGTTCAAGACTGCTAAAAGATTTGCTTTACCTTGCTTTAGCATCCTCAAAACCAGATACACCAAAGATAGTAGTACTTAGTAATATTGTTATCACACCTCCAAATAGAGTCCTGTGAAGATAAAGTTCATTTTAATAATATATACAAAATTTATAAATGAAGCAGAATTTGAGTCAGGCCACTAGTTATGTTGCAGGGTTTATTAAGAAACTTATCAGTTTTGACTGCAAAGAGTGTAAAGTTAATTTACAGACATGTTAGAAGACCATCGATACTTTTACTTATTTTAAAGAAAATGATAATAAAAGACGTTTATTTATGTACAAAGAAATGTTATTGAATTTCTTTCAAAAATTCATGAAATAGTTTTACAACTTTTGTGTCATATTGACAACATAATTCAAAATATTAAACTTTTTTTGCCAGATCATGTTGATTTTAAATGGTTTACATCAGAGGCGACTCGTGGCCTAGTCTATGAGGAGACTATTTTTAAAAGGCACTCCCTATATACTTAATAAAAATATATGTCTATAAGAATACAAAAAGCAGAAATATTACATTGTATTCTAATAGAAATATATTTTTGTATAAAATATATAGCCTCCTCGCAGACTAGGCCACGAGCCGTCTCTGGTTTACAATATAAAGAACATAAAACAGACGTCTTTTCTCATTTAGTTAAAACTTGTCTACTATTAATAATAAGAAAGTATTATAATGTTATTATGAGGGCTGCTGCAATGTCTAAAAGACAAACAAAATGAATAAAAATGAATAAAAATGAATAAAAATAAATAAAAATGAATAAAAATGAATAAAATTGAATAAAAATGAATAAAAATGAATAAAAATGAACAAAAATGAATAAAAATGAATAAAAATGAATAAAAATGAATAAAAATGAATAAAAATGAATAAAAATGAATAAAAATGAATAAAAATGAATAAAAATGAATAAAAATGAATAAAAAAGAATAAAAATGAATAAAAATGAATAAAAATGAATAAAAATGAATAAAAATGAATAAAAATGAATAAACATGAATAAAAATGAATAAAAATGATTAAAAATTAATAAAAATAAATAAAAATGAATAAAAATGAATAAAAATGAATAAAAATTAATAAAAATTAATAAAAATTAATAAAAATAAATAAAAATGAATAAAAATGATTAAAAATTAATAAAAATAAATAAAAATGAATAAAAATGAATAAAAATTAATAAAAATGAATAAAAATTAATAAATATAAAAAAAATGAATAAAAATGAATAAAAATGAATAAGAATAAATAAAAATGAATAAAAATGAATAAAAATTAATAAAAATGAATAAATATAAAAAAATTTAAAAAAATGAATGAAAATCAAAACTAATAAAAAAAGTCATGTATTTTTTATATTAATAACACGACTATATGCGATCAAAGTCGCGAGCAAAGCAGCGGGCGATAGCTAGTTTATATACAGGTTTGGCCAAACCTCTGTCGTAGTTCTATAACTCCTACTATGCAAATCTTAACGATTTATTTGATGTATACCTGTCAATGGTGGGCAATACCAAATATCCCAAAATTATTTTCTTGTGTACAGGGTGGCCCAATAGTAAATTAGGCAAATCACTTAATTTTTTTTAAATGGAATGATCCAACTTTTTTTTACAATTTTAGGTACTCTATGGTCACTAGTACATACCCACAAAATATTGTTTCTAACATCCCACCCCTTTCGCAGAAAAAAAAAATTACCAAAAAATATTACATTTTCAGACGCCTATTAAAATATGCAGTGCTCTCTCGAATTTGATGTTAGAATTTAAAAAACTACGATTGTATAAAGCCAATAGACCAAAGATTTTTTTGGACCAAGTTTGAATTTTTTATTTTGTACAGGGTGGTCACAAATTAATTTCACTTTCCAAAAATTTCGAGGGAAATTTTTTAAAATTTTTCAAATGTATTACCCTGTATTTCTATTCATCAACTGAAGGAGAATTTCATACCCTTCCACTTCCCTATGTACTTTCCTATACCTATCTGTCGCCTTTATAAAATAAATTCAAACGGAAGAAAATTACGATAATAAAATTTATTTGAAATTTATCCTAAAACATAAATTTACATTTTATAAAAGATGCTCAAAATGTCTACCATTTTCTCTAATGCATACATTTATTCGTTGGGCGAATGATCGAGAAACGTTTCTAAGGTTTAATGGAATGGAAAGCTTGCACTATCCTTTCTTTCATATTTTCAGGTGTTGTAGGTGGCGTAAGATAGACTAGATTTTTAATATAACCCCACAAAAAATAATCGGGTTTTGTTAAGTCAGGTGATCGAGCTGGCCATTTTTTTGGACCATTTCTACCAATCCATCTATTTGGAAACTTTTCATCTAATTCATCTGCCACTTCGCGTAAAAAATGCGCTGCTGCCCCATCATGTTGGTACCACATTGTTAGTCTTACATCTTACAGCAAGGGAAATGTTTTCAAGTAAAGTAGGAAGATGATTTGCTAAAAAATCTAAATACATCAGACCATTTAAGTTGCCTTCAAAAAAATACGGCCCAATAACATGATCCCCAATTATACCTCCCCAAACATTTACACTCCATCTTTCTTGGCTATGTGTTCTGATGGTGTTAGGATTTTCCGTGGAATAATAGTGGAAATTATGTCTATTAACGAATCCGTTCTTGTGGAATGTAGATTCATGAGAAAACAGCACTCTATAAAAAAAAATGGATTTTGTTGCAGTTTAGTTTGTGCCCAGTTACAAAACATTATTCTATTATCAAAATTGGTGTCTTTCAGGTCTTGATGCAATTGTATTTTATAAGGATGATATTGATGCTGTTTTAAAATTCTTCTAACGGATGTTCTACTTATACCTACTACTTCGGCAATCTTTTTTTGACTTACATGAGGATCTTCTAACGCTGTCAAAATTACAGATAATTGGTTATCATTATCAGTAGCACGTTTGTCAATTATTGGTTTTTTATAAGCAACATTTCCTGTTTCGGTAAATCTTTCATGTAACTTTTCAAAACTTTTTTGATCAGGGATGCGTCTATCGGGATATCGTTGATGATAAATTCTTTTTGCCAATAAACAATTTCTGTCGGATTCTCCCAAAACATAGACCATGTCAATTCATTCGTTTTTCGTAAAATTCATTATTAATAGAAGAATTATCGCGATCAATAAAAATAACTTGACACTTCATTAATAAATAATCTGACACTTCATTAAGACACAGCCTACTTGATTGAATGTTCACTTTCAATAAAACCACTGGTAGAAATTGGATTTTTGATAGATCAATGTCTTTTTGGAATTTACTTTTAAACGACGACAGATAGGTACAGGAAAGTACATGGGGAAGTCGAAGGGTATAAAATTCTCGTTTCATCGATGAATAGTAATACAGGGTGTTCTATTTGAAAAATTTGAAAAAAATGTCCTAGAATTTTTTGGAAATTGAAATTAATTTGTGACCACCCTGTACAAAATAAAAAATTAAAACTTGGTCTAAAAAAATCTTTGGTCTATTGGCTTCATACATTTGTAGTTTTTTAAATTCTAACGTCAAATTCAAAAATAAAAATAAACTTTTTTAAATGGGATTATTATCTTGTATGTTATTAAATTTCTGGAATATTTTTTTTCTGTTTTCCAAAATATATAATATTGATAACCCTATCTTATACCGACTGTTCTCGAGTAATTAAACGTCGATAATGTAAATATGGAAAAGTTAACATTATTAAAGTAAAAGCTATGAAAATCACAACTATTATGGTTGATAATAAAACAATCCAAATAGTTTACAGTAAGGAAAAAATGTGTAAATATTTACCTAATATAACATATTAATTAATCATTCGAAAATTGAATAAAATATATACTATCCCTATTAAAAAATATTATTCATGTTGTATCCCGTGAAAGACGCACGCCACTGATGTGGTTACTGTATTTTTGATGTCATTTTAACAAAATTCAGTCAATGTAAATATATAATAATAATTATGGTATAAAGGGTAGGTAATTTATAATGAATATCCCTGTACCTAATAGTTTTCAGTAAAAATTATTTACCTAATTGTAATTTACACTTTTTTAGGTAGATTAAAGAAAAATGTAATTTCGTGTTTTCTTGGTGCAGACATTTTGCGACATACTGTATATGGTGAAATTTTTTTTTTAACACAACTAATACAAATTTATTAACAAAAGTTACGCCTCTTTGTCTTTCCAGCGACGATTTATTTAAAGAGGGAATTAAATGGTATTTGTTTAAACGATGATTTCAAAATTACATCGTTTACTTTAATGATGATTACATAAAAATCTACTATTAACAAATAAATAATATCCTTATCGGGAAAAGCAAATATTACAAAATGTTACACCTCTTATTGCATTTTCTATCAAACTATCAGGTATGAAAACTATACATATTTGTACTACTTTCTCTGTCACATACAGGTACCAACTTCATTTTTTATTACACGCAGGAAAAATCATATACATTGGGTTATATAAACGGTATTACAGATTATATTTTTTTTATTGTTTATATTTTGTATCCGTTGACGACATGATGAGTAATAATTATTTTGACGGTTGATTACACTCTTAAGGAAGCTGAAAGCGAGTGTTTGATAAACAGAGATAAATAATATGGTCGCATGTTTTGATGATTTAATCGAGTAGCAAGTTTATAAAATTTATTACATTGATGTTAATTTTTATAAACATCTTTAGTAAATATAATTATACTAAATATGCAGAAAAAGTAAGGAGAAAAAATTTTGAAAATAGTAAAAATAAAAATAGTTTTAAAATAATCAAAAAGGTTGACATTTCCAACTCTTGCAAATAGTGGATTACAAAAAATGGGTTTTTGATAACATGGTTGGGGCTGAAAAATCGTTTACATGTGCGCATAAATAAAATGATAAGTCGAGAATCACTAGTCAAAACAATGTCTTCAAAATTAAAATCAAACATGGCTACGGTTCTGATCAACGTCTAAATAGTACTTAAATCCATAAAAAACACGTAGATATACAGGGTGTTTACTAAGTACTTGTACAAACTTTAAATAGTGAATCTTTGACTAATTTTAAGGCAAAAAGTTCATATGAACACGTGTCCTAAACCTCTTAACTTTTGTGCTACAGGGTGGTAAAGTTTTCAGAAAAAAATCTATTTTTTCCAATAACTGTGAGACTATTGTAGATATCTTTACGAAATTTGGTACACGTATACTATGCATTAAGATGCATTTTTTGATGTACAAATTTATGTTTTCTACCAGTGGCGTCCATACCTATGGGGTTTGTATTGAATATTTTTGCAGAAAAAAATAGTATGCTACTGCTTCATCTTAAGACAAAAATTATTTTTGAAATCCTCATTTATTTTTAAACAAATTTAATATCTTGAGTTTTTTCGTTCGATGCATAGTTTACGCTTTAAAAAATAAAATCCGTTTTATTTCAGAGTCAAATTGCTAAAATGTACAATTGTACATACATGCATAGCAAGCCTTGCAAACAACCGAGAGGTTTCCATGGTAGCGGAATCAGTCATGACAGTTTATTTAAAAAAAAGATCATGGTTTTTGTTATTTAAAAATGTATGTATGTATGTATGTAATAATTTATTGTCTATTATTGTGTTCAAAGTGTACGAATATACCAATGCAGAAATGGCAGACATTCATTTCGTCTACTTTCATTAATATTCACGCAAGACTTTGTGAAACTGGCAGCTTTAAAAGAACAATTGATATCCCAGGAAGGCCTGCGACAGTTCGAACAGTTGAAATTGAAGAAGCTGTGTTAAATAGAATTGAAGAAGACCCGCAAACTAGTACAAGGAAAATTGCTCATGAATTGAATATTACGCATACAATTGTGTGGCAAATTTTAAAATCTCAACAACTTTATCCTTATCATATTCAACGTGTACAGGCATTACTACCTAGAGATTTTCCTCTCAGAGTAGATTTCTGCGTTTGGCTGCGAAAAAAATTATTAACAACCCCGGATTTCTTAGGCCATGTACTTGTTACAGACGAAGCTTCTTTTTCTCGAAACGCCATCATGAACTTCCACAACAACCATATCTGGTCTGAGGATAATCCCAATGCTATCATTAGTGATGCCGCGAGACGAGAGATTCTCGTCTCTCGTCTCGTTCGAGACAAGAGAGACATTTTCTCTCGAAAAAAGATTCAAGACGAGAGAGTGTCATCTCTCGACGAGAATTTCTCGTTTCTCTCGAGCTCTCTCGAGTTCTCTCGCGCAATTAACTTTTCACTTCTTTAAAATTTTTAATTACTTATCGTAACTTAAAATTTAAAAATATCAGATTTCCAGATAGTCAAAAAGTTAACTATAAAACACCTATTCTATATACACAGTGAGTTTTAAGTATGGAACGCCTCAATTATCTCGGAAACGGCTTGCACGATTTTTATTTAGACTGACCCGCCAAATGCGCCCCGAAAAAAGCGCCCCGACAAATGCGCTTCCCGACAAAAGCGCCATCTGAAATTTTCTAGGTATAAAAAACTAACCAATAACGGACAGAATCCTAATAATTTCCATGTAGTCAAATTTTTCGGAGGTTACTTTTGGAGATAAATTAGAAAGACAACAATTTTTAAGTGTTTTTTCGAAAAACTGTCAAAGAAAAAGTAAAAGAAACGAACGTATAATATTGTTAACATGCTTCAAAATGCTTTCATTTGATATCACACGAAAAAAATTCTAACTTCCAAATGAAACCCTACCCACTCCCAACTGACTTCTAAGACAAAGTATTTATAGCAGGGGCAGAAGTTGGAAAGGATTTTGCTAGTTCTCCCACTTCATGCACATAACTTGACAGGTTTGCGGCGGATCTAACCGAAGTGGCCGCGATACATTGGCGTACAAAATTATTTTTTAGATGTTAACAATTTCGAGTAAATAGTTTAATAAATTGTGAATAGCTGTTGAAATTTTGTAGAATTATGATTTGGATATTATAATACATGTTTAATAATTTTATTTATAGTGCATAAATACATGCGATTGTCAAGTTCTTATTCTATGAAACGACACTGCCAGGTAAACATTACTGCAAAATTCTCGAAGTCGTTCGACTTGGTTTGACGTTTATCCCCTCTCTACCTACCAAAAGCCTTTCCAACTTTTGCCTCTGCTACACATTCTTAGTTAACGCCTAATTTGGGCTACTGATTACTTTAAATTTCAATTGTTTATGTCAAATAGTGTCTAAGTAAAACGATTGTGACAGACGGATAGGCAGAGAGATACCAAGGTAATTTCCCTAAGTGTTTCTTATTGCCAATTTGTTATTGTCTTCAAAATTTTACAGTTTTTTCATGTTCCGTCCTAAGTATATCTTTTCCAAATTTAAATTTGATATGTTTTTATCACGAGAGAAACGAGACGAGAGAATGGCTCTCTCGAGCGAGAGAATGGCTCTCTCGAGCGAGAGAAGCGCCTTCTCGTCGAGACGAGAGAACAGTTTTCTCTCGCCCTACGAGACGAGAGAGGCCTCTCTCTCGTCTCGCGGCATCACTAGCTATCATAGAAAATAATTTCCAAGATCGTTTTTCTCTAAATATTTGAGTCGGAATTATCGGGGATCACCTTATTGGACCTTGCATTCTTCCACAAAGGCTAAATGGCGAAAAGTACAGAAGAGTTTTGGAGCACGAGCTTCCTGAACACTTTTGTTTGGCTGCACGTCAATTTCTGAACGAGAATTATCCTAATCGTTGGATAGGAAGAGCGGGACCGCAAGCCTGGCCTCCCAGATCACCAGATTTAAATCCTCTGGATTTTTATGTGGGGTCACTTAAAGACACTAGTTTATAAAACATCCGTTCAAAATGAGCAAGATCTAAGAAACAGGATATTTGAATCGTGTGCCATTATTAATCAGACACCAGGTATATTCGAAGGAGTACGTCAATCAATGTTAAGGCGAATTGACGCATGCGTTGCAGTAGGCGGCGGGCATTTTCAGCAATTGTTGTAAATGTTATTAACTTATTTGTAAAAGTAGTTTAGTCTTAGTCTGTAAATAATCTAAGTTTATCACATAACAATATTGATCAATAAAAGACACATTTTTCACTTGTTCCATGCAGAATACTATGCGACGGACGAAAACTATGCGTCGGAGAAAAAAACTCATCAGACCAAATTTGCACAAAACTAAATGAGGATTTCAAAAATATTTGTTATTTTAAGATGAAGCAGTGGCGTACTATTTTTTTCGGCAAAAATATTTAATACGAAACCCGTACGGGCGCCACTGGTAGAAATAATAAAATTATTTGTACATTAAAAAATGCATCATAATGCGTAGGAGACGTGTACCAAATTTCGTAAAAATATCTGCAATATTCTTACAGTTATTAGAAAAAAAAATTTTTTTTTCTGAAAACTTTACCACCCTGTAGCTCAAAAGTTAAGAGGTTTAGGACATGTGTTCATATGAACGTTTTGCCTTAAAATAAGTCAAAGATTCACCATTTAAAGTTTGTACAAGTACTTAATAAACACCCTGTATAATGCATGGCATTCTATATTATATTATTCAGTTTAACAGATTTTTTAAGAATTAATAGGCTTAATGTTGTCTCTGAATTTTTATTCAAAAAATTACCAAACTCATTAGTCACTGTGACATCTTTTTTTTTAATATACCGGGTGCTTTAAAACTAGTAACGATAACAACATAATACAACAATAAATAAATATATCTAACACTTAGTTCCCATTTTATTAGGATTTTTTCAAAATCAAAGGAACATTTCCCCTTATAGAGCTTGATTTTTGAAAAAAATTTCAAGTTCTTATCATTTTCCGTTTTTGAGTTGAGATTTTTTTAAATATTTCAACCCCACTTAACCCCCCATTATTTATTCAGATTTTTTCAGAATCAGTAAGCTTTATCTCCTCATAGAGCTTAATTTTACTAAAAATTTCATGTTGATATCGGTTTTCGTTTTTGACTTATGATTTTTTTTTAATTTCAACCCTCCTTTAACCTCCCTTTTGTATTAGGCTTCGTCTTCTTATTGGCTTTTCCTGAAAATTTCAAGTAAATATTGTTTTCGGTTTCTAATTTTTTTTATATTTCAATAATCCCCCCTCCATTTTTAATCTTTTTTTTTTTCATTTTTTTAAATCAATAGGCTTCGTCCCCTTTTAGAGCTTCATTTTTATCAAAAATGTCAAGTTGATATTTTTCGTTTTTGAGTTACTTTTTTTAATACGTTCACCCCCGTTAACCACCAATTTTTCTCGATTTTCCTTTCAGAATCAATAGGCTTCATCCCGTTATAGAGCTTGATTTTCCTGAAGATTTCAAGTTGATCGTATTTTGTTTTTGAATTAAAATTTTTTTAAATTTCAATCGCTCTCAATCTCCACTTTTAATCATAGACTTCGTCTCCTTATAGAGTCTGATTTCGCCTGAAAATTTTAAGTGGATATCGTTTTTTTTTATTTATTTTTTTCTTGATCTTTTTTCGATTTTTTAATTTTTTTTTGATATTTTTTGAGTTTTTCTTTTTGTTTTTTATTTTTATTTGATTTTTCTTTATTTTTTGGTTTTTTCAATTTTTTTTTATTTCTATATTTTTTATTTATTTTTATTTATTTAATAAGTGGAATGTTATTCATCGGCCTACAGTGTGTTGCGGTTCTCCAAAAATGTCTGGAAATGTCATTACCTGTCAAGAATATTCTAGACGACAGTTCGAGAAGGGTCAAGCAAGCTATATAAGGATTATCCTGACGTCAGTTTCCAGTTTTATGATAAACGTTACATGTTAATGTTATCAGTTGTATCGTTATTGTAAAAGTTGAGTTAAAATAAATTGAGATACCAAATCCTGTGTACTCGACCATTCACTGTTGGGTTCTAATTAACAGTGCTGTTCTTAAAGTGGCGCTGGGAAACAGTAACAAAGTCTACACAGAACACGAGGCTAATGGCCGTAGTAGTCGACGCCGATGACACCAAATTAAAAAAAAATATATTATTCGGTTCTTGCTCGGTCTAATGCTAACTCTCTGTAGTTTTCCCTTTAACATTAGCAAAACCCGACACTGTATAAATAATTGACTAGTTTTCATTCTTCAATAATCCTTAAGACTTTATTTTTGATAATAATACGTTTTAGTACCTATAAAAATTTTTAGGGAGTACTTATCCCCATTACCACCCCATATATGCGCCCTTGTATAATTGTTTTGTATATTTTTCCAAATAAACAACTTTCTAATAATACAGTTTACTTATGCGGATATATATTTAGTACTATCAATTAAATCGTTTAATATTTTCGTACCTCTCAATAAGGATTGTACAGTGTCCGACTTTAAATTAGAAAACGGTACTTTCTTAAATACAGGGCGATACATCAACATTGAAATTATCGGAGATTTAAAAAATATATAAAAACGTAGTTAAATGGAAATATATTAAAACATATTGTACCATTTATTTATTTATTTTAAAACACATATACATCTTAACACATCGATTTCTCCCTTAAAACCGACTTTCCAACAACATCAAAAGAGTATTTATTTACAAAGATGAAGGTTCCCGATGATTCCCTCATTTTATAGAATAGGGCATTCTCCAAAATCACTGTATGTAATCAGATTATCTTAAACTGAATAGCAAGAAAACGAATATAATTTTTAAGCCAAACAGTAATAAACTTTTAAGATTGTACCTAATCGATCAGGATTTAAATTGGCACAAATATATTGATTACCTGGTAAAGAAACTAGATAAAGTCGCCTTTCAAATTAAAAATAAAAAATCTGATGTGTCCAACACATGACTTTCCTATCTAGTTATTAAAGGCATTTTCCGGTTATTTTGTACAACCTATTGCAGCATCTCTATAAATGTTTAGAGGATAAACTAAATATATACATTTTACACATACATCTACCTCGAAACATTTTTTTATAGATATTCATTGAAAACGAAAATACAGAAAAATTTAAATTTAGCACTTTTCCATTACGGTCCATTTTAGAAAAATCATGTATAAACAAAAATTATAGAAATCGATATGGCAAACAACTTTTAGTTCAACAATTTTCATAAAAATCAGAATTTTGCACATTTTGTCAAATTTCTCGAATACGGACCATTTCAGGAAATTTTGACATAAAGCAAAAATTATAGATAATAATATTAGAAGTAACTTTTATTTAAACAATTTTCTTCTCCAAACATAAATAACAGATATATTCCATAAAATATAAAAACGGCCTCCCATAAAGTACCCCCCCAGATGTTCCGACTTTGTCCAAAATCTAATTATTTCACGTCAGGCCGAAATAAACGTTAAGTTTAAAATTTAATGTTTTTTCTTTTATCCGTTTTTGAGTTTTCTTCAAATTTCGAAATTTACACATTTTCTCAAATATCTCGAATACGGTCCATTTTAGAGAAATTATGTATAGGACAAAAATTATAGAGAATTATATTACAAACAACTTTTATTTGAACAATTTTTATAAAAAATTATGTTTTTTACATTTTGTCAAATTTCTCGAATACGGACCATTTTAGGAAAATTTTGCATAAAACAAAAATTATAGATAATTATATTAGAAGTAACTTTTATTTGAAGAATTTTCTTCTCCAAACGTAAATAACAGATATATTCCATAAAATATAAAAATGACCACCTATAAAGTACCCCCCCAGATGTTCCGACACTGCCCAAAATCTAATCAGCTCATTGGACGCTGAAACAAAGCTTAAGTTTAAAATTTGGTATTTTTCTGTGTATCGGCTCATGAGTTATGCGTTATACAGACACACACACACACAGACACACACACACACACACAGACATCATCGCGAAAATAGTCAAAACGGATTCAGGGGACCTCAAAACGTAAAAATCCGTCGAAAACTCGAGGTCGAAAAAAATCATGATTCCTATACTTTCCTTATATCTGTATACAGATAGGAAAGTAAAAAAAATTAAAAAATGTATACATAAAATGTAATAAAAAAAAATATATATGTAAATAGATAATATTTGTAAAACTTGTAAATGTAAAAAATGAGCAAAATCTACAAAATAGGCGGATAAACTGAATGTTGTTAGTCATACAAATCTTTTACTGCAGAACATTTTTACTGGAAAAACCTATTAGTAATCTCTGTAGAACGGAATAGAATAACCCTGTATAAAAATAATAACATAATTGTGACGCTAAATCAACTGTATCACGTTTGTTTTTCGTAGAAAGGTGCTTCGAGTGTCAAAATTAAAAACACGTTGCGAGTGTATACAATTTTAAGTGGAACAATGATGGAAAGGCGCATATTAGCCTTATTATGAGTCATCAACTATTTAAACCATCAACAACATCCTCAGTTGTTATAATAAACAGCACAACACGAATTTAAAATGGGCCAGCATGGGATCTTCGTAGGCCAGTCTTAGAACTAATAAAGTGTGCATATTTTAAAAAGTCTCAGCTTCTCAACAATGAACAGTACTTAGTGTAAGAATATCCAAGAAAACAAATAAATGTTTATAAAGTCCAAAAACAACGAGTTTTATTAATTAAAATACAGAGCAACGCCGAGATGCTAATTTTATCAATTACCAAGATTGACTATATTCATTCCAATCCCTAATTTCGGCAACATAGCAATATTCAAAGTTAATATAGCGGCAACATCTATCAAAGTGTATCATGGTAATATAAACAATCGAAGCCAAACATATTTTTTAAACAGTGCCTTACATTAGAAACTACTAAAGGTACATTTAATGCAATCAGAATCTAAAAGATCTAACACCTAGTTTACGGTCTTCATGCATTTTTGTTTTTTGGTTACATCATAGTTGTAGGTACATTTTAAATAATTTTAAATCAATAGAGTAATTGACATAGGTACCTTATTAATATACAGGGTAGCTGTTAAAGATGGAACCAAACCTATAGTGCTTAAACGGTTCAACATACAAAACCCAAAATTTCAGGATTTCAACTAAATATATTTGCGCATATTTTAGCCTAAAAATTATTTTTTTTATAATTACAAAATTTTAAGCAGTGCAGAGCCATCTTGATTTTTTTAAATAGCAACATAGGTCATGTGATATACCATTTGAAAGGGTTTAACACCCTGATTACAAAAATTTATGACACATGGAGTCTAAACACAAAAGAAAGGATATTATTAATAGGAAGCGTAGGAGGCTGTGCATTTGACACAAGACCCATGTTTTGGGTTTTGTATGTTAAGCACTATAGGTTTGGTTCCATCTTTAACAGCTACTCTGTATAAGTTCGAATACTTGTATATTTAATCAATTATTTCTCTTTGTGAATTTCTATTAATAAGACATTTTTTGATTTGTAAATATGCCTTTTACATACCAGGAAGATAATCAAAGATTTTTGGACTTTAACTGAGTATATGTATAATTATCGTATATCCATTATTTTTCTTCCACGAACAATGCATCTGTTGGGTATCTAACTTTTTTGTTGTGTATTATTTTTAGAACTCTCTTGTGTAATATTTCAAGTTTGGTTATGTGATTTTTGGTTGTAGCACCAGCACCCCAAAAGACGATTGCGTATTGTACACGACTTTGGACGAAAGCATAATAAATAGTTCTTAGGTGAGTAACTTGTAAAATATTTTTGAGGTATTTAAATTTAAATAAAAGAAGTTTAAAGTATTTGTTAAGTTATTTATATGTGCGTTCCAACGTAAATGATAATCTAGGGTAACTCCTAAATATTTTATTTTATTTCATTTTTTTTTCAATGTTATTTTCTTTTTATTATAAGTTAAGCTAAAGTCACTAAATTGAGGTAGATTATTAGAATAGCTGACAAATGGTAAAAAGAAAGATTTGTTGTAGTTTATGGTTAATTTTTTATGGGAACATCAGTCTATTATTTTCTTTAAATCTCTGTCAGTTTTCCGTTTTAGATCGTCCCAAAATTCTGCTTCATAAAAAATCGCAGTGTCATCTGCAAAACTTACTATTTCTCCTGTGGTCTGTAAATTATATAACTTGTTTACATATAATGTAAATAAAGTGGGACCTAATATAGTTCCTTGAGGAACACCGCTTTCTATTGGCCTCTCGTCACTGATTTCATTATTGTTTTTAACTCTTTGAAATCTATTGTTCAGATAACTATTAAAAAAAGTTTTCCCACGTATCCCTATCTTCTAATGTTCCTAACAACTGTCTATGATCTACAGTGTCGAAGGCCCTGGCAAAATCCAGGAAAACTCCTAGACATGGTTTTTTGCAGTCAACAGAACTATATTTTTTTTTAACAACTCACAGATCGCACTGTTGTTGAGAGCCCGTCTCGAAACCCGAATTGTTTGTTTGAGATGATCTTATATTTATTGAGGTAATTTTTTAAACGTAAATTTAAGGTTTTTTCTGTTATTTTTGTAAAAGTTGTTTAAACTAATAAGTCTGTAGTTTGTAAACATACTCTTTTTTCCTTTTTTAAAGACTGGTACTACTAAAGATTTTTTTAATTCGACTGGGAACTCACCTTTATCAAACATTTTATTAATTAGATCCATCAAAAGTGGTGCTAATGTATCAGAATTTTCTTTTACTAATTCTGAGGAAATATTATCTATTTCAGGTGATTTTTTTGTTCAAAAGTAAATTAATGATATTATTAATTTCTGTTTCAGTTACTGGTAGTAGCGCAAAAGTGTTTTTGAGTTTTTGTGAATATTTCTAACCGGAGGTGGTGAGTTTGGGTCATCTATTTTATTTGCAAGTGATGTGCCTATTTCTGAAAAAAATGGATTAAATCTTTCTGCTATATCTTTTGCGTCTGTAATATTTTTTCCTTCATCTGTAGTTATTTCACGTATTTCTCTATTACTTCTACTATCTCCTTGTATTTGTTTTAAAGTGTCCCATAACCTTTTGGAATTATTTTTATTTTTATTTATTTGTTTGGTGTAAAAATCTTTTTTAACTTGTTTAGTTAATGTCTATAATTTAAATATCGCATTTTTTTAACATTCTCAAAATCCTTTTTGTGAATACTGTATAAACGGTTTCTTTCTTTTATTGACTTTATAATTCCTTTTGTTATCCATTGTTTTCTTTTTTTAGGGTGGTCTTTTTGTTTTACTAATTTTGTATTGTTTTCTAAAAGTGAATTTAGAGTTTCTGTTAAGTACTTAAGTTTTTCATTTACATTTTCTATAGAATAATAAGTTTCCCAATTTTGATTACCTGCAGACATTAAACACTCCTTACCACACATTTGGAAATCATTCAAACTGTGCACAATATTTTTGTAAAAGAGAACAAAACACACAAAAGTGGCACACCTAAAGATAGGGACTACGGACTTCAATGCGATGATAATGACGATGTTTTGAAACAAAAGAAAAAAAACTGCAATTTTTGGATAGTTTACCAAAATCAATAGATGATATTTGTAAAATTGAAGTATGTACTAGAGGTCAGGCCAGTAATGATCTGTGGAAAGAACATCGTAGTAATATGTTCACGGCTTCAATTTTTGGAACCGTTTGCAAATTAAGCAAAAAAGATTTAATTATTTTCATCTTTTAAAACTAATATATTATATTTTTTATGAAATTAAAACAAAGCATATATATTATGTACAATAAAATATACATGCGTACGATAAAATAGTTTTCCAAAAATTTTTCGTCTACACTACAAACAGAAGCGGTTTCTCCATTGGTTCATTTGTGCAGTGAACACCCAATTAAATTTCCTAAAAATGAATCTAGAACCAGTCTCATCATGATTGAACCATGGCCAGTTTCTGGTTTTACATTTTTTTATGAAATTATTTTGTGATCGTAGCAAAAATACTGTATCACCTGTGTAAAAATTTATATAATTTACGTATATAATCACTTGATGCTTTTTGAGTGAAACTATGTCAGAAAATAGCACCATCTACATAATCAGATAAAACAAAGCTTCGCCTGTAGTACCTACCCAGTTTAAAAACTAGGTGATTTTGTGTGATTTTTAAAAATATTTTCGAAATATAATGTCCAAGTTGCATACATTTAACTTACCACTAAATTGTATATCTCATATTCATATTCTTAATGGAACTTACCTGAAAAAAAAAAAAAAAAATAGATTAGATTAGAAAAAATTAATATACATGTTAAAAATATATATACAAATCAAAAATAAGTTAATATATCAATACTACCCAGACTGAGTCTTTTCATGCGGGTTCAAACTTTAAAAAACTAAGGGAGATAAAAATCCGCCTACAGTATTGTATTTATATAACCTAGTAGAACAATCCCAATGCCAATTATTTCTGAGGGCAATGGACAGTATCAATAGATGGCAGCAAGCTCCGTCAGGTCGAAGTCATGTCTCTGATAATTTTGTCGTCTTCTACCGAACCGTTCGATGGTTGTCGAAACTGAATAATGAACGTAATTTCTCTATTCACTAGTAGATGGACCCATATTCGAGTAAGTATGAACCAAATATTTTAAAAATGAGATTTTAGAGAACATAACAATATTTAATTTAAATTTGTCAATGTTCCCAAATGAATTTGGAAATAAAGAAAACTCTATGTATATAGAATTCTATACTCAGTGATCGAGGGAGCGTTAGCCCAAGAGACATTCTGATGAAGTTCTGTACAGTTCTAACAGATGTCGCGACGAAATTACCTCCAATGAAACGTCCATAAGGTTGTTCTGCTAGAATATCTAAATACAATGCCTATAGTAACGAATTTTTGTTAAAATATGGTAAAATATGGTAAAATACCGTTTCGGTATTATTGAGGAACTTTGGGTTTTTTGGGAAACAAAGAAGAAAATCTATTAGATTATGTACAAAAATCATTTTTATATTTTATGGAATATATCTAACCCACGCCCTATAAATTGAGCTCAAACACATATATCAAAGTAGATAAACTAAACAGCTATTCATGTTACAAAAATGGCGCCCAACGTGGTGCGGAAAAAATACCAAGGGCGAGGGTGGTTTTAACCATTCTACAATTTACTTTGGGTTTCTTTGATTACTATAAAAAGTGGGGTAATCTTCTAAAATGTACTTTTATCAAATTTAATTAAGTATGTATCACGCATTTCTGAATAGCTTACAGAAATGTGATTTTTTAAGTAAACTTTGAACTCTTCTCACGGATAAACATCAAACAGTACTACCAATACGTGACAGTTTTGTCTCAGCAATTTTGGGACACCCTGTATAGTATACCTACTCTCATTGGAATTTACGTTTAAGTGCCCGACGGTAATTGAAAAATTTCAGCACGCAAATGTGAGGTATTAAAAAACTGCACATGCATACCTAAAATATCCCAATATTAACATAGTTTTCTTGAATGAAAAATTCTAATGAAATTACCGCATTCTAGACATTCTTTTAAAAAGGAAATAAATAACTTAGAGATGCAAAAATGTTGTTTTGGATTTTGAAAATTTGCATTTTTAGAGTTCACGTCTTTTCCTTTTGTATCTTAAATGATAAATTAATATCGATATTGCTATTAAAAGATACCTATATACAGGGTGTTAAAAAAAAAGTGTCACAAAATAAAACGGGGGGTAGTATGGGCCAAAATATGCAGAAAAGTCTTAATAAACATATGTCCGCAAATGAATGCGTTTCAGAGATACGGAGTGTTTTGTATCATTTTTTGATTATCTTTTTTCATTCTCAAAAACTTGCTTTTCTTATCGGAGTCTACCGATGTTTTTTCATAGATACTATTTGCTGTTATTATTTTGTTGTGGGTGAATAATTTTATAAATTTTCGTTATGCCTGTTTACACTAATATTGAATTAGGGTGTTTTGGAAAGAGTCCGACAGTCCTTTCGGAGGAGATGTCGTAGCTGCATTGAAATGGAGGGAGGGCACTTTGAACATCTCATTTAACTCTATGTTGTTATTGATTGTTTATAAATATCATTGTTTTTTTATAATAATAAAAAATTGTTATAAACACAAAATGGTCCGTATCTCCGAAACCGTTAATTTGCGGTCATATATTTATTAAGACTTTTCTGCTTATTTTGGGTCATACTATTCACCACTTCATTTTGTGACACTTTTTTTTTAACACCCTGTATTTATATCTTAATCATTTATTCATTTAAAACACGTTTTTATTGTGTGTTACGTTAATGTTGTACCCATATTTCCTAAATTGATTATTCACTTTTTATTTAATTGTAAATCTATTTTAGAAGTATATTATTATTATTATTATTATTATTATTATTTATGTTTTCATTACGGTTTTCCTGATTAGACAATTTCTCTAATAAGTTTACTCTAAGAACTTTAATCCGTAAAAAATAATGCTTTTATTATATCTTCCAATTTACTTTTCATTGAGGCTTATTAAGGTGCCCTAATTTAATTGAGTTCATATTGTTTAGACCAATGGTTCGTTGTAACAGAACAATGATGAGATAAATTGACGGCGATGTTCCCATAATAATTTTGGTTGCCAAGATCCTCAAAGAAATGTAATAAAATAAAAGCATTCAAGGCCAGAAACAACTAATTAGGTATCTGCATTATTTCAATTCAACCAGGATGTTGATTTTATTTATTATTATAAAATGGGTAAAATTGTATAAATACAAGGGTTATGTCACAGAATAGTACTAAGATGAGACACTATATATCTGTTATTTACGCTTGGAGAAGAAAATCCTTCGAATAAAAGTTGCTTGTAATGTATTTTTGTATAATTCTTGTCCTATACATTATTTCCCTAAAATGGACCGTATTTGAGATGTTTGAGGAAAAATGCACTTAAAAACGGATAGAGAGAAAAACCCCAAATTTAAAACTTAAGTCCAAGTTCAACGCGTTGTCAATGACAAGTAACGGCGACGGTTTTATCACAAAAAATACAGCTCTGAACGATATTTTCAAAAATTGTTTTTAAAAATGGGTTCAGAGTACGGTAAAGAATGGTGGAAAGTCTGTAGTTTGTTTTACTTTTAATGCATAATATTTTAATAAGTGATATTTAACAAATATTTAAAAGTTATGGACCTAATTTTCTTCCTGTGTAACACCTTTGATGTGGTTAATTTCTTCTGACCAGAACAGCGATTCTTATATGCGAACTCGACACATTACATACAGAATAGAGAGAGACATTACATTAAAATCGCTTTTTTTTAACGAAGATAGGAGTCTCGATAGGAGACGTACCGAAAGATGAGAATCCCATTGCATATGTTATTTAATTTTAACCTCTCTGTCCTGTTAAATAATCAACACGTTACTCCAAAGCATAGATATAAAAAACCACCTATACACCCATACTTTTTAATTTTTTTATCAAATGGTTTTGATCAACAGAATCAAATGCATTTTGAAGAAATACAATTAATTTTTAATTATACATATAGCGGGTTGTAACAATAGGCAGTTAAAATGTATACTTAGTTTAAACTGTAAACCTTGTTGTATACTCATCGGTTGTTGTTAAACATAGGTTTAAAAATGACATTTTTTTTTGAATATAACCAGTTAAAAATAAAACTCCTGTTAACTAAACTGAGTTTACAATATTCTTTGTACAATCTGCCCATAATGTATTTTGTAATAACTATAAATCTATATTGGTACCTATTATTTTTATTTTTTCAGTAATAGTTTCCCTGTAACTTCTGAACTATGTTTTATTATATTTTTAGTTGTAATAAAGAATCTGATGAGTACCTACACTGTACAGATTTAAATATACAAAGAGTCCTGTAAATATACCGACAAACTTTTAGGAGTGGTACTGTGGTAGATGAGACATCAAAATGAACTTTTTTGCTTAATAAATATGTTTCAAAAACGAAGCATTTTTGGACATATTATTATGTTCATTAAGCAAAAAATGTTTATTTTGATGTCATCTACCACCTTTAAAAGTTTGTCGGTATATTAACGAGACATTCTATATAATTCCTACAGAAAAATGTTTTTGGAATAAATTCCAAACTCTATTTATTGATATTTGTTATTTTTTAGGTTCAATGACTCAATTGAAACATGACCAGCCACACCAAGGAATATCCTTGATACTTAAAAAAAATGGTATGAGATTAAGCAGATTTGATGATGTCACATTGTGGTGCGAAGACGTGGCTTGTACGAATTTGAGGTATTAAGTGATCGAAAACAGTGCACAAAAATAAATTTAAATCTTCATAGCCATCATAGATAGCCACATTATGTACCACAATACGTCATGCGTGAACTCGATGAGATTTCATCGGCTAGGTATCATACCTCTGTAATGTTTTGTATCATTAGGAATATCAACATTGTAAACAATTATGACCAGGCTTTTCTAATCTTTTTCCTAGGTCAGAAAACTAAATAATTTATAGTAATAAAGATCGAAAATATATATACTTTTATTAGTTTTATTATGCCAGCCATAGGTTTACACCAAAAATGAAAATAAACTGAAATTATAAATTAACAATACATTCATAAATTTACCGTTTTTATAACGTTCATCGACTCTATCCTGGCTAAAATATTACTTATCTATCTATTCAGCTCTGTTCCGTCTATTTTTTGACTTCAGCCTCCTTCTGACACTTCCATTTGTTCTTATTCAGTATAGTATGCATGGTTTTCAGAATATCAAGTGTTATACCTATCTGATGGTGGGCCCACAAGATATTTGGAACTACATTAAATATATTTATTTAAAAAACATACTTTAACAGTAAAATTTTCGTAGAAAAAACTAAATAAAATTTTCAAAAAATTGTTTCTGTGGAACCGCAGATTTAACTGCACATACATTTTTTTTTTTTTTAATTGACAAATGTAAACATAAGACAAGGCAAAGATGAATATTATTATAATAAAATTAAAGATAGATACGTTTAATATTTAATATATTGACATATCTTTTCTATTACATTCTATTAACTTCTATTATTTTATCTTCTATTATCCTCTAGTATCTTCTATTATCCTCTAGTATCTTCTATTATCTTCTAGTATCATCTATTATCTTATATTCGGGTCGGTGGTGCAGCAGTCTAACGCGCTTATATTCATTTATAGGCAAGTTTATGGTCCGAGACTGCCGGGCTTTGAATCCTAGACCAGACCATGTGGATTTTTAATTAAATTGCATGGTTCGGTATAGTATTTGATGTGTGCCGTATTAATAGAAATTCAATTTCTGTTGATATGACATGCAGATTATAAAATCGCCATGCATTACCGTCTCGATGATGGTGGGTGAGGTTTTCCGAGTTTTTCTCACCTGTAAGTCACTAATTTATAGTTAATCCCACGCACAGACTTGCTCTTCTGTGGGACTATCATATTTAATTTTCCTAATATGTCTTATATTTACATTGTTAATCTTGCATAATATGTAATTATTTGGTAAATAAATATTATTATTATCTTCTAATATCTTCTGTTACCTTCTATTACCTTTTATTGTCTTCTATTACCTTTTATTGTCTTCTATTATCTTTTATTATCTTTTATTATCTTCTATTATCTTCTATTATCTTCTATTATCTTCTGTTATCTTCTATTATCTTCTATTATCTTCTATTATCTTCTATTATCTTACATTATCTTCTATTATCTTCTATTATCTTCTATTATCTTCTATTATCTTCTATTATCTTCTATTATCTTCTATTATCTTCTATTATCTTCTATTATCTTCTATTATCTTCTATTATCTTCTATTATCTTCTATTATCTTCTATTATCTTCTATTATCTTCTATTATCTTCTATTATCTTCTATTATCTTCTATTATCTTCTATTATCTTCTATTATATTCTATTATCTTCTATTATCTTCTATTATATTCTATTATCTTCTATTATCTTCTATTATCTTCTATTATCTTCTATTATCTTCTATTATCTTCTATTATCTTCTATTATCTTCTATTATCTTCTATTATCTTCTATTATCTTCTATTATCTTCTATTATCTTCTATTATCTTCTATTATCTTCTATTATCTTCTATTATCTTCTATTATCTTCTATTATCTTCTATTATCTTCTATTATCTTCTATTATCTTCTATTATCTTCTATTATCTTCTATTATCTTCTATTATCTTCTATTATCTTCTATTATCTTCTATTATCTTCTATTATCTTCTATTATCTTCTATTATCTTCTATTATCTTCTATTATCTTCTATTATCTTCTATTATTATCTAAACTATTATATTCTATTATCTTTTATTATCTTCTATTATCGTCTAATATCGTCTAATATCGTCCATTATCTTTTATTACCTTCTATTATCTTCTATTACCTTCTATTATCTTCTATTAATTATGTGCCCAATGTTTGAAAACGACAGGAGGCAGAGTTCTATGTGGAAAGTATCCAAAACCTCGTTATAATAAAATGTTTAAATTATATAAAAATTGACAATTGTATGTAAATTCAAAAAATAAATGTTTTTCTTCAAGCATATTTTAAAATATTCATATTATGATGACCTTGTCTAGAACAGCATCATTATCTTTCATAGTACAACAACGTTCACAAGCTGAATTAGTATATCATACAATATATGTTAGATTTTTTTTGTATGTGAAAAACTTTGTTCAAGGTAAGTTTCTTCAAAAATCTGAAGTCACAATAATATACCAATAATCGAGTTCCTTGAAAGAATGTTTTCTTTGCATCACTTATATTAATTGTTATCGTTATTTTTTCAAAAATTGTTGCATGTTTAGTAGAAAAATACGTAGATGATAATTAGTTATCCAATTAATAAAGGGTTTTCCATTAACAATAGTTTTTATTGTAATTTAATTTGCAAATGACATTGAAATAAACTGTATAGGCAAGAAAGTGACCTTTTCCGGCTAGATAGAAAGTAAACAGTGGCTTGCTTTCCTACTTTTCTAAAGGTTAGAAAATTACACATATTATTAAGTGGTTGTATGGTGTCTGACACATGATTATACCATGTCATGTCTTAAAACGTGGTGACGCTAACAATGTTAAAGATGTTTTTTTATCAGTATTTGAAAAAATCTCAAATACCCAGTATAACCTAGTGAAATCATATTTTGCCTAAATGGGAGAAGTAGAAGTAGGTCAAATTTAAAACAAACATTCAGACTCCCGTATTTACAAAATATACAACTGTGCTGTCACCACGTAATGAGACACTGTATAAAAAATAACAAAAACTACAAGCGCTTCCGATTTATAATAATAAGTTTCTCTTGTATCTCTTAAGATAACGCAGATTTGTCAGAATGTGTGTTAGAGTTATTGTAGAAAAAGTATAGTATGCTACTCGTGCAGAAAACTCGTGATTCACAGAACGGTGTGGAATAGGTTATTTTCTGCACTTGTTGCACAATATACAACATTTTCGATGATATTTTTATCAATAAAGTCCTCGTTTGTTTTTAATTGGAATCTTTTCAATTTTAAACTCAATAAATTTATTTTAAAAAGAACGTAAATTTATTTGAAACAGATAATAACTTATTCTCATTCTTTTCTACGATATTTTATTAAACAATAACAGACAATTTCGATATAAAAAAAAAGATTCAATTTATCATTTTAACTAATATTTTTAGATAAGCATTTTTACTAAAATAACTTCGAGTAGGTTTACTTTGCCAACCATCGAACATGTCGTGGGTAGCTACAATAATTATTATTTTGAGTGAATTTTAAAATACAAATTTAAATAAAATAAATCGAGCTATGTACATATTAAAATTATTAATTTAGTCCTAATGGTTTAAATTTAATTAAATATCCAAAAAATGTTTATCACCATTCCTATTTTGATTATGATTTCTTACCAAAATATTCTTCTTGCTTTGACCTTGACCGAGGTGTTAATAGCAGCGGCGGGCGTAATTTCGGCCGGTAATCCCCTCGCCTACCTGCCAAAAACAAAGTGCCCATCTAATAGCATAGGTAATTTCGGCCGAGGGTAATGTATATAATAGGATTTTGGAATATACCTGTAAATAATAATCTACCCTTTTCATATTTCCATTTCTTAGAAAAGTTAAAACATTTACATTCATCTTTCTTAATTTGATTTTCATTAGTTTAACAATGTGATTACCTAATTACAAAATAATAATCTACCCTTTTCATATTTCCATTTCTTAGAAAAGTTAAAACATTTACATTCATCTTTCTTAATTTGATTTTCATTAGTTTAACAATGTGATTACCTAATTACAAAGTACCGGACCTTTTAATATTAAGATACTAACCACTTATTTTGTGGGCGACCAAGATATAGAAAACATCTATATTACATGATGGCAGTTTCGATAGTAAAGAGTTCACGCGGTTGTGACTTGCTTATTGTAGAAAAATTTTCATTTTGTAAACAAGACGTATTAACGAGTGGGGAAGTGCGTTGGAGGTGCATCAGGAAAAATTTTAAATGTTTAGCTAAATTGTATACTGTTGGTGCCGAATATATTGTGACCAGGAGTGAGTTAACTCACAATCATGAACCAGATCAACGTTCTTTGCAGAGAAAAATTGTCACAAATGCATGCAAGCGAAAAGCCCAGGAGGACATATCGGAGAAACCTTCGAAAATTATAAAAAGGGTCCTTTCAACAAATTTACCGGACGAATTGATTACCGCGGATGTAAATCTCATAAGAAGAAATGTGTATAACAGCCGTCGTCAGCTCTGGCCAGCCCTGCCTAAAGATATTCATACTGTAGTTGATATGTATTCTCCTAAAACGACAACAGGTGAAAATTTTTTGTTTATTAACAGTTCAGTTGTGTAAAATTAATGTGAAGGCGGGTACAGATCTGAGCAAGTATGCGTATGAGGCAAGCCGAGGACGAACCGAATGCCTCGTGTGCAGGGTTGCCAATCTGTGAGTAATTCCTCACATTTGTGAGTAATTTACTAGTCTGTGAGTAATTTTGTGAGTAAAGGGCAATTGTGAGTAATATGTGAGTAATCGGGAAGTCAGCGTGGGTATATTCATGGTAGTTAGGCAAAATCCTGATCGGATAATTTATTAAAACCGTGTTCTTTTTAAAAATTTTAATATAAGCCTTATTTTACCCTCCTAGCACTTTTAGCAGTCATTACAATTTTATAGTTTTAAAATTACAACGTCCTCTATTGCTTGGTCAATGTAATAGAGTAAAAGTAATTTTGATATTTTACAACACTAGGTGTCGTTTCGATAGTGATAGTCCCATTGTGGGACTGTCCCAACCGTCGATTAATATCTTTTTTTTTGTTCTTTATACTTTTATTAGTAGATTTTTTTAAGTATTAGAATTAATGATTTATTATGATTTGGTCAGTTAATAAAGAAGCTACTCTGATTCTCCAATCCTTTTTATCTGTGTTTTTTGTTCAGCTGATGACAAAGATGTTTTATATACAGAGTGATTCATAACTATTGGGACATAGGCTAAGGGTAGGTTATTTGTATCAAAATATGGCGATAGGGCCAAATATACCTTAATAAAATATTGCTGTGGAATAAGATACAGGGCGTTAAATAATAATAATAGTAATAATAATAAACTATAATCTAATAGCAAATTATTTGACAGTGCAAAGCAAATTTTTCATAAATGAAATATTTTGTGAGTTGTTCAATTGCGTTTTTCTCGAAAACGGGTGAAATTTTCTAATCAAAAATACTAAAAAGTTTCGTAAAAAAAGTTACCACTTAATTTCATCATCAGGATTCATTCACGTGGCGCCTCCTGTAACAAAATATGAAATAATACATAAAATATTATTTCTTGTCGAAAAATATGCCTTTGTGCCAATTTTGATATCAATTCATAAATATACAGTGACATCAGAAAAAAACAAATTCCACAGCAATATTTTATTAAGGTATATTTGGTCCTATCTCCATATTTTTGTCCAAATAACCTGCCTTAGCCTATGTCCCAATAGTTATGAATCAACCTGTATATTACTTTGTTATTAAAATAGTGAATGCACAGAAGAAAGGTGCATCTGTTTTGACTCTTGTATATTCTGAAAATTTATCTTTTAATGTTTGGCAACATTGCACAGTAGTAAAATAAATTCAAACCAAAGTGCAAGAGTACAAAATATAAGATTTATATAAAAAAACTAGTAATATTAATATTTTGAAGTTGTGAGTAATTGTGAGTAAATCGGTAAAGACCGGTTGGCAACCCTGCTCGTGTGACGCATTTTGTATACACGAATGGTGAAAGCACGAGGCGCTGTTCGCCACTGATCCAGTAAATTCGCGAGCACGCAACCGTATATCCAGAATATTCGTAAAATTAAAACAAAAATGAAAGATGAGGATGACGTTGCGGAGTTGAGTGCATGTTTTATTATTTTATCCGACACATTAAAGAAAAAAGTAGAGAATGGAATGCGATGGCCGATTTCCTGCCAAGGATATACTTTTTATGATGTTGTAATAGAACTAGCGTTTTGCTCTCTTAAGATATCACGCTGATTATTTAAATCTAGAAGAAGCAAAACGTTTTCCTGGTTCCACTCCATGCTAAATAAAATCCTAAAAACTCGTTATAATCTGTACGGTGCTATGATATAAATTCCCCGTCCAGACTGAGTACGTACTGCGCATTGCCTCCCTTTGATGTACCGCCAACAAACGGATCGGGGCGAGGCCGTACGGCGCACACTTAGATAAAAGAGACCAGAGATATAACATACACCGGTTTTAAACCTGCGCAAATGTTGCCCATTTCTAAAGAAGGGTTAACGGAGTGGGGGAACTGGGCGGCGACACGCGGCGATCCGAACTCTGTGACAGGGACCGGACTTTGTTTATTAGCAACTTAATGAACTATTAGGTTTATTTAAAAGGTGTTTAATCGAATTGTGTATTATGAAATCAAATTATCGTGATTTTTTAATATCAAACAGATGCCACGACATTTTATGTAAATAGAAGACCTTTTATAGAATATTTCGTTAGCGTTTATTTACTACGGACTTTTCTGCAAGAGATTACAGTAAAATGTTGAAATAGAATATATTGTTAATAGAGCAAAAAATGTTACTCATTGTCTACGAGTATTATAAAAATAGCATGTGCGCAGGCTAATACTGCAAATCTACCCTTATGAGTTGAACATTATATTTTTTCTACGGCTATTACATATTATTAAAAATTAGTCAAAATGAAAAAAATGCTGTTTTGTATTGTAACCTCAGAAAAAGTATATTAAGGCTTCTTTCTTTAAGAATATTAATTATTATAAAGGATGAGTCACATAAAACTCTAGAAATGCATATGTCTGAAACCAGATAACATTTTAAAATTTAAATCTATTAAAAGTCATTTGGTCGCTAGGGATGAGTGATTATCGAAATAAATTATAGATAATTGAAAATAATCGATTATTTTCGATCAATAGATTATTTTCAAACAATATATTTTTTGTCATTTCCTTTAAAATTGACTACTTGATTATCTTTGAAAAATCAAAAATAATCGATTAATTAAAAAGCCAATTAACCGATAAATCAGTGTTTACAAAATATAATATAAATAGAATTATCGTTTATTTTAAATAATCGATTATTTTCAAATAAACCATTTTTTTTTCGTCCATGGAAACAGATTATTCGATAATCTTTGAAAAATCGAAAATAATCGATTAATCAAAAATAATCAATTAATTAAAAAGTCGATTAACTGATAAATCGATTTAAAAAAAAACAGAATGATCGATTATTTTAAATAATTGATTATTTTCGATCAATCGATTATTATCAATAATCTATTTTTATTGTATTTCCTTTAAAATCGTTAATTCGATTATCTTTGAAATACCGAAAATAATCGATAATTCCAAAATAATCGCCTAATCGAAAATAATCAATTAATTAAGAAGCCGATTCTATGATAAATCGATTATTACCAATAATCTATTTTATTGTATTTCAAAAATATTCGATTAATTAAAAAGTCGATTAACTGACAAATCGATTTTCAAAAAAAAAAACAGAATGATCGATTATTTTAAATAATCGATTATTTTCGATCAATCGATTATTATCAATAATCTATTTTTATTGTATTTCCTTTAAAATCGATAATTCGGTTATCTTTGAAATACCAAAAATAATCAATAATTCCAAAATAATCGCCTAATCGAAAATAACCAATTAATTAAGAAGCCGATTCTATGATAAATCGATTTTCCAAAAAATAAAACGAATTATCTATTATTTTCTAATAATCCTTTTTTCATATTTCCTTTGAAATTGATTATTCGATTATCGAAAATAATTGATTATTAAAAAGCTGATTATCCAATAAATCGATAATTTTAAAAAAATAACCAAAATATCGATTATGTAAAATAACCGATTATATTCAATCGATTATTTTCATATAATATCTTTGAAAAATCGAAAATA
Source organism: Psylliodes chrysocephalus (assembly GCA_927349885.1). Classification (NCBI taxonomy): domain Eukaryota; kingdom Metazoa; phylum Arthropoda; class Insecta; order Coleoptera; family Chrysomelidae; genus Psylliodes; species Psylliodes chrysocephalus. Next base: position 38,068,573 of record OV651824.1, on the reverse strand, counting down.
ATCAAATAATTAAAAAACCGATTAAACGATAAATCGATAATTTTGAATAAATCTACTTTTTCTGTATTTCCTTTAAAATCGATTAATACATTATCTTAAAAAAAAAACAAAAATAATTTATTAAAAACAGCGGATAAATCGATTTTCATTAAAAAAATCAGAATTATCGATAAATCGATTATTTTTGTAACCCCTATCGGTCGCTTGCTTTTATCTGAGCATTTAGCTCCAAAATTTAGAGATTCGGATTTTTTGATCCAGTTATCTTTGAAATCGCATTCGCTTGTATAATAAATAAATATTGCTAAATTTTGGATTTTTTTAGTAAACGAAACTTATGTTCGAGTTTTTTAGGGGTTTGTAATGTAACATTTTATTAACGTGACTAAGGTCCATTTGCACCACTAGTCGTTAAGAAATAAGCCAAGCTTAAAATGACATTTCTCCATTGACAATGTCATTTTAAGCTTCCCTTATTTCTTAACTACTAGCGATGCGAATGGCCCTAAGGGTCGATTCCACCGTTGTGTTAAACGAAGTTTAAAATGACATTTTTACATTAACACTGTCATTTTAATCTCCGTTTAACACAACGGTGGAATCGGACCTAACTCCTGTAACTTTAGTATTTTTTTTTGCTTATACTAGATTACTTTGTTTTAAGACTGAAAATTCAATGTCACTTTCGATTTGACCGCAAATAAGATGAACCTTGAAATTTTAAGTAGGTCATCCTGTATTTCATCTAATATTCTTATAAAAATACCTTATAAAAATAAAATTTAGCTAGCAACTATGATTCTTTACCTCTTATTTATCTACCAAAAAGGGCTAAAAACTACCTTTAGAAAACATTCTTATAAAACTACTTTTTAAATACAAAATTTCGCAATAATGCCTATTTACTATTTATTTAAATTAAATGTTCAAAATTTTACCCTTTTGTAAATTTATGTAATATGAAATCTGATTTCTGATGCTTAATATTTATTGAAACCCCTAAATGCGGATCTGAAGTATTCAGCCCAGAGAATCATGGCGCTTTATGTCAAAACGTTAATAAATATTTACCGCTGAAAACGAATATATTCATAACAGTAGTACTTGTATTATAAGTACATACAATTTTTCAAGATACATCGTGACATTTTGAACTTGAAATTGAATAACTAGAACACTTTAAATTGCTAAAATACCAACAAATAAATCAAAAAGCAGCTGTCAATGGTGATTAAACTCAGGTGGAGGTGTGATCGCTGAATGGAAATCGGAGCAATTCGGGTGGCGTCGTGCAACAATGATTTTCAATTGGTGGGTTACTTTGGCTTAAAATAGACAGCATGCGCAGTGTGCAATGTTACATCTTCGGTCTCTTTAATCTAAGGGCGCACACAACGAGGCAATTTGCCGCGCCTCAGAAGCCCGTCCACATCTGCATGCTCATGCGTTTTCGGCTTGCCTCATACGCATACGTGCTCAGATCTGTACCCGCCTTTAATATATGGATGGCACATTTTCTTTTTGTACGAAATATTTTTATCAATTATTTACCATTCATGGCCTGAAAAATGGGCACTATATACCTCTTTTATATTGTCTGTTACCAAATAAGACTGCTGACACATATATTAAACTTTTTCTGTTGCTTAAATCTAAAATTTTGGAAGTTTTTAATATAGTTTTTGAACCGATGGAGGCATTCGTAGATTTTGAAATATCAGTACATATCGCACTAAGAAATGTTTTGTCAAAAACGAAAATAAATGGTTGTAGATTTCACTTACATCAAGCGTGGTACAGGAAAATTCAGTCTTTAGGATTAAGTCAAATATATAAAGACAAAAACTCTGAAGAAAGTAAATGGCTTATTCACACTTTTGGGCTTACTTATTTAAAACCATCTGATGTTGAGGATTGTTTTATATTTGATTTAATGTCTTGCAAACCAAATAATGAACTGTTGGATAAATATGCAGACTATCTATTACAATATTATATAGCACCTGATTCCGATTTTCCACCAAATATATGGGCAGACGAAAATCCATCTATAAAACGAACCACAAACGCTTGTGAATCGTTCCATTCTAAATTGAATTCTTCATTTTATTCTTGCCACCCTTCAATAATTATTTTTATAGAAAAGTTAAAAGAATTCCAGATCGATTCATATTTAAAAATAAAAAGTTTAAATATTACAGCAAAAATAAAAGACAAGCAAGTCAGAAATAAATTAAAATTTATTGAAAATATGGTAAATATGCTTCGGTCTGGAAAAATTTCTAGATTTAAGACCACAGTACCACCCCCAATATTCGTAACATGAACTAATTTTGATAGATGTCATTTATGTGTCATAAATTAAGAATCCTTTTGTTCAGCAGATGGAGCAATATTCCATATTTAATAGTTCTTTTGTTCAACAGATGGCGTAATAATTTTATTAGTTCTAAACGGTAACTATATATTTATACAATGCGGTAACTGTTATAAAATACCTAACAAATTAATCACCCCTAGCTACTACGCGATAATAACTAAACGAGTTCTTGACCTTGACAAATATTTTCGATGAAACAGGTATAAAATTAAAAACTTTTTCAATAGATTCGGCACGTCGGTATATTTATTTAGTTTTAGTAGTTCATTCTTGTGTCCAGTCAACAAAGGAAAACGGTTTTCGTATCATTACGTAGGGACCACTTATACTTGTTTCGTTAAGAATGGGACATAGAACAACTGACGATTCTCTGATTAAAAATAAGACAACTAAACAAATCATGCTTAGATAAAATGTTTCTCGGTACCGAGTTAAGGTGTTAAAATCCAAAAAATATTTATGGCTTTATTTTTTTTATTACTCACAACAATTTTACTAAATTTGGCAAACGTTTTTGGTGTCAAATTATCCACCTATCAGCAAAAAATAAGTTACCTTAATTAACTTTTCCAGTGGCGTACAGCATTCGTACGTAATACCGCATACCTCTTAAATTTTACGCCACTATCCAAAATGTTATTTGGACATTAAATTTTAAATTTTTTGATGTTTTTAAAATAAATAATGTACTCTTAGAAATTTAATTAAAAAAAAAACGAAATTTAAAAATTTCAGAATTTTCTAATATGTGCGAATATCTCAAAAACTAACTCAACTTTATTTAAAAAACATCAAAAGTGGACAGTGGACTAAAATTTAGAAGGAAAAAAGATGTTACTGGCCCATGACGTACGCCACTGGCAAAGCTTATTTAACTTATTTTTTGCTGATAGATGTATTTTATTACACCAATAACGTTTGCCGAATTTAGTAAAATTAAACTGAGTAATAAAAAAATTGTAGCTATTTATAATTTTTGATTTTCAACTTTAAAACTCTGTTTTTCGGAAACAAGTAATGTTTTACCTACGGATGTTTCGTTTAATAGGCTTATTTGTAATCAATTAATCTTCAGTTGCTCCCATTCTTAATGGAATACCATGTATATACCGAAAGGTCTTACAGCCAAAGAACCAAATAAAAAAAGAAAAATGTACCTTATTTACCAACAATACTTTATTTAGATCTGCATCAGTAAAAATTATTTTCAAAAAATTTAATCTCATTTATATGTAAGTTGGCGGCATCGGCATACGGAAAACCTTTTTAAGAATTAAAAAAAAAAAAACTTATTTTTCATAAACAATTGCATGGTCTATTAATTTTAGAAAAAAAGTTACTTTACATAAAAAGTTATGCATGGTCTAAAACCTAAATTTCAATTATCTGATATCAAATTTTATCAGTCGTATACAGGGTTTGTCGAAAATAAAGGTATTTTATCTTGAGAGCAAAATTATATTTTTTGACAAAACTTGTAAAACCGACTGATAAAATTTGCTATCGGGTGGTTGCATTTTCTGTTAGACCATGCATAAATTTTTATGAAGAATAACTTTTTTTCGTAAAATAAATAATAAAAAAGTTTTCCATTTGTTATCAACTTACATAGACCTACTGTGTGTATGCAACTTATGACATATTTACTTTAAAAATGTATAGGTTTGGTCAGACAATCGTTTATGGATTACCCTGTATATTTATAAATAATTGTTAAATATGGTCATACAACTTTTATATTATTTTTTTTTTTTATTTCTAATAATAAAACAGCTATCGATCAATTACGCACTGATGAGACACTCTGTATATGTTATTCTCTAATATGTTGGCATCGTTGGATATGCAAATTTATAAGGAACTGTATGCTAAAATATTATATCAAATGCTGCCTTTGAAAAATTGAGTAATTTGACTTAAAAGTAACCATTTTAAGACATGTTTCAAAACACTCGCTATAAAAGAATCCAGCACTATCACTACTATTCGTTATCTTAATGTGCTATAAGTCAGTACATTAAACAATTTTGAATTATGATAATTTAATTTGGGGTCTGCATCATTTTCTAATTTTATAAAAATTTAATTGCTTGGCAGACCTGTAATATTTTTTAAAATTATTCTAAGGTTGAATACAGTATTACCATACCATTCTAAAATTGAAATAAAATACATGTTCTATTTTAAAAATATACCAAGCAAAAATGTAGCACCCTGTATATATCTAAAAATATTTTTAAAATATGTATTTTTTAAATCCATATAACTTTTTTTTGAAACATGTTTGCGTGTCTTTAACATAAATTAAAATATTGAACAATTACGCACTAATAGGACATACACATGGGTACATACACATAGCAGTTAACGTGTTAACTCAGAAATAAGATTCCTTATAAAGATAAAATAACATTCAGGAGAAGAAAGCAATATTACGTGCGTATCATACAATGATGCCAGGTCATTCGGATTTAATTTACATCGGAATGCAATAAAGTTCCTTCCCTTTCCTGCATTTCACCATTGTATATTTCACCCACTTTAAAATCAAATTCGTCCTAGAAAGAATTGTGAAATTATCGTATAAATCGATAATCTGGCAACGTGGTCAACACTTGTTCATACACAGGCAAAATCAATCGATAATTTGGAACCAAACGAGAGAAATATATATGAAAATCACAAAACAATAAAAGACGGCATACACCTGTATCACTATTTCAAAAATTGGTACCTCTAAACAATCATTTACCTATTAAAACCATCTCTAAAACAGAGTAGCTATATTGTTTTTTACGGTGACATCTTCTTAAAAATAGATGAACTACATGAACTATACACAATTACAGGAATTCATAGAAAATCTCTAATTTGACAAATAAATTTATCAAATATTTGTTAATCGTATTTCCAGTTAGATTTGAAAAATACGCAATAAAATTTAGAAATATTTTGGCGGGATACTTGGAAAAATATGTAGAATGAAATCTCCTACTTTTTAGCCTCTGGTTTTAAAATCACTTTTTATGATTTTTTTTAAAATTCAGTGTATAAACAGGACAAATAAAAAATAGGAGATTTCATTCTCCAAACCTTATACTTTAAGCTGGTAGAAGAATCATTTTAATACATTTAGCGGGATTTAAATGCAATCGGAAATGGTGAACCCTTGCTTCTTATATGAGAAATACAGTGATACTGCGGCCTTAATTGTATTTAATGTATGTTTTTAGCTCTAGTTTTTAAGTAATAGTGTCTTTGATTTTGGTTTAATAAAGAATGTTATAGCAATTCTAGATCTTATTTTATTTTACCTGCTCCTTCCGGCCGAAATTACATCAGCCCAATAGCAATGTTACCGGTTCAAATAAGAAAAAATATAATTATAGAACAGGCAGCTGAGTATTTAAAAAACCACGAATTATGATATGTAATTTCATTATTTTGATGTTTTAATAATATTGTTATGAGAGCCATTTCATTATTCAGTCATGCTTTAATCCTCCAAGGCCCTCTCTGTCTTATTTGGCCTTTGAGGCTCAACTTGTCCGATTATCATACATAATTAAACCCCTTAAGACCAAACATATGTGACGACTATGGCGGAGGTACTTTCGATTACTATTCGAGAAAGAACGGGATAATGTTTCTACTGTATATAACGTGATAGTGTTTCTAATTTTTGGCGAGAACGTTCTGGAGCCCCACCAATAATTTAAACTTTGTATATAAATACTGATGGAGGGACACAGGTAATCAGTGATATATAGACAGCTGACAATAAAGTATTGGACTGTGAATATAAATAGTGAACGATTCAAAGACATTCGAAATATATATAAATTAGAATAGTGGTGTTATAAAATAAATAAGTGTTTAAATAAATTATTAATAAATAAACTGTTGTTTTAAAATAAACAAACATCACAATATCATTGACCTTGTAACGAATAGAAATATTTTTTAGGTCTTCATAAACTATGGGCGTTCAAATAAATATTCAGTGAAATTATCTAGCTATTTGAAAAAGATACTTAAAATCTAATTAAAAAGAAAAGATTATCCTAATTTGTTTTGCATTTTACAAAGTTGTAAAACCTTTGTGGTATTTATAAATTATACCTGGATTTGTCTGAACACTGAATGGGAAATAGGTACCAAAGGTTATCAAATTCTTAGAGGTAGGTAGGTATACTAAAATAAAATTGAATAGTTGTCGCGCAGACCACAATTCGAGGGAACGCTCAGTGTTGCCAGACCTACTGTTTTTAAATAGATCCACTGTTTTTGACTCAAGATAATCATTATATTTTTATTTATAATGCAACAAAGAATTAATAGGGCATCATAAAAAGAACATGCATGCCAAATGCAACGTATTTGAATTTTCTAATTCAAACTGATCTAAAAGAAGTAGGTACTTATTATTTTTCATTGGTTTCTTTTTTGTTTCCGTACGTTAAGAATATATATTAAAAATGTTATTATTTGTTTTTATTCTTTTACTTTCTAATTTAGGTAGAAAAATGTTTATTTTTCGTTTCTTATATACTTGTTTTTTTTTTATTTACTACACTGCAAATTATAATTATTTCTCCCTGTACTAAAATCTACTGTTCAAATCTACGGTTTTTTTTTTCACCCATACTGTTCATCTGGCGACACTGCCTAGATCGAAAGAACTTTCCAACTACCATTTCTATAAAATATCGACTAATCACCTCGAAATAAAAGCGTTGATTGAGGGACAGTGAGGACTGAGAGCGACATGCAACTCTCTACCCTGAGACCGATCTAATGTGTCGTCGATTTCTGTCTCTCGGACGTGTCGCGTCTTGCGAAATGTGTTTCATATAATTGCATGTGTTCAGAAGTGAAGAGAACGTTCTTGGTCGCCTTTGACGTCGCGTCTGTTGTCGTCTGTCGCGTCTTCCGAAATGGCCCAAAACTTAAAATGCAACCATCAAATATCAATTTTTTTAAGCCGTATACAAGGTTTGTCAAAAAATATAAATTTTAACAATATTTTTACAATACAGAAGAATGTTATAAAGTAAAGTTATTTTGAATTAAAAAGTTATATTCAAATATGCAATTACAGTTCTTTAGTATGAAAATTCAGGTTAGGTGATTATTTACGTTTTACATTATAAATTAATTAAGTTATAAATTAAATAATCACCAAAACTAAATTTTAATGCTAAATTGCTGTAACTGCATATTTATTTGAATATAACTTTACTTTATAACATTTTTCTGTATTGTAAAAAATATTTTCGACGTTTTTTTGTAAGTATTTGTTAAACAGTGTCTACTTAAGTTGGAACCATATGGAAAACTTTTTTATTATTCCCTAATAACACTGACCTGCCAGAAGCATCCCATTCTCGTCATATGTATGCTTTTATGTTTCTGACATAAATGGTACGTCCCTACGATGTTTTGAAACCCACATAACATCAATGTTCTATGAATATACTAAGAACGTTCTGTTTATGCTCTTTTGGTATGTCCTAGAATGTTCTTAGAACATACCTAGTATATACTTTGAAGGTATATACTGAATAAGTGCCTTAAACACGTGCTATAACAGGACATTCTTAGAAGATACTAAAAGTCATATACCCAGCATATAGCTCATATTCTGAAAACGTTCTAAATGCTTACAGGTAAAAAATAACACCAAATACATGTACAAAGACGCTTATATACATATCTATATGAATTTTTCCCAGTTGCCGATCTGATAATTCGCTAGGTAACGTTCTAATGTTAAGTGTTCAGGCCAAAAAAACATTCACAAAGTTAATAGAACCTCAAATTTTTTGATCACGCTTGATCGCTTCGAATAGGTATATAAATTAATAAAAATCACTTGCATCTGTGTTCTATATAAAAATAAACAAATTTTACTATATTTTTAGTTTTTAGGACCTACAAGGTTATTCCAATTATTAATTTTCATATTGAATTTATTAATATGGTTAATACTAATGGCGAATTGAAACTAAAATGCAGTGTTACCAGAATTACATACACACTTTCTATGAAAAAAATCCTGTAAGGCAAGAAACTGACCTGAAGGAACTAGAAAATTAGCTAAAGGAGGACAAAAACTACAAAATGGTGGTAAATATATTTAAATTTTCACTAAACACAATAATTATGTATGCAACTCTTGTTTTTATTTGTGGAATGCCATGTACAATTTTTAATGTTTTACGTTCGACAAAAATATTTAAAATATTCCATTAGTTATGTACACTTAATTTATATATATACAAAGTTTGTTGTTTTTCTTAGGTTCATTAAAAATCCAATATAAGCAAGCAAATTTAACGCAAGCCATCGATACAATAAACTGTTGGTTGGTTAAGGGCAAATAAACAATTTGTAATAAGAATAAGTATTAATTTTTGGAAATAAAGATATAAAAAATGTTTACGATTTTCATTATATACACTTATTATTTAATGTTCAATATTAATGAAACATCCTGTATTAGGGTGTCTAGTATATCGCTGTCCCAGTTCAAAACTGTAACATCCTAAAACTTTTAGGGTTTGAGATAAGAATGTATTCTTAGCAAGAAGTCAAAGTATATTACAATAATTCAACAATATTTCAAAATAATTATTTTTCTAATTATTTTAATAATAAATTACAAATTAGTAAAGAAAAATCTTTAAAGTAATTTATCTCAAAATTGCTGATTTGGAGACTTTTGAACTGAGACAGCGATATGCCTAGTATATGCTAAATTTAAATAATTAGCATTATACTTAGAACGTACTATCAAATGAAAGTAGATACTTATTGCGTAATGTACACCAGAGTTGGGTCGAATACTGAAATCCGGTATTCGAATACGAATCCTGAATACTGTATTCTAAATTGTATTCGAATAATCAATATTCGAATACAAAGAAAAAAAAGTATTTAAATACCGCTGTATTCGAATACTTGGATTCATTTACATATGAATACTTTATGAATATTCCAACTACAAATAACATATGCGCACATAAAGCTTGATTATTATTTATGTAGTTAATTTATAAAGATATAAAAAAAATTAAAATTCTATGTTAAATAAAACTAGAATCATCATTTTTTGATACACAGTGTCACAGTGAGGTTAAATAAAATAACTGTTTAATAAAATACATTTGTTAATTTTTATTTCTTAAAGTTTTATTAAAAAATTATAAATAAAACGATAAAATAATGAAAAAGTTAAAATAAAATTCTTTGGTACACCGTCAGATAAAAACACAAACTTATTGTTTGATAAAAAATAAACAATTCGCCTTACCTATAACCTATACCCTACAACCACTTACTTATACAGGGTGTCCCACGAGATACGCCTCTTACCATAACTCCATAACGGTGCAATTTTCGAAAACTAATTTTAAAAGATGGCTTTTTTTGAATATACATAAAAAAGGACCCTTACAAATTTTTTTAAAATTGCACCGTTATGAAGTTATGGTCCGAGGCGTATCTCGTGGGACATCCTGTATAATAAATAAAACTTAAAATACATTCATTGGAGATTGGAACACAGTAAGGTAACACAATAGAATTGCTTAGCAAAAGAAGCTATCCTTGAAAAATAATCTTGTTCTTGAATACCGGGATTCGAATACCGGGATTCGAATACCGGGATTCGAATACCGGGATTCGAATACAAAGTGGGTATTCGAATACAAGGATTCAAAAATGGTATTCTGAATCCAAAATACCGAGTACTGACTAAAAAAGTATTCAGTCGAATACCGAATACAGAAAACACAAATGTATTCGAATAGTATTCGAATACCAGCCAAATGTATTCTGAATAAGATTCAGAATACCGGGTATTCGAATACTACCCAACTCTGCTGTACACATACTTGAAGTACATTCTCAGTATCTGCATAGCACGTATAAACAACGTCCCGTGACATATACTTAGTATATTCTGAGAATGTACTAAATGCAAATAAAGTATATTCTCAGTAAGTATATGCATATTCTTAAAAAGTATATACTAAGAATATGCTAAGAATGTATAATTGTTATCTGAAAAAGAAACGTTTCTGGAATCATTTCGCATAAGAACGTTTTAAAAACATCGTAATTATGTTAGGGTAATATGTTTAAGACTAATGTTCTATAAAAAAAGTAATGTATATGTGCGGTAATAATGAAGCATATTAAATGTTACAATAGTATAAATATTACATACCTTTCGATATATAATATGTACTTAACCCATTACATCATCTATGAAGAACCTGCTACATAACAAAATTAGGTAATTTTTTTTACAGTAATCATGTGAGTTATTATGTAACATGTAAATTACTTTGTTATGTAACACGATATGTAAATAATACATATATGTTATATGTTTGTGTTTGCTGGGCACATATCGAATGCATAATTAACCCATGCCCATTTTGTCGAATTCACAATTTATTTACAGAAAAAATCTCAGCATACATAAAAAAATTACATCTTTAACGAATTTTTTCACAAATCTTTTCATACGTGTTTTATTTATTTTGTGACTTTATATGACCTATGTTTATATAAACTATAACTCCTATTTTAAGATATAGATTACGCTGCTAAAACATGACCGTCTAATTTCGGGACACCCTGTATATACCAACCCTAACGATATACAATTGGTTCTAAGTGTATTTTCAAAGAAATCCATTTGTATGATGTATAAAATTTCTATTTTACTCATAACTTATTGTCTTCAATTTGTATGTTACTCTTCAGTGCTATATACTATATTGTTAGAAGTTAAAAGAATTAACTTCAAAATTATTGTTTTTAAATGATTTATCACACTATATACTATAACACCCTGTATAGCCACTTCATAAAATACGTGTTAACATGGTTTTATAACGTTTTATTAAATATCTCGTAAACAATGTTTGAAATGTAATTAATTAAGGAACAAAATAAAGAATGTCTTTTTAAAGCCCTTTAGGGCATAAGGCCTACACTTCATCGCGTTCAGCTGGTCGAAAGTCAAGTCCCCGCTCTCGGCGCTCTCTCCTGGTCCTGGACACTGAAACGGGTAGACCATGGAGGAAGGGTAGACGTGGTATTGTCGACCCTAGTGGCGGCGACATCCTAATTCGCTGACTCTAACAATATACAAATATACCATGAAAACAACATATAAGATTAAAACATAATTAACCAGTTGATCATTTTAATGTTTTTAAATTAAGTTAAATTTTAATTCATTAGTTTTAAAAGCCGTCCCTGCTTAACTATATTCATTAAAATCAATGCGTTAGTGTGGCGTTAGTCACGAGCAAAACATATGGCATTGTTTTTTATTCTAATAAGAAACACTCGTTGCATATGTTTTCTATCTTCATCTCCTATTTCCTCATACATCATCATTTAGTTTAGTTACTATGTTTAACATTCTATTGTGGCAATTTAATTTTAAAACTGTGCTAATATAATGTAGAAATTTTCGAAATGGACTAGAACTTATTTTATTATTAGGATATTAGTTAATTATAACGTTTAATTTGCATTTAAAAATTAAATTAAGTTTGGCAACATCGTTCAAAAATCGCGCTCCTCTAAACAGATAAATATTCGTCTGAATGTCAGTTGCCTTCCATAGTTTGTGGTATCGTTGTTGATAGTAGCGATTTTAACGTGTAATTATGCCAAGTGGAAAAAATCGGCCTATTTCGGACACTGAGCTTCAAAATTTAGTTGCGAGTTTGAGCGATGTTAACGATATTGGGATCTGAAGATAATCGATGCGCCCTCTACTGTGAACTAAATGTTGTGGCCATTTGACACTGTCAAGTTTTGTTTATTGTTTATCAAGTCATGTCAATAAATACGATTTGGAAAACAAAATCTCTTCTTTAAGAGATGAAATCTCTTCTGATATGACTCCTATGAAAAACGAAATTTCTTCTATGGAAGATAATATTTCTTACGTTAAGGATAAAATAATGACTTCCGTTGAGGAGAAAATAAAAGAAATGGAACACGTAGACCAAACCCAGAACGGTAAAATAAAGTGCCATGAGGTAGAGTCGAAGTTGAAATTGAAAGCTGTAAATTCTCCTCGTGTTAAAGCCCCAACTTTCAACGGGAAGATGTCATGGACCAACTATCTTAAACAGTTCGAGACAGCTGCGAGGGTAAACGAATGGTCTGAACGAGAGAAGGCAATACATTTGACTATCACTCTTCGAGAAGGCGCTTTAGATGTTTTTCAGGCAATACCTATGGAAAAACAGATGATTTTGAACAACTCAAAAAGAGACTAAACATGCGATATGGCCACGAACACATGGAGCAGGTGTTCCAATTACAGTTGAAAAATCGAAAACAGAAACGTGGCGAGAGCCTTCAAGAATTCGAATTAGATATTGCGAAGATGGTGCGATTTGTCTACCCATCAGCTCCGGAATACATTATTGAATGTTTGGCCATTCAAGCATTTGTAGATGGACTTCGTGACCATGAAATGCAAAGAACACTTCGTTTAGCCCGTCACAAAACATTGGTCGATGTCTTGTCCGCTGCTCTTGAATATGAAGCGGCTACGCTGGCTTCTGGTGAATACAGTGAAGTAAGGACTGTAAAAGAAGAAAAACAGGTAAATAAATTGGAGCAACTGTTTCACATGATAAAAACCCTTTTTAAGAAGCAACCGAAGACTATTAGGTGCTGGAATTGCGGTGAAATGGGAAATGTAAGCATTTCGCGCAAACGCCCAAAGAACACTACGAATCGAAAAACCATGCCGGTGGCTGTACAGGAAGGAACGGTGTTGCCTGAAAGTAGTGAAACTACTAAGAGTAACGCGGTTGCAAGGAACTGTAGAGAAAGCAACACCTGTCATGGCGGAATCTTCGAAGCGCAATGAAGGTGTTGGTCAAGGAACTCTGATTAGAAAGGGGTTGTCCACATCTGCTAAAGAAGTTACAGTACGAAGAACGTTGGTTGTCAGCGATGAGTGGGCTCCTGTCAAACTGAGGGAAAAACAAGAAAACGATCCCGTTCTAAAGAAGATAAGAGAATGGAAAGAAGAAAATCGTCGACCTACTTGGCAAGAAGTAACGAAATTCTTCCAGTAGTTAAATCATATTGGGCTCAGTGGGACTCTTTTATATTGAAACATGGTTTATTAAAACGAGTACTTGAAAATGATGATGGGTCCCAGAACAGAAAACAGTCATTCCAAGGAGTATAAAGTATCCGAAGTACTTCGTCAGTTACGCGACAGTCCATCAAGACATCTCGGTGTTAGGAACACCCTTCAGAGAGTTCGGGAAAGGTTTTATTTTATGAATAGTTCCGATGATGTAAAGAACTGGTGTAAGAAATGTACCAGCTGTGGTATGAGTAATGGACCTCAGCGATAAAGGAAGGCTCCCATGAAGCAATACAACGTTGGTGGCCTTAGATATTGCTGGACCATTCCCCATGGCCGAGAATAGTAATAAATACATGATGGTTATTATGAATTATTTCACGAAGTAGATGGAAGTCTACGCCATTCCAAATCAAGAGGCCGCAACTGTTACAGATCTGTTGATAAACGAGTTTATTTGTCGATTAGGAGTGCCCCTGGGAGATCCACAGTGACCAAGACAGGAATTTTGAAAGTCAACTTTTTTGTGGAATCTGTGACAGACTTGGCATGAAGAAAACCAGAACCACAGCATTGCACCCACAATCCGATGGAATGGTAGAGCGAATGAATAAGACCATTGGAAAATATCTGTCAAAAGTAATTTCAAACCATCAGCGAGATTGGGAACAGTATCTTTCGCTCTTTGTAATGGCTTATAGATCCGCTGTCAATGAATCAACACCAGCAAAGGTCCTGTTTGGGTGTGAGATGAGACTACCGTACGACCTTGAGTTTGGATGCCGACCTGGAGAAGATGTAGCTGGTGAAGATTATATGATCCAGTTACGAAGAAGAATGGACGACATACATGAATTGGTCCGCTCGCATCTTCAAATCGCCAGCGACAGAATGAAGAAGCGATATGATACCCAAGCCACAGAAAGTTGTTTCAAGGAGGGCGACAAAGTCTGGCTCCATAACCCAAAAAGACAACAGGGTTATTCTCCGAAGCTTTAAAGGTCTTGGGAAGGTTCGTATCTTATTAAGAAAAAATCAATGATGTCATTTACCGTATAAGTAAGATCCCAAACCAAAGGTAGTGCACCAAAACCGGCTGGCGCCATTTGAGGGTGACCATGAAGAGGAAGATGTAAACCAGTTGCAAGAAATACCTGAACTTGTCTTTGAAAAATTTATGGGTGCATATGGAGTTATCGGAAAAGCAAAACATGGTGTTACAACCGAGCAACAACAAGACCTGCTCTCGTTTCGTAAAGATTAGTCGCTGGTACACAGCACTTCCGCCAACATCTACGACGCTCGAGGTCTGGCATCTGTATTCCGGAAGAAGTTTGGTCGATTGCCAGAACTTCAAAATCAGTTACCAGCTTCTGGAAAAGCATTGAAACTTCAAGATGGATCGCATTATCTTTTTCATTTGGTAATGAAGAACACCTTCCGAGATCGATTCACCTATAAGGATGTATGGGAAGCATTACTCAGTCTGAGGGAGCATATACTGGAGTTCAATGTACAGAAACTAGTTATACCAAAGATAGAGAGCAACCAGCTGAATTGGAGGATCATTAGAAACATGGTGGAAGTAATCTTCCAAGATACCCAGGTTGAAATACTGGTCTGCAGCCATTCTCCCAGCGTTCAGGTTATAATGGAGACTGTCCCTTGTTACTTCCATGCAACTGGAAATTGTAAAAGAGGATCTGTAGTCTGTGCGTAGAATAAATAATATACATGTGGGTATAGAAAAAAATCATAATGTATTCAATCGAATTAGTTCTGATAGTTCTTTTATTATTTGAAACAGTATACACCTAGAATACTTTATTAAGACATCTGAAATATGTTTGTCCTGGGGGGCGGTAAAGTAGTCCGCGGGCGATAAAGGGGCACTTTACGCCCGCTAAACGTATTTACAATCTAGACTTTATCGGCCGGTCGTGCATAAAAAATATTAATGTATATATATTTATAAGCTTTTTCAATGCAATTAATATTCTAGTCTTTGGCAATAACTTTGTTGTTGATTTTTTTTACCTTGCAAGTTCAACTGTGCCCATTCTATAGGGGATGCGACATTTTGACGTTACTCTCGTTTGCATAAGGAAAGTGCGTGGTCCCTTTATTGTATTTTCAGAACATAAATAGTAACACGAATACTGATACTTTCAGCTATTGCCAACTAATTTGAGAACTCGCAAAATCATTTAATTTTTAAACGAAATGGAATGGCCAGGGTCGATGTTTACATGCATTACGTTCACGCCAATTTTCACGTAAACACATCTTTCCAACTCAAGGAATTAAATCAAAATTAAAAGAATAATGTATATTATTTTAGATTATTTCATTCACTTATTTCTAAAATATAACTACTAAAAATTACTCGTATCCATCAAATTACAAATAATTATTTCCGCAAAAAAAATGATGGGCAGGTAATTATGTAATTTCTGTCGTAGAAATGATTTTATTTAAATATTTAATGTTATAACTAGCGATATTTTTAATCTACCTCGATTTAATATAGTTATAGTGTTACATGTTACTTTTTAATAGTAAATTAATTAAATTCGCTGACCCACATATTACGAAACCGCGAAACCACATAATTATTAATTAGTTAGCTGAAACTTGTAAACACTTTATATTTCTAGAAATGTTTGTAATTGATAGTAGGATTCATATCGAGATATGATAATATCATGAAGAAACCTAAATCTCATGGATATAGAATTATTTTTTTCTGATAATTTAATATACGAGTTTGCGGTGTAATCATGTTATCATTTATTAGACCAAATCATTTTATAAGCATTAAGAATGGCCGATAGCCACAGAGAGACCATCGGATCATTTTGTGACGTTAATAATAATTCATAATAACTCAGTCTAGATGAGTGAGAGGGAGGGGGACAGGGGGCAAAATCCCCGGGCCCCGGGCACGGCCCTGCAGCTCAGCACCTTTAGCTGAGGACGTTTTTATATATTTTTTTTTTAGAAATTTCACACAGAAAGGACTTGATTTTTTATAAAAATACCCCGCTATTCCATTTCGCAAATCTGCCAACCCTATATAAGGTGTTTTACCCCAGGGCCCCACCATGGCACTCGGCGGCCCTGCCAAAGATACCCAAAGTGATGTCGTCTCTATATCGACCCCCCAGGGGCGGACATTGACCTAAAATTTTAGGGGTCCATGTGAACGAAAAAATGGATTGGGGGTCTACCCACGATAGTCGATCTCATTATTTGAAAATGTATTATAGCAAAAAGTTTATGACCACGTGATAAACCCAAATATAACATCATACATCAGGGACGGAAGTTTTTGGATGTTAAAGATCCAAATTTGAAACGTAATTTAATCATGTGCAAACTAGACAATGCCTATTTAACAGATTTATTCAGTAAATTTAATTAAATTAACTTGCAGTTGCAATGTGACAATTTAAATTTGATCAAAACAAAGTCCATATCAGCTACAGTGGCTTCAAAAAATATACTTGATACTTATCCCGCATTATGGAATATCACGAGAAACTTTTTAATTTATTTTACGTTTTCATATCTAGTGGAAAAAGGTTTCAGTCTAAGAAAAAAAAAGAAACAAACTGGATATCAAACAGAGATTTAAGATTAAACTTCACTATAGTCTATTTTTATGTATGAGAGAGTATTAAAATAATAAAGCGTTCGTAATCTATAGGCGTACCACTTTTTTTAGTAGACAGTTAAAATATTTTTTGAAGTTATTCCTCGAGTATACACTTATATTTTCACCTAATTAACCTGCTTATAACTTCTAAACAGCTGAAGGTAAAAAAGTGCAATTTTTCCACAAGGTATGTTAAGAATATTGTGTCAAACGGGTTATGTAGGTATAAGGGTTTAAACTTTGACTTTTAAACAACGTTACGTTCATAAATAATAATTTTAATATAAAAACTACTTCTTACCTACAAATCCAAATCAGAATCGAAATCAGAAGATGAACTGTCGCAACCAATATTTACAATGAGTGGCTCGATCATTTCATCAGTAATATTGTCCAACTTCCAAATTTTCTCTTCTTCTTTAATCGTATGATTTACTGCCTTTTCCCAGTTTTCAGGCTTCACATTATTTACAGCCTCCAAAAACAACTGTTTAACATCACTCATTTTAAAAGAATTATTTTTTCTTGAAACTTCTCCCTTTATCTGTGCCCATATCAGTTCAATCGGGTTTACTTCGCAATGATATGGTGGTGATCTAACCACCGTCATCCCACGATTTTTTGCAATTTCATCAATTTCATATTTTTTGAATTTCTCTTTATGAAGGGAACACAAATGATACAGTTCTTTTCTCACAGAACCGGGATGGAACTTAATATTCTTTGAATTTAGCCAATTCTGTAAATCTTTTTTTAACCACTTGGTTGTGGGCATTTTTTCTATAAGTCTCGAGTGATAACTTGCATTACCCATTACTATTATACAGTTCTGAGGAAGAAGATCTATAATTTGTTCGAACCACTCTTTAAAGACATCAGCATTCATGTGCTCATGGTAGTCACCCGTACGAGTAGATTCAAAAGTCAATAAACCACCTTTAACAAAACCGTTTGAACTACCGATGTGTACTATTATTAGTCTGCGCCCCTTTCCTGATGGTGGATTTAAACCAGTAGATAAATTATTTAAAAAAGCCTGTCTTCGACTTGTAACAGTTTCATCTTGCCAAAATTTATTTGGTTTATGTCCCTCGTTGATCCATGTTTCATCTAAATAAAATCTATTTCTTCTTTGGTTTCTCATTTCTTTTATAGTCCTTAGGTAATTTCTTCTCCATACTACAATATCGCTTCTTTCTATTAAAATAGACTTTCTGGAATGCTTTTTCCATAGAGAACCTATTTCTTTTAAAAGTTTCCATAGTGTGCTTCGACTCATTTCAGGGTAATCCTTATCATCTCAAACCGTGGCAAGACTTTGTCTACTGTTGGAAATTCTTTTCTAAAGAAGAACGCATGCACTTTCCTTCGAAGTCTTTCTTTCAAAAGATTTTCTAATTGAAATTTTGGTTTTCCTGGAGCTTTACGTGCTGTTTGAAACTCGCCACATTTCTCTTCTTTAACAACTCTGTAAATCGTAGATTTCCCAACACCAAGCGTACTACTAACTAATTCCACTGTGTCATCAACACTTTTACATAAATGTTTGTCTGTAAATGATTTAAAACAATTAAATATTAATGTTTTTTCATTAACTGTTAAAAGACCGATTTTTTGTCGTTTACGCGGCCCTTCCAAATTTTCCATGATCACACTAGAATTCACACTGCACCTTGCAAGTTGCAACTAAACGACATTTAGTAAACTGTCAAGAATGCACAACTTGGACCTCCTTACTAAATGGAAAACCTATAATCGCATTTTCACTAGTAATACCACTAGAGGTCAAATTATTTCCGGAAATTTTTTCGAGCTCATGAATATTTTTAGAAAATTTCCCTCGTCTGCGACTCGGGAAATTTTCAAAATATTCATGAGCTCGAAAAAATTTCCTGATATTAATTTGACCTCGCGTGGTATTCGGTAAGAAAATTCCACGCCGAATTATGGTTGAAAATTAAATATTTTTAAATTTTATTTTTCGTTTCTCAACAATGCAAATTATTTTCTCCAAGTCACCAGTGAAACATAAAAGGTGTTGTCGCCTTGATTGTTGAGTTGTCATGGTAACTAAGTGAGACCCTAACCTCGAATATAATTTGTTTTGAAGTTGTCAAGCGGCCCGACGTAAAAAATGTTTCGCTGCAATTATTTAGGCCTTCAAATTGCTTATTTCTACTCATTGTAGTTGCATGGGAATACCATTTGAAAATAGAAAATAGTATATTCTTTAATTTTACGTAAGTTTTGAATAACTACAAGTGGTAGAAAATTGTTTTTCTGCGTTTTTATTAACATGCGTTATGAGCGCTTTAAAATGGTATGAAATTCATAACCAGCGTCAGCAAGCATCAATCGTAGGCGGCTGTGATCATTGTATTTTGACAGTTCAAAACATTAAATAACTCGCGTTTTGTTGCGATAAAGAATATTGCACAGCAAGTAAAACCAACAAAATTACCTATTTGTTTAAAAATTAATCGATTTGAAAATCATACGCTATGCAAAATATGCGTGAAATTGTCTGATGTAATGATCAATCATTGCACCATGACTTACTTACTCGGATTAATAGAGGATTGTGGCTCCAACTTGAAAAACGAAAATTTGTTCCGAATTGTCCACGAATATTTGCACCCAAACTACGCGAAATTCAAAGTGTTGAATGGGAAAAAGGTGAATAAATTAGTGTCTAAATATTATATATATTTTATTAGACATAGACACATAATTCAAAGTCCTGCATTTTCGCCATTAAGAAGAAAAGAAGTGGCCGAAAAATATAGAAAACACTTTAGCATTGTAACTAAAATGTATCAAAACTAAACCTATTATGTGAACAAATAAAAACCAGTCTGTCAAAAATGGTCTGTTATTGTAAACGTCAAAAAATTTCCAGTATAATTCGCTGTTGGGTACCCCACGAGAAAAAAATTTCCACTAAAATACCTCCGTTGCCATGGTGATCTGTCAAAAACACGTATTTTGATTGGTTCAAAATTACAGGTGTGGAATTTTCGGTGAAATTTGTTGGGAAGGTATTTATCTGCTTATAATTCGATTACTGTAAGAAATTCTTGGAATTAAAATAAAACAAAATTGGCAAATAGGTACTTATTGAAAATAATCTTTAATACACAGGGCTTTTGGCCTGTCCAAACCTTTTTCTATTGTCCTGTACAGCTTATGTTTATAAAGGACCAATAAAAGAACCAAAACTTGTAATAGCTCAGGTACATTTATTACAATTTTAGGAAATATTTAGATTATTCTGTAAAAATATTTAAAATGACCGTAGTTTTGCATTAGAAATGCTGTTTTATTACTCTCTCATACATAAAAATAGACTATAAATTGATGCGAAATATTGAAAATGTATTATAAAAGCACCACTAAAAAACGTTTATTTTTACTTACTGATTTTATTTAATACATAATATGCACTTAATTTTATTTTGGTTCGTTTTAATTTCTATAAAATTTAGACATTTTCTGATTATTAAGATTAATCAAGAATAATATAAAACAATAAAATATTTTTTAATTGGCCATTTCGATGCAACCCAGATGTAGGTACCTATATCGTATTAATACGTTAAATTACAGTTAGGTATCATACTTTCTTCGGTTGTTTTGGTTAATATAGTATGTCAAGGTAAACTCGCTGCAACGTGGAACAGTTAGTTGTAGTTCTGTTCTTTAAAATGTTGTAGAGCTGACGACCGGTTTCTGCAGATAAAATTCTTTCGAGAATTAACAGAGGATGCATACACGATATACTACAGTCAATGACCACTAAAAACGAGGTTTTAAAATATAAATTCATATATCGAATCATATATTTTATATCCTTTTATAAACATTTACAACACAGTTTAGATATACAGGGTAGCTGTTAAATACTTTAAATGAATATATGTTATTTGCGCTTGGAGAAGGAAATTCTTGAATTAAAAGTTTGTAATATTATATTCTCTGTAATTTTGTAATGTAATGTAAGATTTCCCTAAAATGGTCCGTATTCGAGAAATTTGACAAAAAGTGCAAAATTCAAATTTTTAAAAAAATTGTTCAAATAAAAGTTGCTTGTGATGTCATTCTCTAGAGGACTTGTAGATCTTAACTAATTATTAAGAGAAGCAAAATATAATTTTCCTGCAAACAAGCCAGTTTTCATTTTACAGGGTGATAAAATGAATTACATAAATCCCTTAAGGTAAAGACTTTAATTTAAAAATTTGTATATTAGTTAATCGACATAATTCACTTTATTTCGATAAATTATGGTAACTTATTAGCTAGAGCTAAGAAAACAATTTTATTCCAGACTTTTTGGTTGATCTCTTGGTTGATCTCTGTAGAACGCTCCATTTCCGAGATTTTTCAGCTTTAGTCCTACTCAAACAAGAAATTCCAAAAATGCAAATTTTTATTAAGGGCCGATTTCATAATTAATATTAAAAGGTCCATTAACTAATGGGGTCATTAAGTCCATAAGATCTTGATCCCATTAGTTAATGGACCTTTTAATATTTATTATTGAGTGAGACTAAAACTGAAAAATCTCTGAAAATGTTACATAGAGATCAACAAATAGCGTGAGAAATAATTATTAAACTTATCTTTTATAAAATACAGGGTGTTCAAAAAGTTTGGATTAAAATTAATTTCACAACCCTTGATTCTACGCCAATGGGTTATCGTAATTTATTAAAATGGAATGTATTAACTAATAATGACGATTAAATAACATATACTTATTTTTAAGTAAAAAATCTATGCCGTAAGGCAGTGGTCGCCAACCTCTCAATGTATTGAGCTACTTTGTTAATTTTGGAATAAACAGCGAGCTACCCACACGGAAGCCACGTAACGCAACGTAAATGAAATAATCCACGGTTAATTTATCATTATATGTATTTATTTTACTATTTAACTGGTAATACATAATACATACGTACTAATAATAAACTAATAACAAAATAACTAATATTACTAGTACGTACTTGTTCATAGCTACATTCCTACCTACCAAACGAAGGTGTTTGAAAAATAAACACAAACTTTTATCCAGCCACAACGGCATGTCACGTAAGATTTAAAAATAGTTAATAATAACAACAAAAAAGTAACGCACTATCATGAACATAAACATTGAAAAATAAAAAAGCACGTTCAATGAGAAGGCTGACACTCAGACTCATCGATAATTTTTTTAATGTTTGCAGTATAATTTGATACAGCCATTCGAATACAATTATCCAAATGTTCATCTGTAAGTCGATTGCGATATTTGTTTTTAATAAACTTCATATTGGAAAAAGAAGATTCACACAAATAGGTTGAACTGAATAATGCTTTCACTTTAAAGGCAACACGGCATAGAACTGAATATTTGTCTTTACTTACAATAGGCCAGAAACATTTGATACTTGAGACTAACGATTTTAAGGCTAAATCATTTTGAAACTCAATTACTTCCATTTCTGTTGCAGCGATGTCTTCGCCAAAGTTCTGCATAACACAAGTTGCAAACTGTTGGATATCAATTTCCATAAAGGGTGAAACAACAAACTGCGCTACTAAAGCCATTTCGTTGAAATTCTTAAAACGATTTTTGAAGTTATTCTTCAGGGTAGAAACTATTTCTACATGATATTTGCTGTCATAGGGTTCTAATGGATTTTGAGATATTTTTTCTGAAAGAATGAAAAATGCTTGGCATCGCTGTTAATTAGGTTTTGTTCTCAAAACTCCAGCTTTTTGATAAATGCTTTTATATCAGAAATCATTTCCGCTAGTTCTTTGTCTCTCCCCTGAAGCTGCAAATTAAGTTCGTTTAATTTCTCTGTAATGTCCACGAGAAAACCAAAATCTCTAAGCCAGATTGAATTTTCTAGTTCCGGAGTCGGTTCATCGCGTTGTTTGAAAAATTGAACTATGCCAGATAGGACATCATTAAAACGTTTCAGCACCCGTTCTCTACTTAACCATCGGACTTCAGAGTGAAGGAGTAGGTTCCCGTATTGACAGTGAACTTCATCGGCCAAGTTTTGAATAATCTTCTTTGTAACGCTTGAGCTTTAATCTTATTCACAATTTTTACTACCAGTTTCATAACGTTGTTTAGTTTCAAAAATTTTCCACATAATGCTTGCTGATGGATAATGCAGTGGTAACAGAGAAATTGCGGAAAAGTTTCATCTTTACGACATAACGCCACCAGACCCTTATCACAACCCACCATAGCTGGAGCGCCATCGGTTGTCAAGCCTACCATTTTCGATATTGGAATTTTCTCGGAAGAAATAATATTTTTTAAATGAGAAAACAACTCCTGTCTAGTAGTGTGTCCTTTCAGTGTCCTTTTCAGTGTCCTGACGAGCACGGCCATCTGGGCAGTGTCAACGACATCTGTTGATTCATCCAGTTGAAGTGAAAAATAAACACATTTATCTAAGTCAGTTCTTAACTGTAAAAAAATTTCATTACTCATTACTTCTACACGTCTCATCACTGTATTAGCAGAAAGTTGCATAGATTTTATAGCTGAAACTATCTCGTCTTTATTTCTAAAGTTGGCAAATAACGAATCAGCAGCTTCTAAAAACGCCTGTTTCATCATTTCCCCGTCTTCATAAGGTTTGTTTTTTTGTGCAATTATCTGGGACACACGGTACGATGCTTCAGTTGCAGCCTTATTTTTGTCGACTGTTCTTAAAAATATTGATTGTTATCCAATTAACTGCTTTTTAACTGTTTCAGTTTCTCCTTTCTGGCGGCAGAATGTAGTGGGAATGCTTTTTCAAAATTAGAATGTACAGTTTTATATATTTCCGTTTTTAGCAACGGAGACCGAAGTATTACATAACAAACACACATTTTTATCTTTAACTTCTGTAAAAAAGTATTGTTCTTCCCATTCCGAATAAAAGTGGTATATGTCTTTACCTTCTTACAACTGCTTGCCATAATATTATTTTTTGTTGTTCTCTACTAACCCAACCGCTGGACGTTGGTTACGCGTTCAGTTTTAAACTAAGCGCAATGTCGCCGCGCCGTGCGTATTTATCCCGTTCGCAGATATTTTTTTCTTAACCATCCTCCCGAGTCCTACCGCTTGCCGAGTCCTCACTTGCTGCGTATGCGCGTACCGTTCTTTGATTTGATTGAAAAGTGGACATATTTCTTATTATTGTCGTACCAGTTGAAAATAGGTTATGTTAAAAATGCAGAAAGATGATGATATAATAATAATAATATGTATTCAAGAAAATATAAATAAATTGGAATAGTTACAAGTATAAATACAAAGTTTAATAATTATTCAAATGAATACCTAGTATAAATACAGAATAATTAGACATTGATAACTCACTCTGATGCATTATAATGTCTGTGTGCAAGCTAGTTTATGTTTCGATTTAGAATGTATAGAAATAAATAAATAAATAATAAAAGAAAATAAAGGTATCTTCGTTTCTCACTTTTGTAAGCAAGGTATATAGGTATACTTATAAGTAAAAAATAGAGTCCGGTACGCTTTAGGTACGACGGAATTTGAAAAATTAATTTAAACAATAAAAAGTACCCATTCTATAGAATAAATTTCTAAAAAAATGCTGATAACAGAATGTTTTCTAAGAAAAGTTAAGATTTTGATATTCCTAACCTAACATTTTATCATTTTCTTACAGTTTTGCCAAGAGTTTCACTACTTTACACCTTATACTACATAAAATATGTGAATATTAACAAGACTGAAATATTTTTATATCGTAAAATTAATTAATTATTTAGGACAAGGAAAATCTTTATAAATAAATCAAAATATTATTTATTTATTAAATAATTTCAGTTAGTTACAAGATAAAATACGTAAATATTGATATTACCCATTCTTTAATTGTGAAAAAAATTACGATAAAAGTAAATTTGATAAAATTTTCTTATCCTTTTTTTTAGAAGTATACAATATGTACCTAATGGGTAATTTTTAGTGTAATCAATTTTTTTTTTAAATTTTGAGTTACCTAAAGCGTACAGGAGCCAAATTATATGTTCAGTATTTGTATAGTTCTTGATTCATTCATTTACTAACAATTTTAAAATCTAAATTTTTAGAAAGTAGAAGAATCTCGAATTGAGTTTCGGTAAAACAATCCTCATAAGGGCATCGAAAGAATGGATTTTTTTAACACTACTGAAAAAAAAAGGAAAATACTGAACACCTCAAGGTTGGAGGTTCCAATGAAAATTTTATATAAACCCAACAATTAGAAAATAAAATTGTACGAAACAAAATCAACTTTAAAAGGTACTCCCCAATTATTTCAAATGCGTAAACGCAACATGTGAGGGACTCGGAAAGCAGGACTCAAAGCAATCCTGATCGTTCTCGAACACTGACGCGCTGGTCTGGCTGGTCGGTTCTAGCCGATTCTAGCTTGATGGCGTCAGCGGCAGATCGCTCACCGCAACGTTGCCGCTGTTTATGTTTAATATTATGACAATTAAATTTTTTTGTGGAATTTTCGGAAGCTTCTCTGATTATTGAAGTTTGTATTTTTTAAATTAAAATCGTTGTGAAAGCTACCAGAATTGCCTCTGCGAGCTACCGGTAGCTCGCGATCGACAGGTTGGCGACCACTGCCGTAAGGGAAGATATTTAGAATATAATGTATTCATGAAATTTACTTTATCACCTTATAGAATGAAAAGTGGGACGTTTTTAGCTTTTCTTATTAATTAGTTAAGATCTACAAGTTACGGTACTTTATTCTGAAACACCCTGTATATAAAAAAAAATTTTTGAGTGAGATGTATATGGAAAATGTACGCATTTATTTCATCCTCTAAACATTTACAGGGGTGATACAATAGGTTGTACAAAATAACTGGAAGAAACCTGTAATAACTAGATAGGAAAGTCATGTGTTGGACACATCAGATTTTATTAAATTTGACGACGGACGTTGCTACCAATTTACTTCAACCTTCAGCCAGACTCCAGACAGCCACTGCCTGTATTTATCTATGCTGTAAGCTGTAAACAGTCCACCAGCGTAAGTAAACTGATATTGCATAAACAATGTTTGAGGCACCGAGGTTTAAACAGTCAGATATGGTGGGAAAAGAACTGAGAAGCGATTAGCAAGATATTTAAATATACAGGGTGTTTCAAAAAGGTATGTCATAAATTCTTCCACAGATAGATTACCAAAAAATAAGTGGATTTGGTGTAGTCAACTTCTAAAAGTCCCCGTATTACACAAGTCGTCGCAATATGCTAAATTGTATAGTCAGCAAAGCGACTGGGCAGGGGGATTCGAGAATGAATTAGGCAGATCGGTTGAGCATCTCAAAATAGATAGATATAAAGAGTTAAATGTTAATATTTTAAGTAATATAAAATTAATTCGTTTTACGTGGATTTTATTGACTTTATTGGCTATATTTACCTATATCAAAAACTGGTCCCAACAAAATTTCAGGGTGTTAAACTAACATTCAGAAAAACGTTTTTTTTTTTTGTAAAAAGTTTACTGTTGCGAGTTTTTCTTCGAAATTTTTGCCAGGCAGTAGATTTGAAGGCCCAATATTCTAAGGAGAAAAAAAATTTAAAGTTGGGGGTTGGGTACCTTTTAACTCCCCGCATTTTTTTTTTGACATAAAGAAACTTGCTTTATCGATCCTAAAATCAAAAAGAACTATGAATTTTTAAATTTTTTTTATAGCAAAATGAACTTTGTATCTTTCTTAGTTAACGGGCTATTTACAATTTTTTAACTGAATTTCTAAAGCAATTCGTCCTTCCTGGACTTAACATAACAAAACTAAGAGTAGGTCAGGAGTTATTGTACAAAAAACGCATATAAATTTCAGTGATGTGCCTAGGGCTGTGCTTGAGCTGCCCCTGCAAAAATTACCTCTTTTATTTATATTTTTGTAAAAAAGGTGTAATATTGGATTGGCACCACAAAAATGGTGTGTCACCCGTCCTCATGGGTTCACCATGCCACTGATAAAAATACACGTTAGTTGGGAAATGTATTTATTAAATTTAATAGTAAATAAAAAAGTTATTTTTTTAATTAAACAATTAACAAAAAATTAACAATTAAAAATAAACATTTGGTAATAATTATTATACATATTTTATAAACTATTTAATTTAGTAAATATTCAACATGTCCTCCTCCTTCTTAAATACAAAAATATAAATAAAAGAGGTAGCTTTTGCAGGGGCGGCTCAAGCACAGCTCTAGATACACCACTGATTTTTATATGCGTTTTTTGTACAATAACTCTTGACATACTCTTAGTTTTGTTAATATGTTAAGTCCAGGATGGACGAATTGCTCTAGAAATTCAGTTAAAAAATTGTAAATAGCTCGTTAAATAAGAAAGATACAAAGTTCATTTCGCTATAAAAAAAATTAAAAATTCATAGTTCTTTTTGATTTTAATATCGATAAAGCAAGTTTCTTTATGTCAAAAAAAAAATACGGGGAGGTTAAAAGGTACCCAACCCCCCAACTTTTTTTAAAGGGGTCGCTTTAATTTTTTTTCTCCTTAGAATATTGGGCCTTCAAATCTACAGCACTGGCAAAAATTTTGAAGAAAAAATCGCAACAGTAAACTTTTTACAAAAAAAAAAAACGTTTTTCTGAATGTTAGTTTAACACCCTGTAACTTTGTTGGTAGCCAGTTTTTGATATAGGTAAATATAGCCAAATCCACTTATTTTTTGGTAATCTATCTGAGGATGAATTTATGACATACCTTTTTGAAACACCCTGTATAGAATATACATTTCATATAAATCATGAAAGTGGCTGAATACAGGAAGTTTCGCTAGACATGTTGTTGTTTGTTTCACGTTTATTTAATAACTGTCACTTCAATAATATTAAAATTTGATTTTGACACAATCAGCAATGTATATTACACACAGTCATTTTTTTTAAACACAGCCTTCTAGACATATTTATGGTATATTAGTTTGTGCAACAAGAGTGAATATGATAGCCATATCGCACGAAGACGAAATTTGAGCACGACGCCGTAGACGGAGCGCGCAATCGTCTGAGTGCGATGTGGACAATCCATTCGAATTGTACAGTATATTTTTTCTACGACCCACTAACGAAAATTTACAAATAAAAAAATATTTTAGGTTATTAAGACAAATAATTTAAAATAATTTATGACTTTTAATAATTTTTAAATAAAATAAACGAAAATCGAACTCCAATCTTTCATGTGGAAGGCAAGAACGTTAACCAGAAGACCACCTATTCTTTTATTTTTGACGCTTTAATACGCTTTAATACTCGTAATTAAATTGACTTCATATAGTTTTATTTAAATTAACAAATTATTTATAATTATAGACGAAATAAAAACAGAAATGCAATTATTTATCGATTCTACACAAAAATAGCCCATTTTAATGTATGTTTAATCTCAATAACTAAAACATATACTGACAATTAGTTTGACAGAATTGTCACTTATTTAAAAATTTTGATCAAAATATGAACAGTGATTGGTGGATTTCATTTTTTTGTAGTGTTCTCACTACCTAGAATGGATATGAAATATATTCATTCAGTTGAAGGCAATAGCATACTTTTTTGTTTTGTAATCTGTGCGTAGATAAGCTAATATCCATGTGGATATAGAAAAACTTTTTTATTCTCAAACTGCAGTGTGCCTTTGATACACTAAATAACGTGATTTCTAAAACAAAGCTGCGAGCAAAGCTGTTAAGTTTTGTATCAAAGTAAAAATAATGTTTCAACAACTGGATCAAAGTTTTATCTGAAACCTACGTGTGATTAAACTTATACCTACAACAATGAAGGATTAGTCAGTTTCGTAAGCAAATCAACATGGGTGTGTTTAATAATCAATTGTCTATAAAATCATTGATATGAGAAAGATTTTTATTGCAACTGAGTCACATTATTTAATTATTATACTAAGTAAAACTTTTAAAAGCAAATGGATAATAATTTCAATATTATTTATAAGTAAGTGTAGTATATATTCTAAGATTGTATATGATTCGCTGATGTCGCATATATGAAGGCGATAACAAAGCATTCAGCTACAGACCTTTATAGAAATATAATATGCTTAAATGACTAAATGACAGTAGTGTTTTATTTATAACCTCAACATTTATAATAATAATAATGAGGCTGAAGCTAGCAGACAAACTGCGCGGCGGTCCCTTAATGTTTTGATATTGTTATTCCGCAAAATCTTTGTCTTAGGTGGACTTTAGTATCATAAAAGTTTAGAAATACATCAAAATTAGTGTATTTATTGAAAAAACTGGATTAATTCAATTTGAATTATTAGTTAAAATAAGATAATCTTACACAAAGACGGGGACAAAACAAACACATTTACAATGTCATTATAAATATAATTTTTATACCAAATATTCTTTATGTTTTTTGTTAAATGATTAAACAAAAATTAATGGCCCAGCAATGATTCAAAATATATTTTTTTTTGGTCTTTTTAAAGTCAGGTGTTTTGTCGTCAAACGACTATGAGAACAAAGTGACCAAAAAAACACATTTAGCACGAGATTACAAATACGATTTTTATACCAATAATTGAGTACACTACTTGCTATAAAATAAATAAAAAATTATTAAATACCAAGACATCTAAATATAGTTTTTAGGTCTTTAAAGTCAAGCGTTTCCGCGGATAAATATTACTCAATAAAACCAACAAAAATAAACATTTAACACGAGATTCCAAATACAATTTTTATACCAAAGATTCAATAAACAAGTATCAATAAAAAAATTAAATTATCAAATAGCAATATCTCTAAATAAATTTTTTAGGTCTTTAAAAATGCGCGGTTTCGCGGAAAAACATTATTCTACCAAACTATCAAAAACCAATATTTAGCACGAAATTCCAGATTTAATTTTTAGTACGAATGATTTAATACATTAGTATCATTAAAAATACAATAAATCATTACGTAGCAAGACCTACAAATACGTTTTTTAGGTCTTTAAAAATGCGCGATTCCGCGGTTAAACCTCACTTTATCGAAATGACAAAAACACTATTTAGCACAAAAATCCAGGTATAATTTTTAGAATGAATGATTCAATACATTATTATAATTCAAATAAATAATAAATTATTAAATAGCAAGACCTCCAAATACGTGCTAAATAGTGGTTTTTGTCATTTTGATAAAGTAAGGTTTAACCGCAGAATCGCACATTTTTAAAGACTTACAAAACGTATTTGGAGGTCTTGCTATTTAATAATAGATTATTTATTTGAATTATAATAATGCATTGAATCATTCATAATAAAAATTATACCTGGATTTTCGTGCTAAATAGTGGTTTTTGTCATTTTGATAAAGTAAAGTTTATTAATTATTTTTATCACTGTGATTTTAAATTACGGCAATATTCTCAAATACTAATCTTTGTTAGTCTTAAATAAAAGTAATATTATGTTTTTTTTTAATAATACTCCAACGCATTTACACCTAAAACACAAATTTTGAAAAAATGTCACGTGAGATTAGGGTAGAGGGGAAGGAGTTGAGTAAAATCTTACAAAACCCCACCAGGGGGCCAAAAAATCCTCAAAAATACCTCACGTAATTAATGGACACCCCCTAAATACCAATAATGTATTTTCTAGTAAATTTTCTTATACCAGTCTAAAAAGGTTATTTTCATTGAACCGACGCCACTGGTAGTTCGGTTTTATTTGGTCTACTAATTTTGGTCTACCAACTTCACACTGGTTCAATATAATTTAGATAAATAAACTGCAATCAAAAAAAAAAATAAATAAATAAAAAATTTTAGTGTCAGTTTGTCTGTAATTGTCAGTAGAACCAAAATTACGTCATCACTAATTTATTGTATTAAAAATGTTTTTAGACGTATTGTTAAAACACTAGAGATTATAGTGATATAAAAATAACTCATATTATAGGTAAGTACTACAAAGGTATATATGGTTTGGTTTATATTATAAATGTGCTAAAATCCGCTTCTAAATCCCTTTCAAATAAAGTGCCATAGGACCCCTCTCTTCCTGTTAAAAACAAATTGATAACTCTGGCACATGGAGGGGATTAAAGAAGAGGCAGAATTTTTTGTCACAGAATCCGGTTACATTCGACTTAAAAGACACACGAATTTCAAAAAAAAATTTGTACTATTAGAAAGTAAAGAAGTTATATATCATAACTATTAAAAAAAAATTGGAGATTATCCACGATTAAGCGAGAAATTTAATATTAAAATTGCACATTTTTAATCAAATATTTTGACTTATGGGTACAGGGTTGCCAAGTATTTTAATATGTAAGAAGATATAATTAATTTGTAAACTCGTAAATTATTATACTTTTATGATTTGTTTAGTTAAATAAAAATAATAGAATTTTGTGATAAAATACCGAAATCTGTATCAAACATCGCTCCTCGACCCCTAACACAGATCAAAGAATAATATCTGTTCATATCAACTCATACAATTGTTTATAAAATTAAACAGCAATCCTTTGTAAGTTTTTATAACTTACTGACATTTCACATGACATTTTTGAGTAATTTCTAAAAATACAATGTTACAAAATCATTTTATTTTACTCATTCAACATAAAATTTCACTCTAAATTCTCTGCTACCTGGTCATTCTGTTAATGCCCAGACTACTTAGTTTTTTAAATATTGCGGATAACGGCCGAAATAGTAACAAGTAATAAATTAATCTTGGCAACCCCGCTCATTATCCAGAAAAGAAATGCCAAATATTAAAATTTTCAAGTTTTAGGTTAAATTTAATAAAAGACTCGTTTTCTCATTTTCAAAAAGTATTTAATTAAAATATATAATTGATTTATACTTTTTTTTCGTATTTCCAAACCTAAGGTGAGTTAAAATCATACTTAATATCATTTAAATCAAAAAAATAAAGTGAAACTGGTCAAACAGTGTGTTCCTATAGTCGAACGTAACCCAAAAGAGCATTATTTATAATTGTTTTATGTATCATCAGCAAAATTTACTCAACCGTTGATATTAAGTACCTAATGTAGGCTCAAAAGAAGGTCAAATAATTATTTAAACTTCTAGAAGTTCTACAAACTAGGTAGGTATACTTTTTTTATTATACTTATACTACTTTTAATTTTATTATTATAATTTTCTATAGATCCTGAAATATTTTTGTTTAACACAACGCGAATGAAAAGAAAAAAAAATATCCTCTAAAGGCCTCCATCTGCGATGAAAGGAAATAAATATAAATTCCATTACATTATTCTACGTATAAAGTCCTTCATCTGCGATGTAAAAAAACTAATATCAATTCAATTACCTACAGCTACAGATTTACGTAAATATGTTTAGTTGGGTTAAGCATCGTTTCACAAAGGTGAACATAATTTAATTAACTAATTAGCAATAGAAATTGTAAATTGTATAGCTACTGCACTTACCCATTAAAGCATTATTAACTATTTGTTTAATCCACGAAAATCCAAAATAAATCAACAAAACACAAAACGCACACACGTAATTCGAAAATCAAAGATATTTAAAAATAAACAGTAAGCGGCGAACAAAAGTCTAGGCAACAACTACACGTAAATAATAAACGAACACTGACAGTCTGACGGCGTCATTCAACGCTCATCGTAAACTTGTATCTCCGATCTCCGGAATTTCCATTCTTCAATGTTGTTTGCCACGTTGCCGCATTTCTTTGTAAAAATTCCCTAAATAACGCATCGTATTTTATTATTTTTTAAATTAAGGTAGTTTACTCGTAAAACGGCTTTTCCTAACAATTCAATAAAATTGAAATATAAGGATAATGAAAGTGTCTTTTACGTAACTAAAAACAATTAAATTTTTTGACCGTCTGAAACGATGAGATATTAACAATCAAAATGTGCATAATTAACACTCTTGAAACCTGTCATGTACACAAGCAATGCACTTAAGTATTTCAAGATATCTCGAAAACGGTTCTTACCATATTTTTTTAAAAACTATTGTAATGTAAATCAAGAAGTTATAAAATTTTCTAAGAAAAACGCTGAATTTTTTAACCTTTTTGGTAAAATGGTATAGATTATTAAAATAAAAATATTTTTAAAGCAGTCGACACGTAGTTGCGTAAAATGATTACAACTTGGCAACATTGTAATCGCTACATTTAACGAGTGGTAACAAAACACTGGATCAGCTAAGAGATTGTTACAACCTCGCGACGTGTTCTTGAAAAATTAATTCGTCCACTGTATTTGAGAACTGGATCAGCGGTTCTGTTTTTACCAAAACAAACCATTAAAATTAGTATGAGGAAGATATATTTGCGACGTTGCCGGAATGATTTTATTTAAAATTATAACATCCATATATACACACAACCAAACTTATATTATTTTTCATAATTTTTGAGATTTATAAACATTTTTTTGTTTATGATTAACACTCAGTCCTTACCAAAGACTTTTAATGACAAATAACCCACATGGCAATAAAAATAATCAATTAGTTGACAAAATAAACACAATGGTATTTTTTTGGTTTCTGAAACGAAATTGGATTTAAATTTTTAATAACCAAAAAGCAAAAACAAAAAGAAGATTGGTAATTTTTGCAAT
Source organism: Psylliodes chrysocephalus (assembly GCA_927349885.1). NCBI lineage: Eukaryota > Metazoa > Arthropoda > Insecta > Coleoptera > Chrysomelidae > Psylliodes > Psylliodes chrysocephalus. The sequence goes on along the minus strand of OV651824.1, from coordinate 38,034,699 downwards.
CCGTGTTATCACCTCTAGCCCTTATGCAAGCTTCTATTCGCCCTTCTCATGCTTATTACTAAATTGTCAAAATTGTCTTGGGGTATGTTTTCCCATTCTGCTAATGCTGCATCCTTCTTTTGATCTGGTCCCAAAAGTGTTCGATAGGATTTAGGCCTGGTGAACATGCAGGACATGTCCAAAACTGTGACACCTTTCGTTTCAAGACATTCTCTAGCCACTTTGCTGGTATGGGAAGGTGCATTATCGTGCATAAAGATAAAATTATCCCCAAAGCCTAACAATTGATTCTAGCACTAAATCAACATACCTCGGACCGGTTAAAGTTTGTTGAAGTGGTACCAATGGAGTATTTGCTCCCAGCATAATATCGCCCCAGAACATTACAGTTCCTCCTTGATATCTTGGGACAGATCTGGCAGCGTGGAGTCTCGCTCATTTTCCTGGAACTCTGAGAACCCGAATTCAATGGTCATTTGACCTTAGACCAATTCTGGTCCCATTCGAAAAAAGAATATTTTGCCAATTCTCAATTGTCCAGTTTTGGTGTTGAAGGCACCAATTTAGCCAATTTTATTTTGCCTAGATAACGATGGGACCCACAACTGTCTCCTACTGTACAACCCTCGAGCGCGAAGTCTTTTTCTCAGGGTTTCAACTGAAACGTTTACACTTGTAGCTTCCAGAAGTTGTCGTTGTAGCTCTGGATGAGAAACACTGGGATTTCTTTTAGCAATTTGGCCCACAAAGCGATCCTGTTGTTCAGTTGTGACTCTTTGACGACTTTGTCTGGGCCTGTTCTTGAGAGTTTCTAGTTCCAAGTACCTTCTATATCTTTTCAATACAACACCTTGTTTATTAATTCTTTCCCTCTGCACATCTGTTAGTCCAACATAAGGCATTTTGTTGTTTTTTGGACCGAAATAAAATTACCGGATTATCGCGATTTTACTTCTGAACACAAAACTCACAAGATAATAAATCGCAGCAGTCGTTTCTTCTTTATTATCATGTTTGTTTTGAACAAAAAGCCTTATCTTAAAGTTGGATACCAAATTTTTTCCTTACAAAAAGTTTATTCAGAAATACACAGTGATGTGTATATAAGCTTACATATGTTGTGTACAATCTCTTACAAAAATAAAATTGTTTAGCATAGAAAATCTCGAACTTTTGGTATTTACCATTATGCGATATTTTTATGTACGACTGTCGCAAGTGAACTAACTTAAATGATTAAATTAATTTTAAAACATTTAAAATTCCCCCACTCGACCATTCACTGTTGGGTTCTAATTAACAGTGCTGTTCCTAAAGTGGCGCTGGGAAACACTAACAAAGCCTACACAGAACACGAGGCTAATGGCCGTAGTAGTCGACGCCGATGACACCAAATTTAAAAAAAAAACATTTAAGTCAATTATTATTTTTGTCACAATATTGAAATACCGAAAAAACAGGTATTTATTCTGTTAATCATCATCATCGCCATCATCATCGCCATCATCATCATCTCGACCATAGAAAAATAAAATCTCGACTATTTTATCTTCGGCAGGATCGGCCCCTCAAATGGGCGCCGTTCAAAAAATTTACAAGGTCAAAACACGGCGGGCTATAATCGAAAGTCATGGCGAAAAATCTAAAATTACAAATCCAGAGGGGTTCTAAACCATATTATGAAACCAAAAACTTGACACCGCTAAAAAAAATTATAAATCTTAAGAAAAGACAACCCAATTGTACCTAAGGTAACGTTAAAACTTAAACTAACAAGTAATAAAAGTTATTTTAAAAACCGACCTCAAAATCGTGCAGATACCATCACCATAGCTTGATCAAATTTATAGGGAACCACCCCTCTGAGATACCCTCTTACTAACAAAAAAATAATCATAGAAATCGAAAGGTGGTAAAGAATATTCGCTAAACATACATAAAGAATGAAGAGTTTGAGAATTTTCTCATGGACCTAATTATTAAATATTGACCAAATTTATATGGGACCACCCTTGAAGTACCCTCTTTCTAAAATAATGATTAAAATCGGACACCGTGTTAAAGAATTATCGCTGAACATACATAAAAAAAATGTTTCGACGAATTGAGAATCTCCTCCCTTTTTGAAGTCGGTTAAAAATAAAATTAAAACAGATGCAAAATATACTAAAAAAAACAATGATAAAGGAAAAAAATCAAATAAAATAAATACTATTATTGAAAAAAGCACTGATTAGTGCTGAAAGCTCTAAACGGAAAACACATGATTTTCATTAAAAGTATAAACATCCAGATACAATCTTAAGGCACCTAAAAACCCAAGAACCTACTAACAAAAATTATAAATTAAGGTGCAAAAATTAAAACAAAAGAAAACAGATTCCCTGACATCCTTTGTAAAGTACTAATATAAAATATACAGTTCTATAACAACGCCTCAACCAATTAGTACAACATATATGCAACAAACACAAAAAGAAACAATACGCTTGCATAATTTAGTCCAACATATTCAGTTTACTGGTTTTTTTTAATTTTACAGTTAATAAAATTAATTAATCAAAAAATAAGTAATGTAACCTACCTCACCCAGGTACCTTCATAATTTATTAAGTCCATTTTATTAAAGAAAAGTTGCATTCTTATTAAATTCAAATTCCTACATTTACGAAAAATCTTTTAATTAAATCCTATCTAAGATGCTTTAATAAATAAAAGCAATAATTCTGTTCGAGGTATCTCTAATATTACAGAAAAGATAAAAAGTTATACCATGAGAATTCGATCCAAAAACTTCCATACACATATTTATTTTCACGAAGTAATAATCATTAAAACACTTAACTTGCTTATCTTTCTAGTTTTGAAGATTAAGACCCATTTTCGGCAATATTTCGATACAACATTCCGAGAAGTTCTCAAGACGCATAATAAATCTACCAACCCTTTTTATCCACCCAAATTCGTTCCCACCGGAGCTACGACAAACTGACGTCACAAAAAACCATTAATACGGGTATAAATACCCAAACCCGAGGAATCGAGGGGCATTATTATTTTATATTCACTATTCAGTACCTTTTATAATCAATGCTCTTCTTAACCGACGTATACCCTACAATACCTCCTATAACTCCTATCCCCGAATGCTGTCAATGTTCAGACGCCCAACATCCCGACGCCCTACTACCTTTCTACACCCCCAACGCTGTCACGTCCCGCACCACATAAGCGTTTCCTACCTTACATCCATCTTGACAACATATCTCCCGAACGTTGTCACGCTCAACATCCCGACGTCATCTCTTTTATCCGACGCTCTACGTCCCTACTTTCCTACCTTTCTACGTCACGACGCTCTCTCTTATACGACGCTCTACGCACCGACGCCCTCTCTATGCCCCGCCGCTCTACATTCCTACCTTCAACGTCCCGGTGCTATACGTCTCGGTGCTTTACGTCTCGATACCCCTTCAATATTTCCAAACCAGCAACACTTCCACGTATCAATAACAATATGAAAACGTCAGAAATAGATGGTGAGTCAATAATTTAAAAGAGATTTATTATTATATTATTCATTATTATAGAAATGCATTGTTCATTAACGTCATATTTGGGCCGCTAGATGGACACGTCCTAGTATGCATTTGCCGTTTGATTATACCAGCCTAAAACTATTTATAAATTTAGTCTATCGAAGTGCCGATACACCCTCGCTAATAGCTACCGCTCAGTTGATTGGGGTAAATGACACTTCGGACGGCTAGACTCACATCTTACACAAATATGCTTGATGTCACTGCAGGGTTGGACTATCTGAAATAATTATCTCTCAATCTTCGCACCGTAGGTAGATTTGAACACAAGGGGTAGTTCGTTGGTATTGATCAGGCTCAATTCTAGTAGGACTACACTACATAACCCCTCCCCCTAGGTGAGGCTGAAACATAAGGGATATCCGTCTGTTATTGCAACGACTGTATCTTAGTACTGATAGTGCAATTCTGAGGACGTCTGCTATATATCCTCAAGAATTAGTCAACCGTATATATTTAATGGCAAGTGGCCTGTGGTCAGTTTATTTGGGCAGGACACATGGGTGAGAAATATAATTTCTCATTCCCCAATTTAAGTAATGGTATCGCTATTTTATTTGAAGATAAAATTAATAAGTTAAATATAATTTGAGTTTTATTTCATTCACAAATTTGTACCAAATTTTGCATCGATATCTGGTTTACCTTAATTAACATTTATCACATTATCGCCTGCGGCTCGTGCTGCAAACTTCATCTGCGTGAGTTATGACCTACTTTACCGCTCGTTAAATAATATAGGTACTATATTTAATGCTGTTCATTTTTAGTTAAAAAAAGTAATAATCTTTTATGAGGAGGTGGATTGACCTAGTGGTTAGAGTCATGACTTTAAGAACGAAGGATCTCATGTTTGAATCCCGTTGAATAAATTAAATATTAATTCTAATGCATAGGTAGGATTCCCCACTCGACCATGCATTCACTGCTGGATCCTAATAATTAACAGTGCTGTTTCTAAAGTGATGCTGGGCAACAGCAATAGCCTACACAGAACACGAGACTAATTTGAAACTAATTAGAATTTAATATCCGCAAAAAAGGACAAAACATCAGATTATGATTACAAATTAATGACTCTGTTTTTCATTGCATTCTTTTAATAATTTATTTTACGAAATATTAATATTTTTTATGGTTGCTCGATCTTAGAAATTTAACAAGGAAGTGTACAAATCAGTTTCTGAGAATTATCTTTTCATCATTATATGTTTGTAAAATACACTTGATAAAATGAGTCTATCTTATCGTTTATCATTATTTACGTATCTATGTTTGTTTATTTATAGGTTTAATGTTTATCAATACAAATACAAACAAGTATAATATAACTAAAGTTACTAAATTTGTGCAATATGCGCTTTGAATTAGTATGAAATTTCACACTTTACAATATGTAACTTGTTTTTATCAATAAGCTAGGCGCTAAAATTAAAAGCAATTGCATTATTACCGATTTCTTCATTAAATTACCTTTTCAATGAGTGTAACATCCATTACACTTTCACTATTTAAATTGTAGGGGTTGTTTACCCCACCCCACTGATGCTCGGCGATGAATTGAAGTGACGATGACGCTGCAATAAGAAAAAAAAGCGTTCCCCTCCAAGCTAAAATCGACCTCCTGTCCAAGCATTTTTTAACATCCACTATATTAATATCCAAAACCTCCATGTTGTTTTCGTTGGGCCACCTTGTATATATTATTTGAGATTTACAATAAATATGTTTTCAAATATCTAAAACATATTGAAAAAATTGTCATCTGGCAACATAGTTAAAAAAAAATTAAAGCCGATTAAAGCCCATTTTTATAAAATATTGGATGCTGTTTTGTAAATTGCTATCTAAATTAATTTAATTTATAGTTTATTACTTTTTATTTATTGCAATTAGTATTATTTTTCATGAAAATAATTCGAATGGAAAATGATAATCGACAGAGACAACCATGTATGTTGGCAACCAGTATTGCCTTGCCAGACCAGTACAATTGTACACTAGATCTAGTACATTTTCTAAGAATCTGGTACTCGTACACTCGAAGCGAAATTTAGTACTTTTTCTTTTTCAGCATGTTACCATTTGACGCGTGTAAAATATATTGTTAGGCGTCCTTCTTTGTTTTGTTTAAGCTTTTTTATATATTTTATGGAATCTGGTACATTTTTTACTGGCAGATCAGTGCATCTGGTATATAACAAGAACATTTTCTGCTGGCAACACTTGGCAACAATGTGACATGTGACTAATGACATGACAGTGTTGACAGCAACAGGTTGTGCAGTGCGGTGGTTGAAAGTTGAATTACTGTTTAATAACATAAACAAGAATAAAAACAAGTTTAAAATAAATTGTTTAATATTTTAAATAATTTAAAAGCCCGAAGATGACTAAATATATGCCTTACATATTGTCGCTTGTTTTAATAGGATTTGTTGCCAAAAGTAAGTCGAGACTTAATAAAACACAAATTAATTGTGGGTGTGGCAAAGGTTATGATTAATAATATTTTAGCTAATGCAATTTGGTGCTACCAATGTGTTTCAACTCAACCAGGATGCGGAACACCATTCAACTGGCTATTCCACTGGACAAAAGTATGCCCAGAAGATGACGATGTATGCGTAAAAATTTTAGAAGAAAAAGATGGTAAAACATTGCATTTTTGCTTGATTAAACGTTTAAACATTTCTTAAGACTAAATTTGAAACTTTAAATGCTTTTCCTAAGCCCAGATACTTAATATACATTACATTTTTTTCAGTTAGACAAAGAATCTATGTATAGGGTAGTTGTATCAGATTTCTTGTGGTATATCTACTTTAGGATTCAAATTTGCTTATTCTTAAAAAATATAACAAACATTCCTATATAAATACTCCAAAAAAGGTGAGTAAATTCAGTCACCTAAACTGTCCTCTACAAGATTCATTGTATTTTACGGTTGCTACAAATCTCTACATTCTTTTATGGGTTACAAATATTTGATTTAGATCTATGCTAACTTTATATAAGTGAAATTTTGTGTATTTAGTATTTAGTGAAGTCAATGTATACGATCCTATCATTTTTGTATATTAGGAATACTATTTTAATAAAGATTATTTTATTTCAGGTGAAACTATAATTACAAGAGACTGTTTAAGCTCTATGCAAGGCCTTCGAACAGACATTCCAGCTGATCATTATGAAGGTTGTAGGCCTGCAGCAGTAGACGTTAAATTAGCCAATTATGTGAATAACACTGTAAAAGAACTTGATATATATAGGTGAGTCGAATGATTATTTTCTTATAATTCTGGACTTTAATATTTGATTAATTTTATAACATATATTGTCACTGTTTTGATGGAGCTGGTAAAGGATAGAAATAGAATTTATTCATCTTTGAGAATTATACACTATACAAAGACACTAGGTACATAATGTAAAATCCTATCAGACTAGTCAAAAAAGTGTTAAGTAAATACATTAAAAAATAAAATAGATATAATAGACAATTCATGTTAAGATTAGTTTAAAAGTTCAAAAAATCTTCTATACTATAAAATACATTATTTACAAAAAAATCATTAAAATGTTTTCTTAAATCATTACGACTAATTTGATGATAACCTGTAGTATCTTCTAATATGTTACTGAACTTATTATAACACTTAATCCCAATATATTTTGGTGAATGCTGGCTTATTTGTAGTCGTGAAAAAGGTTGATGGATGTTAAATTTTAATCTAGTATCATATGAGTGCAGGTCTTTATTTTTCTTAAATATATGCCTATTATCTTTTATGTATAAAATTAGTTGAAAAATAAAAAGGGAAGGTAGTGTTAAAATTTGCATTTTCTTGAAAAGTTCTTTACATGATGTTGTAGGTATCACCTTATACATGGCTCTCAGAACCTTCTTTTGAGATACAAAAGCTTTTTCAAAGTATGGTGAAGAACCCCAAAATATTAACCCATATTGTAGAGTTGAATGAACCAAACCAAAATAGCATAGTTTTAAAGTATCAAAAGATAGTGTCTCCCTTAAATTTTTGATGATATAACAACAAGTACTTAATTTTGAAGTTACCATTTTTATATGAGCTTCCCAATTTAATTTGGGATCTAATATTATTCCTAAAAATTTTATGTCATCAATGCTTTGAATAGTTTTTCCGTCAACGTGCAAGTAGGGTTCATAATCTGGTAATATGTTTTTGGGTAGAAATTGCATGAAGTTTGTTTTTGTTACATTTAATGCCAGACCGTTATCTTTACAATACTGGTTAAACTCACGAGATGCCTCGTTGCTACTTTGAGTGACCTGTTCAATTTGATCATCTGCCATTACAATATTGGTATCATCAGCATATTGAACTATTTGTTGAGAGCTTAAACAAACATTACTTATATCACTTATAAAAACTATAAAAAGAAGTGGGCCCAAAATTGAACCTTGGGGAACTCCTATTGTACATGGAAGAGGATCAGATTTTAGACTATTTGTTACAATTACTTGAGTTCGATTTATTAAGTAAGATTGTATCCATTCATAAGGTTTCCCTCGTATTCCTAACCCATTCATCTTCATTAATAAAAGATTATGATCCACCATATCAAATGCACGGCTAAGGTCATAGAAGAGTCCCAAAATATGTTTTTTTATCATTGAGTGCTTGATATATAAATTCTAGGCAAGCTGCAATTGCAGTACCTAGATGTTGACTTATTTTTTCTAAATCCATTTTGAGTATCTGGCAACATATTAAAACTTTCAAGGTAATTAGTGAGTCTAATAAAGTATGACTCAAATATTTTAGTTATTTGACTAGATATACAGATTAAACGATAATTTTCTATATTAGATGCAGATCCCTTATTTTTATAAACAGGAATTCCTTTAGATTCCTTCATATTTGGGAATAATCCCGAAACAAAGGATTCATTAATCAAATGTGATATGGGTTTAGCAATACAATGAGCAACCGATAACAGAATTTTACCATTTATTTCGTCAATACCTTCAGTGGGTTTAGAAGTAGTTTTTTTGATTATAGTGATGATTTAACTAGGAGGTGTTGGAAAAAGAACTTTTATGATGTTTATCAATACTCATAGTATAGTTAGGTACAATATTATTTTTATTTACATTAATAAAATAGTCAATGATATAATTTACTTTTTCTAAGGGTGTTAATTTGTCATCATTTGTAAGTTTAATAGGATTCAATAAGTTTTTTCTTTTTTCCCTACTCTCGTTTATTATATTCGAGGATTCTTTCATTACGTTATTACTTTTTAAAATACAATCATTATTTTTTCTTCTCAAATATTCTTTTGTTATTTTTTGATACTCTTTTTTTTAAATTATTGTAACGTTTTATATAATATGTAGAATTTATTTCTTTCTTTCACATAATAGATTATGTAACTCTTTAATATGAGGTGGAAACTGATTTTTTAATTTTTGTGGTTTTATCGCTTTCTTTGTTTTCGTAAATACAATATTGTAGTAGTGTAGGAATGATTCCTAAAAGATAGAAAATTTATCATTAAAATTAGTAGATGTGTATACTTCACGCCAATTTTCAACTGATAAAATATTTATAAAAGTTATTGTGTTAGGAATACTTAAATCTCGTTTATATCTGTATTTAAATTCGTTATTTTCAAAATTAGGTAGTTTAATCCAACATAATAAGTAGTTATGATCAGGGGAAAAAAGTATCATGTACATCAAAATTTGTAAAAAAATTATCTAAACAAGTTGAGGTTGTACTTATTGTTCTCGTTGCAACATTTATATGATGTTTAATATTAAATTCCTTCAATAAGTCAATTAAAACAGTTTTTTGATTACCTTCAATCAAAAAATCTACGTTAATATCACCACAGATAAAATAGTGATTGTCGTTTTGTTAAATATTATGAATTAATAGCTCTAGCTGATTTATAAAAGTGCTAAACTTAGTACAAGGTGGCTTATACACAGTAATAATAAATAAAAAAGTTTAGAATCGATTTTTATTTTTCCACCACATACTTCAAATTCACCTTCTATACACCACCTATGTAAATTAATTGATTCAAAATTTGTAGCAATACTTGTTTTCATAAATATACTAGCACCACCTTTTTCTTTATTTATCCCTGAAAAATATGATACTAGCTTAAAATCGTCAATTGAGGTAGCTTGTAAATTGTTAGAATCAAGCCAATGTTCAGTAACACATAGAATACTTACATTTTGTTTCTGTAAAATTAAATTTGGATCAAAGCATTTATTGGCAAAACCTCCCTGTATGTTAATATCCATTAAAGTAATATTTAACTGTTGGGAACTGCAAAATAGTAATTCATTTTCTTTCAAAAAGTGGTTTTATATAGTAGTCCTTGAGGTCCTTATTTTATCAGGTTTGAAGTAGAGGCTAGGTTTGAAAAATTTTCTTCACTCTTATGTGATCTCTGGTTTTGTGAATTTTCAAAAAATCGCTGACCTTGTTTAAAGTTGAATCGGGAATAAATTATATTTTTCAACCCAAAAATCTGATTTATATACTTGCTCCTGAAAATGAGGATCTATTCCCACTAGAAAATCTTAATTATTCTGTCTTACAAAATATGTGTCTAGTTTCTTCACATAAATGTCTTCTGCTTTTGTGCATTTATGAATGTATTTATTAACATTTTCTTCATTTACACTGTCGTGATACTCTAGATACAAAGAGCCAAATTTTTTTGTTTGATTTTTCCCTTCCTTTAAATTCATCATCACCTTCTCCACTTCCCATAATTGTTTTGTTTTTTCTCCTTTGCCGTCTTGTTACTGTGATATAATCATTCTCATGACTCCCCTCATTGGTATCATCTGCTAGATTTATTATTTCATTAGTTTTTTGTAGGGTTTGAATTTTCATTAGTTCTAATGCAACTTGTTTCCTTTGGAGGAATGAGTCATCCTGTACAGGCGGCATTCCTATAATCGCTTGTTGCTTTTGTTTTGGTATTAAATGTTTATTTCCAACAGGTATACTCACCACTTTCAGTTTTTGTTTGTTTTGGTTTTTCTATAAAAACGTGGTCTTTTATTATCACTGATAGATAAGTTTTGATTTTTTATTGTCAACTCTTATAAATTTAGGATTTAATTCGTTATATTGTGTTTGCAGATCAGAATATTTCGTTTTTTCATTTTTAAGTTCAACTTTTAAGATTTTTATTTTTTCACTCATTAATTGGTTTGCTAGTTTTTGTTCTTCTACTAGTAATTTTAAAAAGTTGTAAGCATCAATGCAAAATACATCACCTTTACTTTTTTCTTGATCCATGGTCTTAGATTTTTCAATAACTTTTGGTTTAGCATCTTCTGATAGCATTTACTCTTTGTGCACATGATGGGATGATATTTCAAGTCACAGATTTCACATTTTACACCAGCAGTTACAGATTTTTTACAATAATTACACTCATCAGTATTTTGCGCGTGCGGTTCAGTCGGCGCCATCTTGACTCTGATACTGAATACCATGCAAGAATAATGATGATCTGTTGAACTTTGACTAAGTGATTTAAATTTCATATCGTCAACATTTAATGAACGTTTTTTTTCGACTGTTATGCTAGTTTTTTTTAAAAATAGTATTTATCTTTCCAGAAATTACTATGACAATGTTACTTGGTGTTTCTGCTTTTTGGACCACCGATGCAACAGCGGAATTACAATACAATATTCCACAAGTGTTTTACTACTAAGTGCCTTGTTAGCAGTATATCAACTTTTGTAGGTTTTTTTTATTAGTCACAGAATTATTTTCTTTTAAACAAATACATGTAGATATTTCAGATAAGATAGGAAAGTCTAACTTGAGTTTATTACCATAATCTATTTACAAATCATCGTATTGGTGGTGAACAGAGCTAAGCCACACACTTATTAATTGAAGAAAATGGGTAAATAAGTTTGCAACTCTTAGATTAAAGCAACTTTTGATTTAAATCTTAAGTTATTTATGTACTAAATACGATAAAATTTGGTACAAATGAAAACACGTCCTTCATTTTAAGACTGATTTAAAAACGAAAGAAGAAGAAATGTATGTCGCTTAAAAATGCTTTATCACTGAAAGAGATATATGTTATTTTCACCTAGCTTCTTTCAGTTTGTGGGATTTTAAGTTTTGCCTAAAAATGTGGCTTAGCTCTGTTCATCACCAATACGACGAAATGTAGATAATAAATGTATAGAAAAAAAAAGGAAATAGTTAACGATTTTTTACCATTTAAATGGGTAGTAATAATAAACTTATCTGTAAGACTTTCGCTATATCTATACATCCTACACGGTACCTTTTTTAAATAGAAAACTTTATTTCTGTGACATGTGACTGTTTTTAACTTAGAATCTCGAATTGGGATCTAACATTTTATTGAAACATGACTTATGTAAATTGTCCGTCCGTTTTTATATTTCTTTACACTTTTTATACGATTTTTAAAAACATGTAGAGTAAATGTGTAATTGTTTAAACTTTTATATAATATTATTTTGTTATTTTTATAAACGAATATGTTTTTTATTTATATATAAATTTCATAACATTCCAAGTTATAATGTTATGTTAAAATTAGAGAGGAATTATGAATGTAATTAATAGTGTTCCACAAAAAATGTTTCTTGGAAAAATTCATGTATGTCGGAGCATACCTTAACATGTAAACCTTCTAACTCCATACGTAATAATTTTACAGGAGAAGCAAAAAAACAGTTTCATTTAAATATTAGAAGAAGAAAAAAATTAATTAGATCATTAGGTCTTTATTAAAAGCTTTCTTTAAATAAATACCTAATGATCTAATTCATTTTTTTTTCTTCTATCTAAATGAAGGTTTTTTGCTTCTGTAAAATTATTATGTATGGAGTTAGGAAGTTTACATGTTAAGGTAACGACATTCTTCTTTTAATTGCCAGTTTGGATTTAATTACTCGTATTTTTGTCTTTGTCGGTCATGGGCTGTTTTAGAAACATTTTTTGTAGATTACTCTTTATATAGATGAATGGATTAGTTTCTTATTGTAGAATATATAGCTACAATATCAAATCAGAGAATTTTAAAGAATTATTTTATAACAACAGTTGGTTTTTTCATCAATTTGATCAATTATACATATCTAGGTAAATACAGCCATTGTGAAACTCTTCAAAAGTATGATAAATTTTTTGAATATACTTGCAATGATCACATTTTTAAAAATGATTTTTTTATGATTTCGTCATTTTATTTTATATTCATCTTAATACTCTTTGTTTCTGGAATGTGGGATCAAGTTATTGTTGGTATACACTGTATAGATAATGGTTTTATTTTTAAATTTGTATTATAAAGAGTTGAAGCTTTATTTTTATTGAGTAAACTAGATGTTTATGTTCGTACCTTTTTCTTTCGTCTTCTATTGTAAATAAATAATTTATTAAATAAATAAATTATTAAAATTTCAGTCCACTATTTTTTTACTTGGATAGACAAAAAATATATATACAGGGTGCCCCATTAGTGTGTCATTGCTCAATATTTCAATTTGTGTTGCACTCAAACAAGTTTTAAATAAAAGTTACATGGATTTGAAAAAGACATTTTAAAAATATTTTTAGGGCATACATGTTTTTTTTTCCTGGCAAATAAAAGTGTATATTTTTTAAATTGGACACCCTATATTTTATTTCAATTTTAGAATGGTCTAGTAATACAGTATTCAAACCTAGAATGTTTTTAAAAAATATTACAGGGTCGCTAAACAATTTATTTTGTTTGTAAAATTAGAAAATAATGCAGACCCCAAATTAAATTATCAAATTTAGGTAGATTAGCAATGATTTAAAAATTGTTTAAAATAGAGACTTATAAGGTACCAAGCTAACGAATAGTAGTGATAGAATTGGTTTATGTTGTCTTAAAACATCTCTTAAATACGGCTAAATTCAATTTACTTTATTTTGTCAAATACAACCCTGTATATTATCTTAATAAAAAGTTCCTTATAAATTTACCTATCCAACGATAACAGATTAGCTAATTATAAATATACAGGGTGCCCATCAGTGCCTAATTGATCGATAGCTGTTGAAAGTATATTTAACAATTATTCTTAAATTTACAGAGTGGTTCATAAACGAAGGGCTCACCAAACTCATACTTTTTTAAAGCAAAACACCCTATAGGTATTTACAAATATTCGATTGTTTTCACAACAATTTTAATAGACTTCATTAATTTGCTATGTTATATACAGGGTGTGTCAAAAATTTAACCCTTTCAGGACGGATTTTTATTTCTGTTTTACGTGTAATCATTAATATTATTTCATTTTCTAACATTAGGAAGCTTTTTAAGCAGCTTGTATTTTTTTTTTAGAATTTTCCAAAATATATTTAATATTTAAAAAAATGGGACATATTGTCCCATTAGTCCGTTCTACCGGGACATTACAGCCCATCAGTCTTGAAAGTTATAAAATAATAAACAAAAAAGTCTGCATCATTCTGAAATTTTACAAACTAATTAATTGCTTTTAAAAATATGTTTTATTTAAAAAAATATACCTTCTAATTTGTCATGCAAAAGCGTAACATCCTGTATATCCAAAAATATTTCAATTATGCCTTTTTAAAATCCATATAACTTGTCACAGAGCACTGCAAAACCTACCATTTGATACGCCTATGGCGAGAATACTAGGGAAACGAAACAAAATAAAATAGAATGCGCTAGTTCAGTGTGATGTCATTTTGGTTCCACTGACATTTAATTCTAACCAAACTTTTAACAAAAACATCAATAAATTTGACATATACGTTTTTACTGTTATTTTATTTCAAAATATTGTTTACAGGTAAAAAAAAAAATAGTTTAAAGGTATGTAATTGGCAACTAAACGATTGTATATTTGATACGTACTATCTACTTACTTTAGGAATATATTTATATTAAGTGAAAGAACGATATAATTTAGGTAAACAAAACGAACAAAACGCACTCAAAAAATCTACTGTCACTTTAATTGTCAGTGGAACCATAATTACATCATCACTGAACTAGCGCATTGAAATCCGTTAATCACTCAAGATAGACAATTCAATTATTCTGTTCTTCATGTTTGTTTGACCATTATAGAAGGTAAAATTGAAGCGATGTTTTATTCCATCTGGGTATAGGATACAGTCCATTACGAAAGGCAAATATAAAGCATCGTCTCAAACATAACTATTATATAAATCCTTTATTTAGTAAAAAAAACTATTTTTTACATGTCAATATATCTTCATTTAAAATATAAAAAATACATAAGATACAGTACACGTACATGTCAACTATACAAAACATAATAAAAGAACAAGAAAGAAAAAAACGTCAATTGGTCAGCAAGTACTCACATAGTTTTTTTTTAAATATTGTTGCGTTTGAAGAACATCTTTAAGCAAATTATTAAAAGCCTGTATTCCTTTAAAAAAACACTGAATTTTGTGTACATTTTTTCTTGGCCTTATAAACTCGTAAATTTTTTCTTATTTCGTGTATTGTCTTCATGAACATCCTGATTATAACTTAAAATATTTTGTAAATATACTGGGGAGATTCCTGATTTAATCTTAAATATAAATAGTAGGGAATAGAATAACAAATATTTTTTAACAGGCAACCACTGAAGCACATTCAACATGGAATTGATTGGTTCCAATCTCGAACAGCTCAGTATTATCCTCATATCTCTATTCTGCAACTTTTGCAATCGTTGCAACTCATTCTGGTTGAGCAAATGCAATATAGTGGCAAAATAATTAAAATGAGGTAATATTAGAGTATTATAAATTATCATTTTAGCCCATTTGCTGAGATGCTTCAAATAGTTTATTTTAAATGATATGCTTTTGATGACGTTATTAGCATGTTTCTTAAATTGTAAATTTGTATCAACCATAACCCCTAAATATTTAAATTTTTCAACTCTGAAACTTTATTCCATCAACAGAAACATATTGAGATGCTACATTTAATTTTGTTAAATTTCCAGTACCCCTAATTAACATCCACTTTGTTTTTTCGTAATTTATTTTCAACGAGTTTCTGTTACAATAATCATATATGTATTTTACTTATCGAACTATTAATTTCTTTAAAACAAGTTTGTGTTTTCATGGGTAAAATATATCAGTGTATCATCTGCAAATAAGTGCATTGAGCATCTTTCGACTACACCAGCAATGTCATTATAAATTAAAAACAGCGGACCTAGAACACTAACCTGTGGCACCCCCATATTATTCTCTATAGAATCTGAAACACAATTACTTACCTTAACCTTCTGTTTCCATTTTTCCATATTATGATCCAACCAGTCCAGTGCACAAACCAATAACTCTTAATTTCATTAATAATCTACCCCTATTGAGTATCAAATGCCCTCTGTAAATATAAAAACACCGCCAGTGTAACCAAATTATTTTCAATTGATAACTTTCAGTCATGGAACACCAACTATAAAGCAGTTTCACAGTTGTGTTTACTACGGAATCGTGATTGCACATTACTTATCAAACTGTTTCCCTCTAAATAGTCAATAATTTGAAGATATTACTTTTTCTATTAGTTTTCCAACAGCACATCAAATTTATCGGTCTTAAATGGGTAGCCTTACTTGGATTCGAAATTGTTGGTATCGAAATTATTGTAGCAATCTTAATATCATCCGGAACTAAGCTTGTTTCAATAGAAAAATGTATAATATGTAGTAGAAGTTGGGATAAACTCTCAAAACATTCTTTTAATAAAATTGTGGATATTTCGTCTGGACCATTTTTATTTGACATTGAAAATACTATTTCTTTTAATTCATTATAATTAATTAGTTTAAAGTTTACAAAAGTTTCAATTTCACTTAGATATGGTATAATCGGATAATTATTAATAGAAGGTAACTGTTCAGATATTTTTTTAATACTCTATACATAGTAATAATTTAAGGAATTTGTAAAAATGAAATCCTGACGATTGTCACAAATATTGTCGAATTCAATATTAGTATTAATAAAACTTCTTGTGATATTAGATTTCAAAGTTTTCCACATCTCAGTAGGGTTACCCTTGTTTAAATCTATTTTAGTTTAAAAATATTTGCTTTTTTCATGTTTAATTACATTCACTGCTTTATTCCTATTGCATTTATATATTTGCCAGTCTTCCTCTGATTTGTTAGTAATAAATGTTTTATAACTTTTATCTTTCACACTAGTAGCAGCTTTATACTGAACATTCCACCAGTTCTGATATGGTAAAATTTTAACTTGTTTTTCGGTGCCACTTTATTGACAACTTTCAAAATTTTATTTAAAAAATCTGTATTTTTCATTAATATCATGTAACCAATAATTCCATGTAATATCTTTTAGATTATTATTAATAATTATTGTATAATCAATAAACCTACCTCTACTTTCAATAACTATCGTTTCCCTTTTCTGTTTGTTTAGTTTAGGATATCTAACACAAATTGATTTATTGAGCCATTATGCACTTATGGGCAGGATATCCTGTATATATTTTAAATATGCTCGTAATTAAATTCGATTTAATATATTTATGCACAGTAAAATTGGTTA
Organism: Psylliodes chrysocephalus; assembly: GCA_927349885.1. Lineage (NCBI taxonomy): Eukaryota > Metazoa > Arthropoda > Insecta > Coleoptera > Chrysomelidae > Psylliodes > Psylliodes chrysocephalus. The sequence continues at coordinate 38,017,460 of OV651824.1, read as the reverse complement.
AAAACCTAAACCCCTTGATTTTTTTTTAAATATTTGCAATATTGCCTAATAAAACCCTAATTACCTATTCTGTGAACATTTTTTTAATAAATATACTTACTTATTTTTTAGCTGAAATAAATTATTATAAACGAATGAATCTGTTTACTTGTTTTATAAAATCAATATACTTAAAACCAAAAACTACCTTTTTAATTACGAATTCTATTGAAAATGATATCAATACACGCAAAATCGCCCTTTAGTTCATATTTTAGTTCGCGCTGCCGTCATGCACAGAGCGAATATTCAGCAACTGAAAATTTAAATGTTTATTTACTAATTTTTTAACATAAAAAACGACACTAGCCTGCCTTTTTTTTGTTAACTTTTTGTTTATGCCAGTTCGATTTTGAGCAGCCATACTTAACCTGCGGCACTCCAAGCTTTTTTGTGCGGCCCCAAAACACATTAGGAAGGTGCTTTTTAAAACTATGGCTTTTTGTTTTTAAAATTTTGAGCGAAATGCACGAAAACATTAATCAATAAATACGAGTATCATGCTAATATTTTTATTGTTTTGCATTTATGTTTTATGTATTAGAGATCCCAACTAATTTTAAATGGTTGACTTAGTCCTTTTTTTAAACAAATTGTCCTTGCGACTTTTCAAAGCTTATTAAAACAACATGAGGACCTTTTTTTTTGAAAATATTTAAACCAAATCTCTATCGTCACCCATTGTCCTTTATTTGCATTTCAAAAGTTATCACCCAAAAATATTGCGGCCCGTGTAGCATAACAAACAGATTTATGTGACCCAAAAGAAAAAAAGGTCGAGTATAGTAGAGTAAGGCAGATGCATTTTTGACTTGGAGTGTATTTCCACAACTGTGATGAACCTTAATTAGTAATCAAATATTTAATTTTAATTAAGAAATTATATAGTTTCGGGTAAATATGTTGTAATTTGTATATATATTATACAGTATGTCGCTAATGTATGGAATAAATTCATTATTTCTAAAATAATCGACTTTTGAAAAAAATCCAAAAACAGGTCAATTTTAATTTTTGAATCGTCATCACATGATGTAGATGTAACGAACATTACGTCACCAATATTACCGTGGTGACGTAATCGGCAATTTTTTTAAATGCAACCATGTGTCTCAAAACACCTCATTGGAAAGGTCTTCTAATCGTCTTTACAACGATGTAATTATTTGAATATTTATTTCTACAGGGTCGACCAAAACTGTTTATTTACTAAAATCTTAATCATAAATTCTGATTCACTGAACTAAGTTATTGTAAGGACCGCCACTGGAAATAAAACATCGTAGTGTACCCAAAAAATATTTCTGTATTTTGGATATGTTACTGATAATAGTACTAAATTCTAATTTAACACTAATTGATGTGTATCAGTCAAGTGTTCAATAGTTAAAATCTTTAAATTAGCATAATTTAGTAATGAAGCTTACAGAAACTGAACGAATCGAAATATTAATGATGATTGGCTATGGAGATAGAGTAAGGACACAGAGAGAAGTTGGCAATTTATTTAATGCTAAATACCCCAATCGTGAACCCATTTCTCAATCAACAATTAGTAAAATCGAGAAAAAGTTTCGAGAAACGGGCCATGTTAAAGATCTCCCCAAAAGTGGTAGAAAGTCAATTTCCGAAGACAAAAAAGTTAACGTTTTACTAGAGTTTCAAGAAAGACCCCACACCAGCACGAGACAAGTTGCGCTGGATAATAATTTACACCATTCTACTGTTGCTAGAGTACTGAAAAAGGAGAAGTGGCATGCGTATAAGGTACATTTGGTCCAAGAGCTGTTAGAAGATGACTTTGATAGGAGAATTGAATTCTGTGAAACAATTATGGAACGATCTAACAAAGATCGTAATTTCATAAAAAATATACTTTTTTCGGATGATGCAACTTTTATGCTCAACGGCCATGTAAACCGCCAGACATATCGATACTGGGCAAGTGAAAATCCCCATTGGATGCAGGAGTATACGACACAATATCCTGAAAAGGTGAATGTTTGGGCCGGCATTATAAATAATCAAATAATAGGGCCATATTTTTTTGAAGGATACTTGACCGGTCCTCGATATCTTCAATTTATTCAGGATTATCTATTACCACAATTAAATCAACTATTTCCAAATAGATGTGATTTGTGGTTTCAACAGGATGGGGCACCCCCACATTACGCCTTTGATGTACGAACCTACTTAAATGCTGTTTTTCCAGATAGGTGGATATGAAGAAGAGGAACGATCGAATGGCCACCAAGGTCGCCAGATTTGACACCCTTAGACTTTTTTTATGGGGATACTTGAAGAGCAAAGTTTATCAAAGTCGCCCAAATGATATAGAAGAGTTGAAGGATCGCATCAGAACGGAGATTGCACAAATAACGCCTGAAGTTCTCGTAAACGTTAGAGGCGAATTTACTGCTCGGCTGTCTCATTGCATTATTGCTGAAGGTCATCAGTTTGAACATTTAATATAATTTAATTGTTTTTTACTAAACAGTTTTATGTATTTTAGTAAATAAACAGTTTTGGTCGACCCTGTAGAAATAAATATTCAAATAATTACATCGTTGTAAAGACGATTAGAAGACCTTTCCAATGAGGTGTTTTGAGACACATGGTTGCATTTAAAAAAATTGCCGATTACGTCACCACGGTAATACTGGTGACGTAATGTTCGTTACATCTACATCATGTGATGACGATTCAAAAATTAAAATTGACCTGTTTTTGGATTTTTTTCAAAAGTCGATTATTTTAGAAATAATGAATTTATTCCATACATTAGCGACATACTGTATACAGGTACCAACGTTAACTTGATTCACTCAGAAACTCCGAAACAAAGGCGTTTTTAAAATATAAAATTTATTGGCAAGGGGATGAATTGTCATAAAAATTTATATCCAGAAATCCAAATCCTTGGAGCCCAGCATCAAACCCCCTATTTTTTTTTTAAATTGTAAGTAACATCATTTGAAACGTTTTTTTATGGAGAATTCAACAGTATAACTATTATTTGCGTTGCTTTTGATTTAAGCGCCTTTTATGGTTAAAAAAACTTAAGTATTGTAAACTTTGACACTTCATTTGAAAGCTAATTGTATTACTGATTTAATGCGTATCATAACTTTGTTATTTTATATAGTTGTTTCAGATTAAAGTTTGTATTTCTTAACATTAGAAATCTGCATGATTTTTTTCATGTTCCGTTAAAAATATGTTTAAGGTAAAAGCACCAATAATTGACACGTGAAGAAACAAAATTCAAAGATCCCAGTGTTACAAAGAAACCGTTGAATCTACAAACTTCATAATTTGTTTTACCACTTCTAGGATGTTTAGACAGTTATATACACCGTTTTCTTCTATTTTAGTTTTTGTTTTAACAATTAAAAAAAAACATTTTTTCTATCAGTGCCTAATACCAATGGTTGACATAGCATTATCCAAAAATTGACATAATATGTCCCCAATAATTGACATTTTATTGAAGAAGGATAAATAAAAATTAATTAATCAAAATCATATATTTACCACTAATAGTATACACATTTCAATGATTAACTGTTTTTATAAAATTAGTTCATAATAGATTTAAAAAAGGAAAACAGTATTACTGTCAAAGAATGTCATTGGTACCAATATTTGACATAGTGTTCACCAATGTTTGACATAGAAGTTTGAAAGAGGATTAAAAGAGAAATAAGAAAGAATTATGATGCAAAACATTTAAGTACATTTCTAAATCAACAATAAATTTTAATTTTTTTTTTATACAATTTTTGATAAAATTTATCCATCGACTCTTAAGTCCTCTTTAAATTCATACTTAATCCTATCACCAGCAACTTGCATATTTGGAAAAGAGAGTTTGTGTACAATTTGCGTTGTTTCAATAGTACTAACGTCTGCATCATTTAAAATAAAAACATTTTTGTTGCTATCATTGCATTTCTTTAATCCGACGACTTCTAATTCATCATTTTCTAAAACTACTTGAATTACACAGACAAAATGTAAAATTCTATTTTTTCCAGGGAAACCTACTAAAATGTAGTCGCCTTCTTTATATTCAACTCTCTCGTCAGTATCTATGTTCAATAGTCCATCATTTTCAGGCTCGTTTTCAGGTATGAAATAAGTTTCTTCAATGTCGTCACTACTGTTTCCTGAAGGTACCCAATCTTCCTCTGAAGAGGAGCTAGAGATATGTTGTCGTTTACGTTTTTCTAAAGTTTTTTTAATGTTTGTAGAATTTTCTTTTTTGTCTTTATTTAGGTCTTTTTGTACTTGGTTTAGCTCTTTCTTCCTTTTGCGATCTTCTAGTCTTTTCTTTTTTGCTTCTTCAAGTTCCTTCTTTTTTAATTCTTTCTTCTGATAATACATTTGCCAACTCTTTGATGTTGTTACAGATGGAACCTTTTCTTTTTTATATTTCTTGCTTTTGGAAGGTTTAGGACCTGGCCAGAAACACGCTTTTTTAAAAGGGGTAGGAACATTAAAAGGTAAGTCAATGTTTTCAGAAGGTCTAGTTTCTTTTGACGGTGGAGTTACGTGTTGTTTTTGTGTGTTTTCATTTTCTTCCACTGAAACAGTATTGTATAAATTTGGGATTTGCGATGGTCCTGCTGTTGAAAGCTGATTTTGACTATCTGTGTTCTCTTTATCTTCAATCGATTTTATGTTTTGTAGAGATTCTTGATTTTGCAACTTTTCTGTCTTTTGAATTTGATTCACTTCCTTCTCTACACTATTTATTTCTTTCAAAATGCTAGTGTAAAATTCAAAAAGCGACTGATCTGCAATATCTCCAGACCAAACAGAACATTTTTTGAAGGTTTCAACTTTGTCCTGGCTTATAAATTTCTCAACAAAGTGTAAGCCTTTCTGCAATTCTGTTAATTTTGCATTATTTACATTAAGAACTCTTGCATTTTCTTTTTTTGTTGCTATGTCAACGGCCTTTGGATCCCAGGGATAAATTCCACATTTCCGGAAACCATTTTGTAAAATTTGTGGACTTATCCGTTTTTCGAGTGTTTGTCTCAGTAACGGGGAGAAGTGAATTTTTTTTAGTATGGGGTTGTTATAGTTCTGCAATCTCCATTCCTGCACAATTTCTTTCCACCCAGCTTTTAGTGTCCGAAAAACTGAAACATCCATTGGTTGAATCTTGTGGGTGGAATTGGGTAGCAAGGCTACAAGAATGATTTTATGTTCGTCACAAAATTGACTAACATGTAAAGTTAAATGTGAGGCGTGGCCGTCTATGAATAAAATAACCGGAAATGCACTATTTGTTTCAAGTAGCCAGGGATAAAATATATTTGATATGAATTCATAGAACGTTTCGCCCGTCATCCAACCGCTTTCGGATTTTCCAATTCCCCATGTTTCAGGTACACTGTTTGCTAATTCTTTAGGAATTCGTTCATATCTGAAAATTATCATTGGCGGAGCTAGATCTCCTGCAGCATTTCCTGTAATTAACGCGGTGAGACATTCTTTCTCATCACTGTTAACAATTTTGTAGACATTCTTTGCTCCACGTTCGGCCATAACCTTATCTCCTTTTGGATTGAGAAAGAAAGCAGTCTCGTCCGCATTAAATATGCGTTTTGGGTCATTTAATATATCATCGTATTTATTTTCTTGGAGGTAATTAAAAATTTCATTAAACCAATCGGTTAACTGTCCTGTGGTAACTGACGCTCTAGTTATAGTTAAATTTTGAGAAGTACGCTCGCTAATCATTGGATTTCGTTTTAAGAAACTTGCATACCACTTTTTTCCTGGTCTGTTGTTGGCAAATGGATTATCTCTTTTTAATTCTAGCATTAAGTGTTGAACACTGTTTAGTAACTGTTCTTTACCAACCGGAAATCCCACTTTAGCCATGCTAAGGATCCAGGTAACCAAAACGCCCTCCTCCTCTTTAGTTAGATAGGAATCTCTACCCATTTTTCTCTCAGTTGGTGTTTTGCCTTGAATTTTGTACATTAAGGTCACTCTTGGTACTTTATGCTTTCTTGCAGAGGTTGCCACAGCTAATCCTCTTTTTACGTCTGCTATTGCGTCTTCCATTTGTTCTTTTGAATATTTAAAGAATGGCTTTTTACTCGCCATTTCCTGAAAGAACCAATAATTGACAGCATATACTCCAATAATTGACAATAGTGTCAACCATTGGATCTGATTATCAGAGTTAAGCAGTTTTTATAGCGACATTTTTGTAATTTTATCCTTATTAAATCTCACTAGAAAACTGAAAAAATCATTTGAAACCCAATAATTGACACTAATGTCAATTATTGGAACCTCTGCTATTTTCAAAACCCATTGGTTGACATCTCCGTTTCATAACCTACAATATTTCAGATAGCAAAACAATCTAATGTACTTGATTATAACACTAGTAACAAATAAACCTGATTGTCTAAAAATTAAATATTTATAAAATTAACTTACCTACTCACGTTTTTGTTTAACCACCTTCTTAACAAAACTTATAAGAATTTTACTAAAATACAAAACGGCGTTATTACATGTGAAAAAATATTTCGGCCATGACAGTTTTGTCGATTGGATTAAGCATACCTTCGTACAGTCTAAACTAGATGGCGCTGGGTGTATTTTAACGTATTATTCTTCTTATAAACACTTTAATTTTGGAGTGTCAATTATTGGGGTGCTGTCAAATATTGGTGCTTTTACCTTAATTATATTGTGCATTAAATGACTAATAAAATTATCTTTCAAATGATGTTTCTTAACGATACTTTCTATTTAAAAAATATGGAATTGCTGCCGGGCCTTGAGGGATTGGATTTATGGGTATACATTTTATGACAATTAGACCCCTTGTCAATAAAAGTTGAGGTGCTTGTTTTTTGAAAAAAATCCTTTAATTTTGAGTTATCTTGGCATACATATGGATGGTTTTATTTTTAATTTTGTATTACAGTGTTTCAAGAGTTGAAACTTTCATTTTTAATGTTTTTATTTGTGTAACCAAATATAATCATCCAAAATGTGAAATATTAAATTCATTTTTCTTTCTTTTTTTATCATCTAGAATTCTTGTCAACCAGCGATTAGTTTTCAAATGTGGAACAAAATGATTTTATTAATCAGATTTATGAAATACTAAAAATATCGCGACGAATTGAGAACCTCCTCCTTTTTTGAAGTCTGTTAAAAATGAGTTGGTTCTAGACTCTTATTGCACCATTAGCACGAAATACATAATGTAAATAAATATTTGCTCTACAGCAAAAACAAATTAGGTTATAAATAAACACAAATGTATATGTGTACATAGAATATGCCTTTTTTTACAAAAACAAACATGTAATATCAGAAATATTTTTAATTTAAATAATAAAATGTATATATAAATATATATTTGTATTTTTTAGTAAATATAGATTTTATACTTAAAACTAATTCATCACAGTAGTCGTTCTGCCCAATAAAAGAAGATGGCAATCATCACATACGCGTACAGGCTTTGCAGACGAAGGAAGTGGCATTGTATTGTCAGAGCAAGCGTGACAAAATATTTCGCCACAATTTCGACAGTGGTGCTGAAACAAAAAAGACAACGCTATAATAACATTTTATCAATCATTAAGATGTTTTAGCCTTTGGAATCATTTATTTATATAAATTATATTTTTATGAAAACTCAAAAACTAAAACTAATGTTAGAATTTTAAAACGCCTGCATTCAACCATGATAACCAGTCTAAGCAGGAGCTTATACGGGGTGTCTAACAGTTCACCACAGTACTCCCCCTCTAGTGCTAACGAAATGTAACTTTTTTATTTTGTTTAACATTATTCAGATCTTCATTTTTCATAAATGCTGGTTTAACCCTATGTATAAATATGATCTTTTCTTTATTATTATATAATATTTTAAAAAGCTTGTCATTTCTATGGGGTCCTAAATATGAATACTGCAAAGATTTTTTAACAGCATCATCCCGAACAGAAACACGAGAGCACTTTGAAAGTTCCTTAAAAATAAAAATGTTATGTTTGTTGTGATTTGATCCTTGCACACGTTTCAGCTTGTCGATTGTTTCGCGGAAATTATATAAATATTCTTGTTTATTTTTAATTGGATTTAAATTGTCTTAACAGCACTTCACCAGGAATTCTTAAAGTAGCTCCATATACTAGTTCAGCAGATGATGAACCCGTCTTCTTTAAGAGTCGTTCTTATTCCTAAAAGAACCATAGGAAGTTTTTCGGTCCATTTATCATGACCATGACATTTCAAAGCAGATTTTAGGGTACGATGGAATCTTTCAACCATTCCGTTGGCACATGGATGATAGGCAGTAGTGTGAATGTGTTGAATTCCAAGGAATTCTGAAAATTCTTGAAATAGTAACGATTCAATTGACGTCCTTGATCAGTTATGATTTTTAGTGGTATTCCAAATCGGCTTACCCATCCATTAAAGAAAATTTTTGCAACTTCTTTTGCTGTAATATCTTCGAGTGGAAATGCTTCTGGCCACCTTGTAAACCTGTCTATACAAGTTAAAATATATCCAAAACCATTAGATGGAGGTAAAGGACCAACGATATCTATGTTAACATGGTCAAAACGTCTATTGGGGTTTAAATAATTTCCGGATGCACTCACCACATGTCTAGTTATTTTTGACTTTTGGCATGGAATGCAACATTTTGTCCATTCACAAATATTCTTCTTCATTCCTTTCCAAATGTATAATTTAGTAGTTGTTTTCTTTCCGGGATGTGACAAACCATGAATGGTATCGAAAATTATTTTCCAAAATTGGAACATAGGGACGCAGGTTGGTTTGTGAATTGTCACAATATATCTCACAGTCTATATTAGTTGCCTTATGCTTTACTAATTTTAAAGAATTATTTCCATTGATAAGATTCTGTAATTCATCTTTCTTTGCTTGATAATCAGCCCATTCTTAATAATTTATTTGATTTACTGCATTGAATTTGTCCCAAAACATGCTGAATGTTAGTAGAAAATTAACTAATAAAATCAAGGTATCTTGTTTGACGAGGAGTGAATTTAGTTGATTTTTTTTTGTAAAGGCAAAAGTAATGGGTTTATGATCCGTGAAAATAATAAATTCTCTCCCTTCTAATAAGTATTGAAAATATTTGACAGCTTCATATATGGCCAGTAGTTCCCTGTCATATGCACTATATTTTTGTTGTGGTGGAGATAATTTTTTAGAGAAAAACCCAAGGGTTTCCATTCATCATTCTTTCTCTGTTGAAGTACTGCACCAATAGTAAAATCAGAAGCATCAACCATAAGTGACAATTCAGAAGAGCTATCAGGGTCTATCTGCCCAATACAACCTTTTATTTTTCTCAGAATTACCTTTCTGGAAATCATTAAGTGGATCCTGGATTTCTAATCTATAAAAATGTACCATTCCGAGAAAACGCCTCAAAGATTTTAGGTCCGTTGGCATATCGTAATTTAATATAGCTTCAACTTTTTGGGCTGACGGTTTAACACCTTCACGAGAGACCATATAGCCAAGGAATAATATTTATTTTTTACCAAATTCACTTTTCTCTGGATTAATGACAATCCCATATTCTTGCAATCTAGAAAATAATTTCTTTAAGTGCTGTTGATGTTGTTTTATTTTGTGAAAAAATTAAAAAATCATCAATACAAGGAAAGCAGAATTCAAAATCATGTGTAATTTGGTTCACAAATCTTTGGCATGTTTGAGCTGCATTTTTCAAGCAGAAATGCATTTTTAAATATTCATATAAGCCAAAAGAGTGATAACAGCTGTTTTCTCTATATCTTGTGGATCTACAGGAATTTGGTGGAAGGCGGCTGTAACCAAATCAATTTTTGAAAATATTTTACTTCCAGCAAGATAGTGCGTGAAATCCTTTACATTAGGTAATGGGTATCGATCCGGAACAGTTTTGGAATTTAATAATCTATAATCTCCACAAGGTCTCCAGCTCCCATTTGACTTACAGACCATGTGTAATGGACTTGCCCATGGACTTTTGGACGGCCCTATGATCCCATTTTCTAGTAAGAATTCAAACTCTTCTTTAGCTGCTTTCAGTTTTTCAGGGTTTAGCCTCTGTACTTTAGAGTAAACAGGATGTCCTTCAGTTATGATTTGATGAGTTATATTTGATAAGTTTCTTCGAACTTTTAAGAATGTACGGGTCAAATCTGGAAACTGCCAGTAACTCATAGTATGAAGAAGACTTACTGATGGTTTTAATTATAGGAGTGTTTGAAATGTGTACTTCGATGTTGATTTCTGTATCTCCTAATTTTTTGTTTTGTAGATCAACAGATATTGGATAATTCATCATAAAATCGGCACCTATGATTGCTTGATCTATGTCAGCAATAATAAATTGCCGTCCAAAATTTCGTCTTAATCCCAAACTAACAGTTAAAAACTTTTCTCCATACGTGGTAATTTTCGATACATTTGCGGCGTATAGTGGTTTAGAAGTTGGCATTAGTTTTTTATTTAATATTTTTGGTAGTATTGAAACATCAGCAACAGTGTCAATTAAAAATTGAATATTGGTATTATTGTCTTTAATAAAAAGGCGACAATTTCTTTTGCCAGATTCGTTAGTCGCCATTAACGAGAGGCTTAGGGCCATTTGCACCGCTAGTAGTTAAGAAATAAGCGAAGCTTAAAATGACATTGTTAATGGAAAAATGTCATTTTAAACTTAGCTTATTTCTTAACGACCAGTGGTGCAAATGGACCTTAATGGTTTTCCAAATTATCTTCATATTTACAGGGCTTTGTACATTTTTTAGCTCGTTATTTAAATATTTTATCTACTCCCCGATCTTGATCTACTTCTTGAATTCAAAGATTCATTCAATTTGTCAATTAACTGATCTAGTTTACTTTCTATAGCTGATTGTGTTTTCACAACAATAACATCTTTTCTTTCCTGCTCAGCACAAGCAACATTGACTGAGGCTTCGATCATGCCATCAGCCATATTAATTAGTTCTTCCTCAGTCAATGTATCTTTAAAACCTTCGAATAACTTGCTCAACTGTTGTAGGTAATTTGTTAAGCCAAGATATAATTATAAGTTTTTTAGACATTTTTCCAGATGCCAATTCAAACATCTCTCTGTATAATTTACTAGATTTTTATCTCCTAATTCACACTGAGAAAAAAGTTTAGTTATTTTGTCTTCATCTAATAACATTCTTTGCTGTATTTTTAATATGTTGTACGAATAAACGAATAAGGATCACACTGTATACTAAATAAATTATTTTTCTTTTATAATTCCACACTCCAAAACCGATAAAACTTTAGTAAATTTTATATTGTTAGAAGTGATATTGCTTATCTGGAAAATGGACTCTGCGGGTTTAAACCATAATTCTGGTTCTCTCTTCCAAAATGTAGGTAAATCAACTGACGCTCTTTTATTTTTTTTTTTTTTTTTCGAAGGTATCAGAAATATTAGGCGACATTTTGTGTTATTACAGAAATTTTCTTAGAAATTTCGAGTATAGTTTTTTCACATGTCTCAAGTCGTTTCGTGTTTTCGTCAATTTTAGTAATCAGACGTAGACATACACTTTCTAAATCGGATATTTTTTTAATGATCGCTCCTGTTTCTGATTTATTTGATTCTTCCACTACCGAATTTATTTAAATTGTTTCTAGCGTTTCGGAAAAATCAAAATCTGCCGGGTTTGTTATTTCCGGAAAACGGGTTTTAATAGATGCTTCCAACTTCACTTTTAAATCAGCTAGGGAACCACTAACGTCCATTCCAAAATGCAAAAGTACATCTCGCACCTTGTCTCTATTCAAATGTTGCAAGTGTATTTTCATGCTCGCCTCAATTGTCGGTTCAATCACGTCGGGGTCACCAATTTAGCCTTTTAGCTAAATAACGCCATTAACACACTGAGTAAACTTTGGAATCATTTATTTATATAAATTATATTTTTATGAAAACTCAAAAACTTATACACTTCACCACAATGTAATAAAAAAGTAATTAAAGGAGTCCATACACAAAACATATGTCTAAAAGTGAACTTACTGCAAACATTTGATGGTATTGTTAATACAAGAAAGGATCTAAGTAATGCTATAGAAGCTTCGGAAGTTAATCTTAAAATATGAATTCTTAAACGAGAAAATACAGAATTAGGAAATAAAGTGGAACTTTTAGAACGATTTAAACAAGAATAATATTTAGGATAAAACATTTATAAAATGTAACAGGTGAAAAGGTTTGCGAAAAATTAACTACTTTGGTAAATATTCAAGTAAATGCAGACCACATTAAATCCTTAGGAAAGTTTCTGAATGTTCCAATTAAGGTAGAATTTATTTAGAACTTAAGAAAAATCGTTTTTTTTAAAAGGAGCAAATATATCGATCTCTCATGACTTAACAAAAGTTCAAAATTTTAAAATATAACTTAAAAAAACTAGGGATAATAACGAAATAGCGACAAGTGATAGTGACATATATTGCACTCATACATTAATATGAAGGTTAAAAAGTACCGCATAACTACAGATTATTTCTCTCGAAAAGACGAACATTTAATTATCTGAAGGCGAAAAGATCAACTTTAAGGGAAACTTATAATATCTTAAAACAATGACAGTAACTTCAAAGTCACATACAGTTGGGAATATTGAAGAGGTGGTGGAATAGTCACTGGGATACAGCAGGCGCACGAAATTTCACCGCATCGGGTCATTAGCGTATGTTGAATGTTCCAGAATGGATATTTTTATGGTTAACATAGTTAAATGTTCTAATTAGATCGCAAAAAAACGCAACTGCATCAACAAAATAAAATATTTGATAATCAAAATTAAATTAACTTACTTTCCGCCTAGTTAGATTAAATTCTTTATTACATGCATTGCAGTTGGTTGTACTATTATCTTTGGCCCAAGCTCCTTCCGGACGCGATTTATTCACTTCCTCCCTCAAATCGGATATTTGGAGTTTCGATTCTCTTAATTGTCCACCTAATTCTTCGAGTGTATGTTCTTGTTCGAGCCATTGATCTTTTAAGGTATAGTATTCTTCCTGAAGCTGAGCATATTTCTAAAATATTGAAAATTCAATTAGGAATTGTATCTATCTATATCTAATTCAATATAACAAATAAGTATTTTTTATTTATTTATAAAAATGATTCATAATTTATTATATTTTTCATATTAAAGAGGTAAAAACTAACAAATAGTATATTTTGCAACAAGTGTAGAAAGTATCCAATCCCGCACGAGCGTAGATAAGTTTTTTTTGCACAAGTAGCACACTATACTTTTTCTACGACCACAATGATAAACGCAAATTACACACTTTATAAATACAAAAACCACGTACCACAAGTCAAAACAATTAATTTTCAGATATCTTTTATGCTCTCTTTAACTACCCTACCACTAGGATGACTAACCAACAACAAAAAAATGTATATTTAACAAACCTGTGCAATTAACTTGAGCTGTCCATTTTCAACTTGCAGTTTAGATATCCTTTCTCTGTCTTGCTGCATCGCGTTTTGTAAAGAAACTCTCCATTCCCTTTCAACTTTTAAATCTCCTTCGACATTTGAAGCTTGTTCTTCTACTTGAGCTGCTTGAATATCTACTTCACGTTTTAATTGTTCGGCGGTCACTCGGTTTGATTCGCTCTCTCGGTACCTTCAAAACCTAATATTTAATAATAGTCTAAGAGCTAACGGACGCGAAGATACTATGATCGTGATTGTATAGTACTAGCTTAGATATCTAAGAGTACCAACACACATACATTAAATATAGTAGAGGAGCATTCAAGAGAATGAGTATACTTATTTTATTTTTACTTTTCAGGTACCTAGATTACGAAATAGTATATTGTTTCACGAGTGACGAAAATAACATTAAAAAATGATTTTCGACGAGTAAAACACTATACTTTTTCTACGAACTCTATTATGTCATGTAGGTACCTACTAAAATGAAAAAAAAAAAAAAAAAAAAAAAAAAACAAACGTTAGCAAATGCTTTATTTTGTGTTAGGAATAACAAAAAATTAACCAACAATTAAATATTTCAGAAATATTATTTATTATTTAAATATTGATTTGTTATATTTGAACAATTGTTCAAAATTATGGGGGTATCACACTCAAGCTTTTTATTTATTGAGGTAGATGCCGACATATTTGTTCTACTGTTAAATGTCATTTCAGATGATGATGCGCCATAATCGGATGAACTAGTAGTTTCCTTATTTTGTACAGATTGTAAAATTTTGGTTTGTATTTGGTTTTTACTGTTCGTGGATTCATCAACATATCCTTCCGCAACACTACTAGATTTCCAACCACCGTGCTTTTTTAACAGAAGCAAGTCACCTCCTGCATCCACTAACAGCGTTGCGGATGTTCTGAGCAATTTCGTTAGGAAATTTACTGATTTTATTAATTCCAACAACCTGCCTGCTACACTTTCCATTCTGATAGTTAATAAAGAATCTTGAATTAATTTGATCCATGTTTGCGGGACGTAGGCTCATATATTTTTTAGAAATATCATAAAAGGGTCCAGAAAAATGAAAAGAACGCGGAACTTTTGTTTTTGTATTACGGATTTTAACTAACAGAATACTTCCAGTATCCTTTACATCGCTTATTGTTAAATCTTTTAGTTCGTGGCAACGACAAGCGCCAGATAATCCAAAAACTAATGCTACCTACAAATATTAGTAGTTATGTATTAAGTATTTGTTAAAATAAAAATAATAATTCCGTTACCTTTGTTATTAAATATTTATAGTCAGGTGCATTCTTTAGGAAAGTCTTTATGTCTTCAGGCGAAAAATTTTTGGATTTTTGGCTTTTAAAACCATCAGATTTTCTTTTCAAAAGCGAACGTAACTTTGGATATTTACTAATATCGACATCATTTTTAACAGAGAGTTCTTAGTTCTTAGCATCGAATAAATGAACCATAACGTCGACGGTTTAAAATTTGAAATATTTCTCCAAAGTATGCTAGTAGTACAGTTTCCGAAAATGATTTCACTTTATTTATTTCTCTCCAGTCCAAAAATTTGATATAAATTTCTTCATATCTCTTTTTTGATTTGGCTGGTAATAAATCTGAAGAGGTTTCTTCAGCTTTAAAAATAATTTCTGGGGGAGTACAATCGCTTTCTGACTCAGACATCATGAAAATGTGTTAAATTTAGGACGAACTGAAACTGACAGGAGTGCGTTTAGAAACCTCGCACGGCGCGTCTGACCACATGCATTAGAATAGGGTCCGGACGCGCCGTGCGCGGTTTCTAAACGCACTCCAGTTCTCAAAAGTGATAAAACTTCAAATAAACAAATGAAAACCAGGAAACTAGATGTAGATTGGTTTAATTTGCACTATTTTTATTTTATCTTTAATTCATTAAAGTTTAGGTAAAAACGCATATAGAATTTAATGAGCATCTTTTTATTTCATTATTAATAATTAATTATAAGCTGCCAAAATATTATACGAGGCGACTGATATATGAAAATATGTAACAACTTACTTTCGTCACTAGAGACGAAAGTAAACGTTATGGGATTTTTTCTCACTAGTGACGGAAATCAAGTTTTCGCTGAAAGTATCCTGTGGCGAAAGATGTCTTTTTGTAAGAGTTCGTAGAAAAAAACATTTTTTTCCCTATTCCGTCGGTCTGTCTGCCGTCCGCCGGCTGTCTGTTCGCGCGATAGCTCAAAAACGGCTTAAGAGAAAAATTCTAAATTTTGTATGCAGGTTAGGCTTCCTCTTGGCTCAAAACCGGTTATACTTCCGGTCAGATATATACAGGGTGAGCAATTAAAAAAACATTTATTTTTAAGTCAGGAGATTTCGACTAAAATTGTTATCTGATCAATTACTACTTTTAAAAAATTCAAAATGGCTGCTATGTTGTTTACAATTTATACAGGGTGTGTTTTAATGGTATGCTAATATTGTAGGGTGTGAATCCTCTTCAATTTTTTGCTACAGGGAGTTGAAAATTTGTTTTTTAAAGAGATATTTTTTAATATCTCTGAAAATAGTTTAGATATACTTTTCAATTTTGGCATGTGTTAATAGGATATAAAACCACATATTTTAGTTAGAAAATTTATTTTATTGCTCTACCAGTGGCGTCTTTGCAAACATGTCATCTGATATTTTCTACAAAAAAAAGTAGTACGCCACTGACATTTTTCCATGTTGAAATTTTTACTCATTTGACTGGTCAATTCTACATCAATACGGCAGGAAACTTGTATTTTTCTCGCCAGCCGCTCGGTTCTAGATTAAAATAATTAAAATTAATCGTCAATACTGCAAAATGAAGAAATTTTAATTTAATTAATGAACGATAGGATAAACGCCACTGGTGAAGCAATAGAATAACTTTTTCGTTTATATCCCATTAAAAATACAAAAATGATGGGGAAGTCTCAATACAGTGTGTCCAATACCATCTATTAGGCATACCTTTTTAAAACTTTAAGAAATTCTTATAGCTGTCTTGAAAATACAAATCATTGTCCATAAGAAAATTTTGTATATCCGCTTTCGTCATCGTGTTCAATGTACTCCTAAACAATCTGTGTCTTGACTGAGGTAAGAAATAAGTTATTTAGTTAATGCAGAATTTTTGTTCTTTCCCGATATATTCAAATTCATATTTTAACAAACAGATACTGTTTTCCATATTTTGCAACACAAATTAACCAACATAGTTTATATCAGAAATCAGTTAAAATTTCGTAATGATGAACGTTATTTTAATACATTGTTTCAACATTTTTCTAACCATGAAATTTTAGATACTATTAGGGGTCAAATTGAAACAAGGTTTTCAGATTTAGAAGAATTACAATTTTTTGATTATGATCTTCTGGAGAATCTTGTTTTAAAATACATTTTTTTTTATTTGATAAATTGGCATTAAAAATGAATTGTGTGTTATAATATTCTGATAAAGATATTTTAGGCTATGATTGAATATCTATGCGACAATAGTCTACAACAAGTTTTGCCTCAGTTTTATAATTTATAATGTTTAACTGTCACCACCCTGTTACTTCGACTTCAGTAGACATTTTCGACTTTGAAAAGAATTAAAAATCACCTGCGGAATATGAGTCCTAACCACTATATGTTCGGCCTTTTTATAATTTTATTTCCGTTATATATTAGGAAACAAGGTTGAAGAAGAACATCTATTTTGTTTAAATTACTTAAAGGACCCCGCCCTTTTCTAATGGCAAAGTGGCGTTCCGTCAAATGTAATAAATTTTGAATATGATGTTGTACTCGACTTGTTGACCAAAAGTGTTCATAGGACCAATTCAATCCTATGACTAGTTTTTAAAATACAGGGTGTTAAAGTCGAGAAATCGTATTTCTTGAAAATATGTAACTTAATTGAAAAGAAAAAAATAAATATTTTTGTTGATTGTAGCATTAATATGTCCTGGTCTAACGCACACGTACACATAAATAATTCAAAATGTAAACATATACAGGGTGGTACTCAGTTACGTCAGGGGGAATTTTTGAAATTCTGAAAGATTCTCATATGGAATGAAAACATGGTCAAAAATAAAAACTTACATAATGTTTACTGTTCTGACATTATATAAACCCATTTTTCATTATATGTATACTGTAGACTGTTAATTCATGCCACAGAAAGGCGTTTCTTAAAAAAATTACACCCTATATATTTGTTAATAATATTGATTATGGGATAATAAATAAATACCTAGATAACAATACTTTCTATGAAATACAGGGTGATACACACGTCTAATTCTTTTTTGATGCAGCAACAATTAAAGAAATATTCATTTTTCAGAATCACCCTATATTTTTCAATTCGATCCGTCAAAATGTACGATCTATTTATTTTTGTAATAAGATGTAAGCAATTAATACCTTCGTATAAAATCATAATTTTAGTATGATCCGTTTTTGAGATTCCAATATACAGGGTGTCCTTTAAAATGTGTCCCAAAATTCTCAGGCAGATTCCTTAACCAAAAAATGGAAAAAAAGTTCCTATAGACCTATGTCCTAAAGTGCCCCCTAAGCGAGCAACAGCCTCTCGAAATCATTTTTTTTATTTTGATTTTTTGAATTTTCTTAAAAATGGAAACAAATAAAAGAACCAAATTTTGGCTGTTAAATATGATCAATAATAGTGACCTTTTGACACCTTCAAAAAGAAATTATTTCGTCAGGGGTGTACTTGGGAATTTTTTGAAAATTTTGATTATTCATAACTTTTTTGTGTTTTTGGTAATGACTTATCCATATTTTTTTTTACATTCTACATTGAAAACTACGTCAAAAAGGAATACTTGTTTGATCTCGATTGGAGCAGCCGTTTCCGAGAAAACATCATCCAAAGATATTCGTGCAGTTTAGGTTAATTTTCAATTTTGGCTGTTGTAGCCAAAAAGTTGGAAATCGAGGAACACGGCTTACATGTCCCTATCCTTACTTTTGAAGGTCTATTCAGTGGCAAAAAATATTAGTTGATACAGGGTGATCAAAAATCGGATGTGATTTTGGATTTTTGATCACCCTGTATCAAATAATATGTATTTTATGTCACTGAATAGACCTTAAAAAGTTAGGATAGGGACTGTAAGCCGTTTTCCTCGATTTCCAACTGTTTGGCTACAACAGCCACCTGAATTTGAAAAAATGTGATTTTTGAGTAGCTGTAGATCCTTTACTATTCATATTAGATAACAAGTGTGATATATCATTGAAATCAGATTATCGAGCAGATTCTAAAAATATAAAAATATACAGGGTGTTCCATTTAAAAAACATAACTTTGATTTGGCACGGCCTTATGAAACACCCTGTCACATCGTAACTAATTTTAAAATGTGAAGCTTAAAGCTGCCTACTTTTATTATAACAGATCTACAGAGCTTCCTCACACTAATCAATCACCCTGTATACTATTTTTAGCTCTCTAAATAAAATTTAAAAATTTAGTTCCCATTTATTTATTATGAAGACCATAAGGTTTGTATTTAGCTGTTTAGAATAAAAAAGTAAAAATATGTATTTTTTTGGCGTTTTTGTGTTTCATGGATAATTTTTTTCGCTCACTGATAAAAATGTTTCTTCAGTTAAACATTATTTCTAAAAGTGTTCTGGTGCGATTCGTTGTATTGTTATTATTTTGTTTAAAATGGCTCACAATAACTACAATAATGATTACACATTCGGCGAAATGACGGACATGCACTTATGTTTTGGACTCGCTTCTGGAAATGCCAATGAAGCTCGCAGACTTTATCAGGAGCGCTTTCCAAATAGGCATCTTCCATGCGCTAAGACGTTTTCTAGAATTGACGATAGACTTCGGGAAACTGGTACATTTAAGAAAAACTCTAGTAACAGTGGAAGACAAAATTATGTGAGAACTCCTGCTTTGGAAGAAGCAATTTTGGATAGGGTAGCTGAAACCCCATCGACAAGTACCAGAAAAATAGCAAATGGTAAGTAATTACTTATTTATTATTTTAGCTACCCCGTACCTTATCGTATAAAACTAGTTTTTTTTACTTGTTATTGCTTCTCTTACATTTCACGACTTTTCGTATCGAAAAGAGTTGCGTTATGCAGAAAAAATCTGATTTCCCAAATCAATGGATTCTCTTTCTTAACTATTCACTACACAGATTCTCTCATTTAATTTCAGAAGTGGGAGTCGGACGTAACACGGTATGGAAAGTTTTGCGTGAACAACAATTGTACCCTTACCACATTCAAAAAGTTCAGGCACTTAAAGCTACTGATTATGAGCCGCGAGTTATCTTTTCTGAATGGTTTCTTGGAAGATGTAATCAAGATGCAATGTTTCTTAATAAAGTGCTATTTACCGATGAAGCTGGTTTCACTAGAGATGGTATAATAAATTTTCGAAATATGCATGAATGGGCTGAAGATAACCCTCACGCGGTTGTTGAACGTCACCACCAGGATAAATTTTCAATAAACGTCTGGGCTGGAGTTATTGATAATTACCTTATTGGACCATTTGTTTTGCCGAATAGGTTAAATGGAGCAGCATACAGGCTTTTTTTGGAAAATAACTTACATGAGCTTCTTGATAATATTCCGATTCAAATCAGACATAACATGTGGTTTATGCATGATGGAGCTCCACCACATTACAGCCTTGAAGCTAGACAGCACCTTAACGAAAGATTTGAGGGTAGAGTGATTGGCAGAGGTTGTCCTGTTAACTGGCCACCTCGTTCACCAGATCTAAATCCAATGGATTTTTTTGTTTGGGGTTATTTAAAATCATTGGTTTATTCCAGTCCTGTTGAAACAGTTGAAGAATTGGAAGAACGAGTTTTTCATCATTGCGAAGTTCTTAGGAATAATCCTGAAGTATTTTTTCGTGTAAGACAGTCTATGATGCGACGGTTGCGCTTGTGTGTGGAAACCAATGGTCGCCACATTGAGCATCTGCTTTAATTTTTTTTGATTTGTTTTTTTAGAATAAATATTTTTTTAAACCGTTTCTTATTATTAAATAAAAATAGTCCCACCACGACATTTGAACTACAATTATTTAGAGAGAGCTAAAAAAGTTATTTTTATTTACGAGATTCACCGAGGTAATTTAGGAAAATTGAAAATTAAGCTAAAGTGGACGAATATCTTTGGATGATGTTTTCTCGGAAACGGCTGCTCCAATCGAGATCAAACAAGTATTCCTTTTTGACGTAGTTTTCAATGTAGAATGTAAAAAAAAATATGGATAAGTCATTACCAAAAACACAAAAAAGTTATGAATAATCAAAATTTTCAAAAAATTCCCAAGTACACCCCTGACGAAATAATTTCTTTTTGAAGGTGTCAAAAGGTCACTATTATTGATCATATTTAACAGCCAAAATTTGGTTCTTTTATTTGTTTCCATTTTTAAGAAAATTCAAAAAATCAAAATAAAAAAAAATGATTTCGAGAGGCTGTTGCTCGCTTAGGGGGCACTTTAGGACATAGGTCTATAGGAACTTTTTTTCCATTTTTTGGTTAAGGAATCTGCCTGAGAATTTTGGGACACATTTTAAAGGACACCCTGTATATAGTGAACCATTAAATATCAGACAATTCAGGATATTCGCACACTGGAATTTTTTATTCGCTGAAAAATTATCGAGGGTAATACCACAAGAACTCAGCTTTAGCCGGATATTTTTGTGGTTATTTTCAAATACTTACTTTCATTGGCAATTGCCTAATGAAAGTAAGTATGAGAAAACCACCGTAAAAAATATCCTCGCGTGGTATTTGGTAAGACCATTCCATGAATAGAAAAATCAATTCAATTAAACTTTATTTTTTTTTTGTATTTTTTTGGAGTTGATTTTTCAATCTCCCTTGCTATTTCTGCCTCGCAAATATTAATAAATCTCTGTTTTTGACCTTTACAATTGTCAAACTGATGCGACGCGCAACGCTGATAAACGAACAATAAATGCCAGTGTTGTTACGATAACGTAATTTATCCGATATTTTTATCCACTTGTATTTCTTTCTATTTAGCCGATAGTAAACTACTATTTTTGTACTCACAAATGGAAATTATTATACCTACATACATGAGTGGATATGTCTGATATTTCATATGGTTCACTATATACTGGAATCTCAAAAACGGATCATACTAAAATTATGAAATTATATGAAGTTATTAACTGCTTAAATCTAAAAACAAAAATAAATAGTTCGTACATTTTGACGGATCGAATTGAAAAATATAGGATGATTCTGAAAAAGAAATATTTCTTTAATTATTGCTGCATCAAAAACGAATTAGATGTGTCTATACCCTGTATTTAATAAAAAGTATTGTTTTCTAGGTATTAAATGCATAATCAATATTAATAACAAATTCCCTAATATATTCTTTTTTCTTTTAAGAAACGCCTTTCTGTGAAATGAATTAGCAATCACCCTGTTATACATATAATGTAAAATGAGTTTATATAATGTCAGAACAGTAAACATTGTGTAAGTTTTTATTTTTGACCATATTTTCATTCCATATCAGAATCTCTCAGAATTATAAAATTCCCCCTGACGTAACTGAGTACCACCCTGTATATGTTTACATTTTGAACTATGTATGTGTACGTTTGCGTTAGATTAGGACATATTAATGCTACAATCAACTAAAAATGTTTATTTTTTTTCTTTTTAATTAAGTTGCGTAGTTTCAAGAAATACGATTTCTCGACTTTAACACCCTGTATTTTAAAAACTAATCTTAGGATTGAATTGGTCCCATGAACACTTTTGGTCAGCAAGTCGAGTACAATGTCATATTCAAAATTTATTACATTTGACGGAACGCCACTTTGCCATTAGAAAAGGGCGGGATCCTTTAATAGTTGTTGATGTTTCTACTATTTGTGAGAGCATGACGCACCATGATCTTAATTTTTTTTTAAAACAGTATCTAATCGAAAGATAAATGACCATTTAAATGTTCGAACAATATCCTCAGCAATTATTAAATTTAATGTTTGGGAAGCTTTGGAATTTTTGACGTTTAGAATTGTTTACGTGTTTGGCGCACATAATGAAACACTAACTTGTTTTTGATTTGACGTTTTAAGTTGTTGAAAGTGTGACTTATCTTTTTTTATTCGTTATTGAAAATGGGTCACGGTAAAGCAGCCTAAAAAAAATTAGAGATTTGATCATAAACAAATATAAACATAAGTTTCCTAATAAATATATGAAATAAAATTATGAAAAGGCCGAACATATAGTGATTAGGGCTCGTACAATTGTCCAAGATCGTTTATTTAATATTTGCTTAATATCTATTAAAAAAGAATTAGTCAAAAATTTAAAACAAAACAATACATTTTATGAAAAAAATATCAATCACTTTTCCCAGTCCAAAGATCGTAGAATTATTTTAATTTATAAAAAAAAATAGTTAAAGTCTATTCAGATTTCATTTACGCCGCGTCAAAACAATCACTCCCATCCAGCAACAGCTCACGTGGCATTTTCTTTGCCCTTCTATTGGTTAATCGATCGTTAGTCATTTAGACGATGCGCAAATATTTTTTGTCAGAGTCGAATTCAGTTCAATTTGGATAATTATACTCGTAAACGGTGTTTTGGTAGCTTTCACCGTGTTGGTTAGTTTGGACATTTTGTATGTTTGATTGATTATAATTCATTATATTATAGTTTAGATATACATATATTGTGTTATTTATTTTTTTTGTTTTTGTGGTTGTTGTTAGTTTGAACATTTTTTACTCTATTTTATGGACATTTAATTGACTATATTTTGTAACTGCTGCGTGACACTATGTCCTCCACAGATACAGCAGATGAAGTCCATAAAAATGTTTTTACTCCTTCTAAAAAGCGACCGAAAAAGGGACTTTGGTCATCCGTACTAAAGAAATGGTTCTTATTATTTATAAGCATTAAATTTTATAGAACCCTGATATGTTGGTACATGATGTTGAAAGAAGAGTTGCTGATAAAACAGGGATGTGCGCTAAAACCGTTTTTAATGTTATGAAGAAGTATAGGCAGATTCATAAATTTTCTGAACCAAAAAGAAAGCTACGTTATAAACAAATTAGTGGCTCTGTGGATTATTTTGATAAAAATGCAATAAGGCGCAAAGTACATCAATTCTTCTTTAGAAATTAACTTCCAACAATCGATAAGGTTTTATAAGAAGTCAACGATGATCCATATTTGTCTACTTTTAAGCGAGATACATTTTACAAGCTTTTCAAAACCCTTAATTTTAAATTTAAAACTAGAGGAAAAAATAGTTTGCTTTTAGACAAAATGAAATTGTTTCGTCCTACGCCACAAAAAATAAAACGGTACAGAGAAGAAAAGCAAAAAATATATTATCTTGATGAGACTTGGATTAACGCAGGCCACACCAAATCAAAAGTATGTTTCGATATGTCGGTTTTATCATCCAGACAAGCCTTTTTGGATGAACTTTTAACTGGTTTTAAAAACCCATCAGGTATATGCGTAAAAACAGCTCATTATATGCCATATTGGAAGTGAAGAAGGCTTTGTCTCTAATGCATTTTATGTATTTAAGTTGAAAAATCCGGTGACTACCATGAAGAAATGTGTGGAGAATCGTTCAAAGAATGGTTTTCAAACACCCTACCAAAATTAGAAGATAACTGCATTATTATTCGAGAAAGCTGGAAAAAATACCTACAACGACGTCTAAAAAAGGTGATATTTAAAAATGATTATAAGGGAAAAAAATTGAATTCGACTACCAAATGCTTAAGATCCAACTTCTAAAACTTGGTAAGCAACATAAACATTATGATAGGTATGTAATAGATGAAATGGCTAAGCAGCAAAACGACATAATATTGAATTAATCTAGATTGACGTTAAACAATACGTAGCAGATAAAAACTCAACATTTAAATCTGGAGACATTAAAATTCTTTTTGAAGAAGTAATATTAATTTCTCCAGAAAAATGGAAAAAGTGTATCGACCATGTTCGACAAAAAGTTGAAGTAAAAATGTGGGAGTTGGATAATATTATAGATGTTCAAGTAGAACCACTTGCAATTTTGATTAATGAAGATAGCCCTTCAAGCCTAACTAATTTATCCGATTCAGAATAGTGCTAAGTCAAGTAAGGAAGATTGCTATAATACAGGGTACAAGGTGTCTAATCTAAATACTAGTAGAACAAGAACAATAAAGAACAAAAGTTGTCAAAAATACAAAAAGGTTTCTTTTTAAGATGCACAATTTTAAATCAAATACCAAATTCAAATACCTCTTATATTTAAAGTTTTTTAATACTTTTAGTAGATATATATTAGCTATTAAAGAATTTGCAATTATTATGGTATAATATAATTTTATAATATGATTGTTTTAATGCTCTGTATCACAGTAGACATATGTAATGAACTAAATATAATGCAAACATCTCTTTTAAAGTCAAATACATTTATTAATTTGTATTGCAGGTTAACGCAGTTTATGTCGCTCACCTATCTTCGTCCAAAAATGTCACTAAAGTCTGGGAGACCGTGTATGGCATTTATTTTATAGTTTTAGTTTACAAAATATGTTTTTATCGTAATAAAAAAATAATTTCACAACTACTCTTTTATTTTACATTTTTGCAAGACGGAAAAGTAAAATACGGCTCTGCTCAATTTTAGCGTCCACCTGCTTCTGTTTACATCAGGCGTAAATTAAATTTGAATAGACTTTAATAATTTTTGATAAGAAATTATTTTTTCACATTTATCTTTTTATTTTTTATTAGAATTATCTTTCACAAACTTCTAAATTATAATAATAATAATAATAATAATAATAATAATACTCTCCCTAATTCACCCCCTTACGAGTGAATTTCAACCCCTGAAGTCGACTGAACGACTTGTGTAGGGAAAGGGACGGCTATTATTATTATTATTATTATTTGCCGTGGCGCTCCGGGGCGACTTAAAGATGATTGATGGTGCCATTTGACTTACAGGTGAGGAAAACCCGGAAAACCTCACCCACCATCATCGAGACGATAATGTATGGCGAATTTTTTTAATCTGCATGTCATATCAACAGAAATTGAATTTCTATTAATACCCCACACATCAAATCCTAAACCGAACCATGAAATTTAATTAAAAATCCACATGGTCTGGTCCGGGATTCGAAATCCAGCAGTCTCAGACTCATAAACTTGCCTATAAATGAATATAAGCGCGATAGACCGCTACACCACCGTCCCGATTATGAACTACTACTATTGTAAACTATTGAACTGTTGAGAAATTAAAAAAAAACATTTTGAAATAAATAAACCAATTTTGATAAAAAAACAACCCGATTTTTGACGAAGAAAAATATTTTTCTTCCCCAATTTTGACAATAATTGTTTAAAACTTGGGGTAGTCATGTGTGAGTTTATGGATTAAAAGTGGGAAAAAGAAAGAAAACAGGTCCCTTATATATCTCAAAGAAATTTGTATTTGAACGGCGACCGGTTTTGAAGTTTGTTCACTTCATCATCAGGCACACCTAGTGGGTAAGAGAAAATGGGTTAATTGATGAGTTTTAAGTTGTTGGCAACAATTAAAATTCTAGGGACGCTAAAATAGTGGTTCCAACCTTATCGAGACTGAGGCCCACAAGGGTAAATTCGTAGCGTAAAAAACGAGAAATGATTTAACTTGGAACGAAAGACCGAAAGCCGATAGTAGTATTAGGACGTTGAATTTTCTGGTTTGTGAAGCATTGGCATTACTTAGGTAAAACCATGTGATGATTTTCACAAGCCTTGATTTTTAAAACCATTCTGCATCGCTTTTTGATTAGGGTTTACAAACTTGTTATTCGAGCAATTTATTCAATAATAATTGGTCCCTTTACCTCTTAAGCCTGCTCATGTAAAACATTTGGGCTCCTTTTAGTTCGCTTATTTATCTAAAAATATTTGGTCCCTTTTAAATATGTCCGTATAAAATTATATGATCCCTTTACTCCCTTAGATCTGTTCATGTAAAAATATTTGCGCCCATTGTTGCTTAAGCCTACCTACGTATAAAAATTTAAAATGATTTCAAAAAAGCGGCAATATCTTTTTTCATTTTGATAAATTTATTAATGCATTTATCATTCTGATAGTTTAAAAATAGTATTGGACGACTACTGATGTATTTCTTACATATTTTTTTAAAAATTTTTGATAATTAAAAATTTTTGAGTTGGTTTTGTCTTGGTATTGGAAAAATTTACTAAAAAAGCTAATCGATCTTGTAAATTACTAATTTTCATGCAATTCATTTCCATTATGCCTATTATTAAAGACTTTAAGAAATAAATAGCTTATTGTAATATATAAAGAAAAACCTTAATAAATACTTTTATCGTCTGATTACTAAAAAAATTGATACAAGGTCTTGTATATCACTAATTTTCATAAAATACATCTTATTAGCCCGACAAACACCCGGTTTTATACATTATCCTTAAAGGAGTAGGTACGTAAAAATTTTACCCTCAACATTTCTGTTTTCAATAAGGACGTTCAATTATTTAAAAAATATAACACAATTTACAGATTTTATTTTTTTATTAAACAATGTCAAATGTGAATTGTCAATATTCATTGCCTATTTTTATTTTTATTTTTGAGGTTGCGATTATTCTATTTGAATTTTTAGATTTTTGGATTTTCGTAGAAAAACTATACTGTACAACTTGAGTGGATTGTCCATATCCACTCTTGTTGCACAAACTACTAATTTTATACACCCGCATGGATATAAGCTTATCTACGCACAGACTACAAAACGAAAAAGTATGCTAATGCGTTCAACTGAACGAATATATTTTATATCCATTCTAGGTAGTGAGAACACTGCAAAAAATATAATCCACCAATCAGAGTTCATATTTTGGACACCCAACTACCTACTAATATTTTTTTTCTACACCAACATGGATATTAGCTTATCTACGCACAGACTACAAAACGAAAAAGTATGTTATTGCATTCAACTGAACGAATATATTTCATATCCATTCTAGGCAGTGAGAACACTTACAAAAATGAAATCCACCAATCACAGTTCATATTTTGGACACCCAACTATTATTATTTTTATAATTTTAAATAAATTGCAACTATGAAAGTCGCAACCCCCCTTTGAAATCTCACATTTACAATCAGTAACTCTTGTTTGACAGGTCGTTGAAGAATGTTTGCAATGTATGGAATGTTAAGACGTTAGGAATGCTTGGATTGCGCAAAATTAGTCACATAAAAAAATGCATGGGAGGATTTTAAGAAAATTAATATTAAAGTAGTTGTAGATGAAACGAAAATTCAGAAAATCAATAGAGTTCTAAGTTTGAAGCAATTATTCAAGAAAATCAAAACCGCAAGTCAATCAGAACTTTTGTTCTAGAGTTATCGCGGTACGCGACATTTTGGCGCCGACGATTGGGCACCAGATTTTTGACAGCCGAACGTTTGGGCCCAGCATAATTATATTTTATAACCTGTTGACCACTTCCCATCAAAACAGAAAAATCATTTGAAATAAACTTTTCGTATCTACTTTCTCTGTGAAAATACCCTTAATTGCTCCAAAATAATTCCTAATCCTCAAGTTGATTAATTTTATAACATTTTAAATAAACTGTTCCTACCTTCTTTATTTGTGGAAATAACCTTAAAACTCTTAATTGTGTTAATCCCTTGGTACTTAGTATATCCTAAATTTGTATACTTAATCTCTTTCATAATTACGAGTACGCCAAAAAAGGAATTTTAAAAATAAAAATCGATGTTTTATAGAAATCTTTTTAGATTAGGAAACAATGAAGGTATTCCACAATTATAGACCACTCTGTATACAGGGTGGCCACTTTTTCATTGAAATGTATTGCTATCTCGTAAACCGTTGGTAACACAAAGTTGGTTAAATGGGGAAAAAGTTGCATATTTCAAAGTCCAATCTGAGGGCGTTTTGAAAACTAAAATATCAGGTCCGGTTTCCGAGATATTCGATAAAAAACAAATAAGTACCATTTCTTTATTCCGCTACAGAACGTTTATTTGCAAAAATAGACAAAAACTCATTTGGAGTTTTTTGTTTTATATCAAATTGTGCGTATGATAGCGTATTTAGTTTTTTTATCCGACGTTTCGTAAATGCAGGACCACCATCAACTTCTTTATTTGAATATGGACCAATATTTTCCTAGCTCATAATTTTAATGCATGTTCAATGTTGAATACAATGATGTAATAACATATTGTGATTAGTCAACATTTCGGAAGATTTGAACATCATCAGGTAAGTTTACAAGTACGGACCTGTGTTTTGTTAGTTAAAAATATTTGAATTAGTAAATGATGTATTATCAGTGTAAGAAATCAGGTACGTTTACTTGTACAGACCTGTATTATAAATTATTTGAAATACACAACTACATTTTAAATGCTTAAAATAATTTAATAAAAAAAAATATGTATTTAACTACTTAGTCACGTCAGAAACAAATAAATGAAAACAATGATTAACGATAAGAGAAAAACTACAGTAGTTGCTCAAAATGTCCTCCTTCTTCTTGAATACATAAGTCAATACGGTCTGTCATTTGAGCTATGCTGGCAGAAACCATTTGTGGAGTGATATTATTAAACGCATTAATTATCCTATCTCGTAATTGATTTAAGTCATTTGGAATACCATCATAATATACTTTATTTTTGATATATCCCCATACAAAATAATCCATAGGATTTAAGCAGGGTGACCTAGGGGGCCATCGAATAGGTCCATGTGTACCAAACCACCTCCTGGGAAATCTTTCGTTTAAATAATTTCTGATTAATGCAGCATTATGTGGTCCACAGCCATCTTGCATAAAATAAATTTCTTCGATCACCTAAAGGAAGATTATCTAACATATCTTCTAGCAATTGTAAATAGTTGTGTTGGTTGAGGTTTCCGTCAATAAAAATAGGACCAATTATTTTATTATTGAGTATTCCACACCATAAGTTTATTGAAAATCTAATTTGGGGTCTTACTTCTTGAATTAAATGTGGGTTGTCGGTGGCATAAAAATGTTTATTTTTTCTATTAAATATTCCACTATTAGTAAATGTCGATTCATCTGTCCATAAAAGGATACATCATTATTTAATTTTCGTTTATACCAACGGCAAAATTCTATTCTACGATTATAATCTCCAGGATGTAGCTTTTGTACAGTTTGGAATTTGTAATCATGGTACTTATGTTTTTTAAGAATGTTTTTCACAGTACTTGCAGAAACTCCACATTCTCGGCTTATTGCTCTAGACGACGTTTCAGGGTTGATATAAACTTGAGACAAAACATTTATTTCATTTATTGTATTACGTTTTAAATATTTACCACGTTTTTTTTCAATATTTCCTTCGTGAGCCATATTTAACGCTATCCTATAATAAATTAATAAAGATGGTTGCCTCCTTCCTGGATACAACTGAAGGTATCTTTCTGCAGCTTCTCCACTATTTCTGTTACATTTTATGTACACATCGTACATATCTTTTTTCTCACTTCTACTGTAACGAACCATATTTTCAATACCCTAATTAAAAATATACCAATGCTTTTATCCGATACCAGACTGTCAAATTTACAATAATAAAATGTGACATGCCAGGTTAACTTGATTTAAATTTATCTGTATAATAATCAAGACGTGTTGCTAGATATACAATTATTATTGTAAGTAGGTATCTATCTGCAGTTTGTTAACTTTTTCTTTTTTATACTATGAGGAACCATATCAGTTTAAAAAATCCAACAAAATATGACAAATCAGGCTAACTTTATGTATTTAAAAATCGGGATGTACTTTATTTATAGATTAATATTGGGATTGGTCAAGTGCAAAAACCATAAAAATGGAAAATATTTTTTAGCAAATGTGTAAACGAACATGTTGTCTTGATGTAAAGTTAAAAGTTTGACTTTGGTATTTATTATTTATAATCTCTTACAACGATAATACATCATTTACTAATTCAAATATTTTTAACTAACAAAACACAGGTCCGTACTTGTAAACTTACCTGATGATGTTCAAATCTTCCGAAATGTTGACTAATCACAATATGTTATTACATCATTGTATTCAACATTGAACATGCATCAAAATTATGAGCCAGGAAAATATTGGTCCATATTCAAATAAAGAAGTTGATGGTGGTCCTGCATTTACGAAACGTCGGATAAAAAAACTAAATACGCTATCATACGCACAATTTGATATAAAACAAAAAACTCCAAATGAGTTTTTGTCTATTTTTGCAAATAAACGTTCTGTAGCGGAATAAAGAAATGGTACTTATTTGTTTTTTATCGAATATCTCGGAAACCGGACCTGATATTTTAGTTTTCAAAACGCCCTCAGATTGGACTTCGAAATTGCAACTTTTTCCCCATTTAACCAACTTTGTGTTACCAACGGTTTACGAGATAGCAATACATTTCAATGAAAAAGTGGCCACCCTGTATACTATTTAGGAGGAAGGGCCTCAGTAATTAGAAAATGATGGAATATTGATTTAATTTAAGTGATGATGTAGTTAACAAACTTCGCAACCGGTCGCTGTTCAAATACAAATTTCTTTGTGAGATATAAAGGACCTGTTACCTTTCTTTTTCCCATTTTTAATAATTGTTTAGTTTGTGCCACAAACAATAATAATTAAATTTCATTTTTACACATAACTATAACAACTTATTTTATTTATTGTTTCGGCCTTTACTTGATGAAAATCCATTTGATTTTGAAAGAGTAAAACCAAATTTGGTAGATTTTCACACTTTTATTTTAAAAATAAAAATTTTTAAACAAACACTAACATGACATATGTTTCGAAGTACAACTTCTTTTTCAAATGTGACTATTTACAATTCGGTATCCAATATATATACAAAATAATTTAACAAAACAAAGTACTTAAGAAAACATCAATAACATTACAAAATAAACTAACTATTTAAAGTAAATAAGGGTACTTAGGTAATTATAATATCCATCAAATAACAATAAGATAGCCCATTACCGGGATTATCTCACAGAAAACTGGGAAAAAGGTTTAATAAGGGTGAATTATTAATATCTAATTGATCATTTAGTAAGTTATCTGAATTTTTAAATCTATTTATTTCAAGTGTTTCTAAATGGTTTAATTTAAGGCTCTTATTTTCTACATGTAAAATTTCAAAGTTGTCTGTAAAAGAATGATTTTCAGCTAAAATATGATTTGAGTAAGTAGAATTATTTTTGTTTTTTTGTATAGCTATTATAATGTTCGGAATAGCGTTTTTTGAAAGTACGGCCTGTTTGACCAATATACAATTTTGGACAACTACCACAATTTAATTTATATACCCCCGATTTATTATTAGGATTAATTTTACCCTTATTGTTTTTAATATACTTCCCAAGCGTAATATTTTTTTTTAAAAGCTACGTTAATATTTTGGTTTTTTAAATATGATGATACCTTTTCACTAGGAGCTCCTATATATGTAAGACTCTTATATCTGCAATTTGGATCTTTAATTATGGGATAAACTTGTTGAATAGCCTGTTTAAAAAGTTTTTTCTCTAAAATGTTGTCTACTAACTTTGAATTAAAATTATTATTTACTGCGATTTGTTTAATGATATTTAATTCTTTTGTGAAGTTCTCTTTGGTAAGGGGAATATTAACTAATCTATGGATCATACTGTTGTATGCTGCCAGCTTTTGTTTGTATGGATGAGATGAACTATTATTTATTGTAATATCCGTATGTGATGGCTTATGAAATATCCCAAAACTATGGCCTTTATTATGGCCTTTAATACACTACATAACATCGAGATGAAAAAAAGTGCTTAAATATCAAATAACAAATTATTCAATTAATGTCGTTACAGAGTAAGGGTAATAGCTTTCAAATAATCTAACAAGTATGTATCTGTACATTTATCTCGAGCAAATGATTGAACCACAGTAGCAAGTCTTTTATTTTTGTCGTTATATTTTTTCTTCTTGAGTGATTTTTCGCAGCCAGTTAACTGTTGGTTAATTTGAAGTTCTTGCATACTTTGTTGAAACTCGAAAAATTTCCAAATAGACGGATGTTTAGATTGAACTTGTTTTTTTAAAGCACTGTGCCAGGACTCGCTAAAATTATTAGTTCTTGGCTCTTCGTTTAGGGTACGATTAAAATAGTTCCATAAGTGAAACGAAAACGATGCATGTTTCTTTTTATTATCATCTTGAATTCCCATCCAGTTCTTTTTTAAGTAGCTACAGAATTGTTGAGTATGATCCGTCAGGATTCCGGATTTTTCTATTACATTAAATGCAGTTAGTACTAAATCTTCAGGAACAAAGGCAAGCGAGATTAGAAATTTAATTTGTTTGTTGAAATCTTTATCTGTATCGTATTTTCTTTTTAAACCCGAAGAACAAATACGTCGGTAAAGTGCCTGCCGAAAATGAAAATAGCATCCCTGTTTATCAGCTATTGGGAAAAGCAAATTCGTAGCATTTATTAAGGCTATTTCAAAATCCATTAGAATAAGGGATACTTTTGGATTTTTAATAAATTCTCGAACTTTTTCAAATATTTTAATATATGTTCTCTCCATTTTATTGGGTAATAAACAGTATATTAAAGGATAAACAATACCTTCTATATCGCCATGTATCGTCAGCAATTGGTGGAATAATTCAGGCACAGTTTTAAAAGTTCCGTCAATATACCATTTAGTACTTCGTTCTAAAAAATTTAGATTTTGTTTTGTTCCCATAATAATTACTCTCTGTTTGTCATTACTGTCATATAATATAAATTCCTCGTTTTTCCCAGTTTTTCGGTATTTTTGGGGGATAACTAAATCTTCCAGATCCTTTGGGATTGAGTAGTGGGAATACTTTTTTTTTTCGAATGTGACTGATAGTTCTCCTGATACTACTTATCGACGGACACGAAGTACTAGCCTCGCCACTTACATCTGACATTACACTTGAGACAATAACTTGAGGAGCATCATTGCTGGCTAGTGCTTTTTCCTTTATTTGACTCATTTTTTTCTTGACCTCAACTTTAACAGGATTTCCTTCGTGATTGTGATCAGCGGTCCGTGAAAAGGTGTTTGAAACTAGTGTACCTCTGCCTCTGCAAAAGCTAGTCCAATTCTGGCATTTCCAATATATTTTTGTACTCACAGATTTTTCTTTGGTATAGTAATATCCATTGGAATATAATATTTTTCCGCCTTTATTGCTCTCTAAGTATTCAAAATCGCAGTCTTTTTCCATTTTTAACCTCTTTGTGCACAACACACCCACTTTTTGATTATTTCCAAATGTCAGTCAGACAAATCAAACAAACAGAAATTTTGTTTAATGATTGTTGTTGACAACAAACGAAATTTTGTTATGTAGGCACAGAATGGTATTCTTTGATGTAGGTACTAGTTTGCACTTTCGATATTTTGTAATTTCGGTAATTTGTTATTTTGCATTAAGTACATTATATTTAATTCATTAAAGAGAGTTATTTATTACTAGGCGTTACAGGAAAATTGATGTTTTTGGCTTTGAAACAGATTTTTCGATATATTTACATAATCTAAATTATGTAATGTCGATATTTTATTTATTCGGCATTATGCTGTGTCGTTATTTTGTACATCGATATTAAGTAGTTTCGATAAATTGTAGTTTCGATGTTATATTATCTCGACATTTCTTGTTTTCGATATTATGTACTGGCGATATTACTTGTTGCCGATTTTTTGTGTTTTCGATATTTTGTGATGTCTATATTTCGTTTTCGAAAATGTGTCGTTTCGATATTTTGTAATTCTATATATTTTCCCCCAACCATTATTTAATAGGCTAAGTAGAAGTTTTAATTTATAGATTTAACATTTTTACAGCTGCCTCCTCCGCAAAAAAGTTGACGAGTCGCCACTGCTCGTAGTTATACCTAAATAGGCCAAAAAACAAATAATATAAAACAAATCATAAAAGCTGAATAGTGCAATATACAATCACGAAATTCGAAAATTAAAATAAATCAACATGTAAAGTATAATACAGCAACTTAATATGTTAAAAATGTGTTGCTTGTGTGTGTGTAAATAACAAGTTTCATGCAAAAAAAAATAAAAAAAATTGTGGCAAACCTAAACTACAAAATAAAATATGTACAATAAATTAAAAAAGGATAGGTAATAAAATTCACATATAAGGAAATTATTTTTATTTAAACAATTATAAGCAAAAAGTAGAAATCACAATTTGCGC
Organism: Psylliodes chrysocephalus; assembly: GCA_927349885.1. Lineage (NCBI taxonomy): Eukaryota > Metazoa > Arthropoda > Insecta > Coleoptera > Chrysomelidae > Psylliodes > Psylliodes chrysocephalus. The sequence goes on along the minus strand of OV651824.1, from coordinate 37,982,441 downwards.
TATACAAGATTTACATCACAGTGTAACATAGGATTTAAGAATGTTACAAGAATATAATATCTAATTTTATTTTTATAATTTAAGTATATTTAACAGGTATCTTAAAATGCTAGTAGCTGCTTGTAGTGAAGGTTTGCCAACATTTCTTTATATATTATGTTGCTACGAATATTATTAGGTCTAAATTTAAGTAATTACATTAACATTTTTTTTTTTCAAAATAACTATTTTTACCCATCAAAAGCTACGATGTATGATTTGATATTAAATGACACATTAATATAAGGGAATGAATTTAAAAGGCAGTAACTACAAGAGTAGCGCAACCTTTTGACTTAATTTGCAATTCGAATAATCGAAGTCCTTTACAAATAGCTACCAAACTTTCAAAATCGTAGAAAGTCTTACACTAGGTGATTTTTGGTACCTAATTATAAAAAACCGTGTTTATTTTATCCAAAAAGAAATACCACACATTAAAACAGAGTTTAGCAGAGCAATGAGTATACAGTTGATACATATTTTATAAACTAAACTACAAAAATGCATCAACCTCTCGTGAAAACGATAATGAAATTATGTCATTTTCTGATTATTATCTCCACTCTCACATAGTCCAAGATCGTAGAGCGATAAGACATAACTTATTTTCTCAAAGATGAAACCTTTAGTTTTCAGTGCTTTGAATACATGCGTGCTTGTGAAGCTTGCCCTATGACACCTGGGCAGGTACCAGGTGTGAAAGGTAACTAAAAATAAGAGTTACTTAACTTAAATTTATATGGCTGATTTTTAGATATATTTTATAGAATATTATTTTCAAGTAGTATCGCAAGTGTCAGACACTTCATGTACCAAAACTTTTGTCAGACGCTTTAAAGCTCCACAAAAAATAAATGAACTACACTTATTTTTAAATGTCTGATTTTTAAATATGTTATCAAGATAACTATTACAAAATTATATTTAATCAGTCAAAATTGTAATAATCAAAGACATTAATTTAAAAAAAAATTACGAACATTTGAGCCCATCTTTGTGTAGAAGGTTACCAGGGTTTCATGCATTGACTGGGTGTGACTTAAATCCCTTCTTTTTTAAAAAAGGTAAACAAAAACCTTTTAATATAGCTAGCTTTTAGGCAAATTTGGAAGTCCAGAGTCGTTTACCGATGTGCACATACAACAGGATATTTTTAACAAAGTATAAAAATTTATCTGCGAAATTTATAATGTTCCTGGCATACTTGACGTTGATGCTGCCCAACTTCAGCTGTTTTTAAATAATTACACCGTTTCTAATATAAACAAAGAATTCAATCCAAAAAATTTAAAAAAAATTTGATGCTAGCAATTTACCATCATGCAAAACTGAGTTATTTCAATAATTTCTCCGAGCTAATTACATTGCTATAGTCTATTTTTATGTATGAGAGAGTAATAAAACAGCATTTCTAATGCAAAACTTAGTATGGTCATTTTAAATATTTTTACCACTGATCTGTATTATTTTACTGGATAGGATATAGCCCCCTAAAAAACGTTCCGAAAAATTGGCCGATTTGGGCAAATAATATGGCGGACCGGATGTTATTTAACGTAACCTCTATTTCCATTTGTCATCACATTTGTCATTTAATTGTGTCAACAAGCTACGATGAGATGTTTTTATTGTGGAAAACAAAGTAAAAAGAGTATGAAATAAACAATAAACGTTCATTCCTAAAGACACAATATGCTTCACGTTTCCATTTTTATATTTTCTTTCATAAAAATTCAAATCATGGGTGAAATTTCCCAAAGGACATCGCCTGCAAAAGGAATAGAAGAAGAATAAGAAGAAAAACTAATCAAATTATAGGTTAGGTATGTCAAATTATCCCAAAGTTCAGTTCTGTGAACCCACCATAATTTGCCCAAATCGGCCAGCATTGTTGCACTTCCGGTCTCCTTGGTGGAACGATTTTTTAGTATTTTAAAATAGCCTATATCCTATCCAGTAAAATAATACAGATCAGTGATTTTTACAGAATAATCTAAATATTTCCTAAAATTGTAATAAACGTACCTGAGCTATTACAAGTATTGGGTCTTTTATTGGTCCTTTATAAACATAAGCTGTACAGAACAATAGAAAAAGGTTCGGACAGGCCAAAAGCCCTGTGTATTAAAGATTACATAGCCGTATCTTAAGATTATTTTCAATAAGTACCTATTTGCCAATTTTGTTTTATTTTAATTCTAAAAATTTCTTACAGTAATCGAATTATAAGTAGATAAATACCTTCCCAACAAATTTCACCGAAAATGCGATTATAGGTTTTCCATTTAGTAAGGAGGTCCAAGTTGTGTATTCTTGACAGTTTACTAAATTTCGTTTAGTTGCAACTTGCAAGGTGCAGTGTGAATTCTAGTGTGATCATGGAAAATTTGGAAGGGCCGCGTAAACGACAAAAAATAGGTCCTTTAACATTAATATTTAATTGTTTTAAATCATTTACAAACATTTATGTAAAAGTGTTGATGACACAGTGAAATTAGTTAGTAGTACGCTTGGTGTTAGGAAATCTACGATTTACAGAGTTGTTAAAGAAGAGAAATGTGGCGAGTTTCAAACAGCACGTAAAGCTCCAGGAAAACCAAAATTTCAATTAGAAAATCTTTTGAAAGAAAGACTTCGAAGGAAAGTACATGAGTCGAAGCACACTATGGAAACTTTTAAAAGAAATAGGTTTTCTATGGAAAAAGCATTCCAGAAAGTCTATTTTAATAGAAAGAAGCGATATTGTAGTATGGAGAAGAAATTACCTAAGGACTATAAAAGAAATGAGAAACCAAAGAAGAAATATATTTTATTTAGATGAAACATGGATCAACGAGGGACATAAACCAAATAAATTTTGGCAAGATGAAACTGTTACAAGTCGAAGACTGGCTTTTTTAAATAATTTATCTACTGGTTTAAATCCTCCATCAAGAAAGGGGCGCAGACTAATAACAGTACAAATCGGTAGTTCAAACGGTTTTGTTAAAGGTGGTTTATTGACTTTTGAATCTACTCGTACCGGTGACTACCATAAGGACATGAATGCTGATGTCTTTAAAGAGTGGTTCGAACAAATTATAGATCTTCTTCCTCAGAACTGTATAATAGTAATGGATAATGCAAGTTATCACTCGAGACTTATAGAAAAAATGTCCACAACCAAGTGGTTAAAAAAAGATTTACAGAATTGGCTAAATTCAAAGAATATTAAGTTCCATCCCGGTTCTGTGAGAAAAGAACTGTATCATTTGTGTTCCCTTCATAAAGAGAAATTCAAAAAATATGAAATTGATGAAATTGCAAAAAATCGTAGAATGACGGTGGTTAGATCACCACCATATCATTGCGAAGTAAACCCGATTGAACTGATATGGGCACAGATAAAGGGAGAAGTTTTAATAAAAAATAATTATTTTAAAATGAGTGATGTTAAACAGTTGTTTTTGGAGGCTGTAAATAATGTGAAGCCTGAAAACTGGGAAAAGGCAATAAATCATACGATTAAAGAAGAAGAGAAAATGTGGAAGTTGGACAATATTACTGATGAAATGATCGAACCACTCATTGTAAATATTGGTTGCGACAGTTCATCTTCTGATTTCGATTCTGATTTGTAGGTAAGAAGTAGTTTTTATATTAAAATTATTATTTATGAACGTAACGTTGTTTAAAAGTCAAAGTTTAAACTCTTATACCTACATAACCCGTTTGACACAATGTTCTTAACATACCTTGTGGAAAAATAAAACATTTTAGAAAAAATAGTACTTTTTTACCTTCAGCTGTTTAGAAGTTATAAGCAGGTTAATTAGGTGAAAATATAAGTGTATACTCGAGGAATAACTTCAAAAAATATTTTAACTGTCTACTAAAAAGAAGTGATACGCCTATGGATTACGAACGCTTTATTATTTTAATACTCTCTCATACATAAAAATAGACTATAGCACATGGAATAATGCAAATGAAAAATAATCAACCATCTTTACTCCTGAAAACAATGGGTTTACGTTAGAAGAAAATCAGTATCACTTTCATTTGTTTGATGGTGATCAATTACCAGGAGACGTTAGTGAATCTCTTGAAAATCCAGGTACTGTACTTTGACTTCAGGTTTACAATTTATTTTTTGTTTTATATTTGTAGTTTTATGTTTTGTAATTCTTTCATTTGTTTTTTACAGAAGAAGCTGACAGCAACGACATCATAATCGATGACGATGAGGATGTTGACTCAAATGGATAATATGACTGGCTCAATAATGAAAATTCGAATGATTATTTTGATGATGATCACGATGATTAAGGACAATCAAATACTTTCACTTACTAACCATAGTTAATTTTTTTTACTAAAATTATTTTTTCAACTGTTATCTTTGGTAAAAAAAATAAAAATAATTTTTTATAAAACACAATTACTCCAAAAAAAAAAATTAATTTACCGAATATATGCAATAAATAAATTTACTTTAACAATTATTCATTATTACCTTAATGTTGAAATTTATCCAAAAGTTTTGGTCCATGGAAAGTGCCTGACACTTGCGATACTACTTGAGAAGAATATTCTATAAAATATATCTAAAAATCAGCCATACAAATTTAAGTTAGGTAACTTTTATTTTTAGTTACCCAGGTGTCATAGAACAAGCTTCACAAGTACGTAGGTATTCAAAGCACATGAGATGCTACTAAGAACTTAAGGTTTCATATTTGAGAAAATAAGTTATGTCTTATCGCTCCAGGATCTTACTCTAACATCAAACATGGACCACTCTTTTTTTCTTCTTTTTTTTTTTGTCAGTCTCGTCAAAACGTTCTCTCTCATAGGTTATTTTTTAATCAGTCGGGATATATGACCTACATGCTGTTAGGAGGAAGGAACGTACCTTCATACATTTGTTATATTTTTAGAATAACAATATAAAAACTATTTGTGTCTTTTTTTTCTACAATTTTCTGTTCATATTTCTCCTAGATTAATTATTAATCTTAGCTGGAAGTTCAACTTAGTTCTAGTGAAAGACAAAATGAAAAAATTCGATAATTAAAGGGTATTAAATTACAGGGTCAATGAAAAGATGATTATTTATTAAATTAATAAATAATAATGTAAAAGGCAACAAAAGTAATAATTATACATTAACGATGCATGGGTGGACCATAACCTGCTGCTCTATTTGAGATAGGAAAAAATATATCAAACAAAAATTGTAGAAGGCAATGAAAGCTATGTTCCAAAAATAACTACCCAATATACAGGGTGTTCGATGAATCTGTCACTCATCAAAGTTGTTTTTTTTTTAAACGAAACACCCTATATATTTTCTCGATTGAAATCTTTTGGAAAAAGGTTTCTCAAAAATATACGGTTGTATGTAATTATACCACGTGCTTGATGGTGGTGGGGTTTTCCTTACCTATAAGTTAAATGGCACCATTAATCATCTTTAAGTCGCCCTGGAGAGCTACGGCAAATAATAATAATAATGGCCGTCCCTTCCCCGGACAAGCTCAGCTTCTTGGGTAAAAATTCACTCGTGAAGGGGTGAATATTATTATTATTATGGTGAGATTTATGTGATAAAATGGGTGCATTCAATACTAAATATTTCAAATTCAATATTTTGGAATAAAAAAGTATGTTCATCAAAATGAGGTACTTTCATTTCTTCATCAAAATTTTACCAAACGGTGCTTTTATCATATAGGGGCAACCATTACTCGGAATTATTTTTTTTCCCAAATCAAATTAAACACCTTGTAGAATGATATACCGGGTGTTCAAATTAAAGTGTTACAGTTAAATACCGCCTTTTATAAAAACGTTTCAGACGATAGTTTTTTGGGGAAAACATTTTGGCTAAAATCGTTTTTTATAGCTAACCATAACATGGCCAACTTTTTTTCGCACAGCAAAATTTTCAAGTAGGTGTTACTTAATAAATACCCAGACAACACCAAATCCCAGAGATATCCACAGCATATCTTTTGTGGATATCCAATATATCCACAGGATATCAGAAATATTCCGTGGATCTAATATGGATATCCAAATGTCCGTCTATATCCAGAATATAGAAGATATCCAATGGATATCCAGCAAAATATCTAATGGGTATCTTCCAGAAAATACAAGAAATCCCAGAGATATCCACAGAATATATTTTGTGGATATTCAATATATCCAATATGGATATCTAACCAAATGTCCGTCTATATCCCAGGATATAGAATATATTCGGATATTCAGCAACATATTTTATCTTTAGTAGAGGTTCATAAGTAACCAATGATTATTGAATAACGTCGAAAGAAAACAAGAGATAAAAAATATTTTCAACACTCAAAATATTTTCAACACTCTGCCTATGATTTTGCCCACTAAGGAGAAAGTCATCCTTATTAGGACTCTTCAGCAATAAAGGGAAATTCTCGACTCCAGTCTCTAATGGAGTTTGATTAGAACAAAAATTTCGATCGAACTCAATTACGGCGGGTCGAGCATGAGTAGATGCGAAAGTAGTATCGCCATCATCTATACTTAGCAAGCAAAATCAAATAACATCTAGTGGATATCCACGATGGTTTGCGTTCGCGCCTAGACTTTGATATATTTAGTGGATGTCCATGGGATATTGAATACACCTTAAAAAAATTAATTTTAAATATCTGAACGGTACTATTAGCCACAATGGCGTAATTTTTTAATAATTTGCTATATAATTACTATTATTTATGGACATTTGCATGTCTATAAATTACATTTCATGGATATAAAATAGATATCTACCATGGACTGGACATTCAGTGGATATTGGGATGTGCAGTAGATATCCAAAGGATTTGGTGTGCTGTCTGGGTAGGAGTCCAATAAAAACAATGTTACCTTTAAAAGTTTCTTATTTTTTTATGAACTTTAAGAATATGTAAAAAAATGGCGTTCCAATTTGAAAATAAAGTCCACTTCGATATGGCCATATTATGGTCAGCTAAAAAAATTAATTTAGCCAAAATGTTTCCCCCAAAAAACTATAAAACTTTTGTCTAAAACTTTTTTTATAAAATGCATATTTTCGGCGGTATTTAACTGTAACACTTTAATCTGAACGTCCAGTATAATGCTTGGCATTTTATATTATACTCTTCATAGTTTAACAGACCCCTTAACCCCATTTTCAATCAATTTTTTATTTCTTCTTTTTTGTTTTCAATTTTTTTAATCAATAAGCTTTATCCGCTTATAGAGCTTGATTTTTGCTAAAAAATATTTTTTTTTTCGAGTTTTTTATATATTTCAACCCCCCCTTAACCCCTCATTTTTATTCAATTTTTTTTTCAGAATCAATAGGATTCATCCCCTTGATTTTTGCTAAAGATATCACTTTTGTATCGTTTTTTGTTTCCGAGTTGGGATTTTATTCAATATTTCAACCCCTCTTAACCCCCCAATTTTTATTTAATTTTTTTTTCAGAATTACTAGGCTTCATCTCTTCATAGAGAATAATTTTTACTAAAAAATTTCTTTTTGATTTGATTTTTTAATTTCACCCCCCTCCCCTCTATTTTTATTCAAATTATTTTCATAATCTCCCCATTTTTATCAGATTTTTCAAAATCAGAGGATTTCTTACCCTTATAAAGCTTGATTTTTACTAAAATTTCATATAGATATCGCTTTTCGTTTTTGATTTATTAATTTTTTAATTTCAACTCCTCTTAACCCCCCATTTATTAATCAATTTTTTTTTTAATCAATAGACTGTCCCCCTTCTAGAGCTCGACTTTTCCTGAAATTTTCAAGTATCATTTTTCCTTTTTGACAAAAAACAGACAAAGTAAACCTATAATACTCTTCACAGACTTTGTGAAGAGTATAATAAGGCCATACCAGAGTAGTACATAGTATGAGCTTGCTGAAAATGTAGGGTTTGCCTACTTGATTTCCATCGGAAATGTATTTAATTCTTTTTTTGATAAATTGATGCCTTTAATATTTTTTAATAAAAATAGCGCTACATGAATAACAAAAAGCTGTATATATGCCACAAAAATGGCTAATGGTGCGCCACCTATAAAATATAATTTTTCATACTCAAAAACCATCAATTACAAATTTTTTCATACCCAAAAATCACCAATTACAATTTTTTTATTATAAATCTCCAAAAACGCTAAGTTATTACAAATATTTTATTAAGGCAAGTTGGTAATATTATGAAATCAAACATGTACTGAACTTCTATGTACATTTACTTAAAGACAACCCTGTATAAACAGAGAAAATGCTATTACAGTTACGAAGGATTTTTTCTGTTATTTAATAAAGAAAACATGGAAACAACATTGTACTTTACCAAATGGCACCTGTGCAAAGATTCGTAAGAGAGGCAACGCCACTAATCTCATAATCTTGTTTCGACGATTAAATTTCTCAACATCCGAAGTAATCGAGAGTCAAGAGACCTTTCACTAATCTGTTAAGGTTTGAATCTTTAATTCTACTTCGCAAAAACATTACTCTCTTATTCTTCTCCTTATCAACAGTATTAACCGCATTCCCTTGAAAATAACCTTTAAAACGGAAAGCGATCAATAAAGTACAGAAAGTTTCGTTATATTTAATTTTTCCGAAAATCTGACCATAATCCTTGGACTTCAGCTCTGAATTTTATCGCGACGAAACATTGTTTTGGTAAAGAATTAAGGAATCGCAAATGCCGATGCTTTTGCAGATCAATAGGATTTTATAATGACAATAATTGCATTAAAACTATAATTTTGTAAACATTTGTAACTTTGATGTTTTTACCGCTTATTTGGAATACCGTGGGTATATTTTTCTATATATTTAAATAAGATTATAATTTCAAAAAAGTACCATTTAAAGTGTTTTATAATAAAAAAAGTCACAAATAATTTAAATATTGCTATTTTATCATAACATTAACCACAAATTTTGGTTATCAAAAATAAAATTACCTATTTTTATAAATAAAAATTCGCAACTGTTCCGCATACCTGTATCAGCATCTAGTTCATATATTTAAAATAAAAATAATAAATAAAAAATATACCTACTTATTTTCGAGTGTTTTTAATGTTTCTGTCATAGATTGTGCTTTAGCCTCTAGCTTTGTTATAAATTCAGTTTTATGCCTTAGAGATGCTTCGCTTTCCTGAAATAAGTCTATAATATTTTATTTCGTAAAAAGATATTAATATCTACACATTGCTGAAGAAAACTATACATTATATCATTTAAAAAAAGACTTATTTTATTATTGACCAAAGTAAATTTTGAAATTCCCGACATATAAAAAAAAATATTATTAGTTTGGTAAATAATAAAACGTTATTTTATAGAGTCTACGGTTAAATATCACAAATTTTAAACGAGAGTTACTTATTTTAACAATAACAGCAAAAATCCGAATATTACAATTTATTAAATAATAAATTGTGATAAATTGTAGATAATACTCTCAAATAAATAAACAAGAATTAAAAAAGCCATTTTGTTCAAATATACTGGTAGTTACACCACTATTTAAAGTCTTAAAAAAAAGACGTAAATAGTTAATTTATTTTAAAATGACTGATTTTATATATACAGGGTGACAATTTTTTAATTTAAATGTATTACTAGCTTGTAAACTGTTAAAAACCGAAATTGGGTTGACCCTTTATAGCACAAAAACAAATTTATTCCCAGGTGATTAAAATTTGTAATATATACTTTTTTTGGTGTTCAAAATTTTGAGCACAAAGCTCGTTTTTGAGTAGAAAATTTTCTTTATTGGCATTTTTTTTAGGTGCATGTTTTTGCCAGTTCATCCGTAACATCATACACAAACTCAATTAATAAAGCTTCCAATTCTTTTTCACGTCTAAAAAAGACACACCTTTAAATTTATATTTGGAAAAAAATGGTGGGTTTAGGGCTGAAATTTTAATACTTTTTTAATTTTTTCTAATCATGTGTAAGACTTGTTTATTATAAATTCACCTATTGCTCTTTTTTAATAAATTTTCAACAGAAAGTGCACAGAATATCTTTGTTACACAAATTTGTGTTTTTTTTTTAACTGCTCGCTAGTTTTACTCTTTTATATCTAAATTCAAAAAATCGAAACAAAACTTTTTAATTATTAAAAATTATTTTTGAAAAATTTAAAAATTATTTACAGCCAGAGAATATGAAATAACTGGCCCCAGATTACATATTTTTTTTTATTAAATTTAGAACGACAGTATTTGTCTAAGTCATTTGTCGAATTTCAAAAAAACAATATAGTTATATATTTTGAAGCCAAATTTGGGGGCATTTCAAAAAACAAAACATAAATACCAATTTTCGAGACATTCAATAAAAACAAATTAATTCTTATTTCTTTATTCCATCATAAAACGTTTATTTTCAAAAATAGACCGTAATGCATTTAATGTTTTTCATTTTATATCAAGTTGTGCATATGATAACGTATTTATTTTTTATTTTCAACGTTTCGTAAATGCAGAACCGCCATCAACTTTTTATTTGGATATGAACGATTATTATTCCGATTGATTATTTTAATGCATGTTCAATGTTGAATAAAATGATCTCGTTAATTATCGGCCGTACACCATTTAATCGTGCGGTGTTGCCAGATCTACTCTGCAAATTTCCCCAGATCTGGTGAAAAATCGAAAAAATGTACTCAAATTGCTCTCTATCTACCGATACGTTTACAGATCGTTAAGTATAATTAAAATCAGTCATTTTTGTGCAGAATTAAAAAATAAAAGATTAATTTATTAGTTATTACTCCTTTTGATCAGGAGAACCCAACTCAAAATCAAGTTTGATAAAAGATTCCGTAGAATCGGAAGGTATAGGTTCTTTTAATTCTTGTTCACTCATTTCAGAATCCGCGGGAGTCTGTTTTTGTTGTTTTTTATCGTCTTTTTTAAATTTAGGAATGGGATGTTTTTTCTCGGACAGAGTCTTTTTGTCCATCGGTTTTTTATCATCTTTCAGAAGATGGTTGTACTTTTCGAGATTGTTGAGAATCTTTCCGATTTGTCCTGCTTTCGCTTGAAGTCGACTTACCATTTCACCTTTCTGAGTCAATTCCATCTCACACTCCTATAATCAGCCAAACTAGCTTTATATTTCACATTTTTAAATAATTTATGAAAACTAAAAAACTTTTCAAACTAAAGAAATTAAAACTACTTTCCAAGCATTGATAAAAAAAATCGTGAAACATTCAGGAAATCAGTAAATCCCTTAGTTTTTTATATCACTTAAAATGTCAAAGTTGACAGGCAGGGAAAATAATCTGGTATATCAAAGCCATATTCATTATTATTTATTATTACATTACTCAACAGGTCAAGACCCAATTACAGAGTACAAGAATATATAAATACAATTAATTTAGAAATACAGTTCATCAAATTTCTAGAGGCTTTCGACGGCTAGACAGAGAAAGCACTACTGACAGGCATCCCGACGGATTTACGCAATGAAAGTACACTCTGCGCATCAAGTATTTCACTATTTCATTCAGACGTAAATGTCAGATGTAAATTTCGCTAAAACATTTCTTTTATTTTCGTTTGTGTTTTTTGCTCATTACAGTTTAATAGAACCTAAGTATGGAGTTTAATAGCAAATTAAGAGGCCGCGTGATTAACAGTCAATCTCGCGAAATAATAGCCAATGTTATAGAGTTTATGAGAAGAGAAGGAAACTTTAATTCACCTTCAATACCATTTAAAAATGTAAATGATCGTGTTGCTGCAGCCACAGGAGTATCTAAAAACACTGTCGTCCGCATTTCTGGAGAGAAAAAAAGAATCGATAACCGTGAGATATCGGAATTTTCATGTACCAAGAAAAACCATTAAAAAACCAAAAACAGTTAATGATATAGATGAAGCTGCACAAGAATCAAATTTTATTTTTTTATTATTAGATAGCTATTTTTGTTTCTGAGTTGTGTTCATTTACAGGCTCAATTTTTTTCCGTTTCTCCTTTTTGATTTTATATGGGGTTTCAAGTTGTTTTTGACTTATTTCGACGTAAATCACAACAACACACTTTTTTAATAAAGCAAACAAGTGTTAAGAGGTATATGTACGTGTAAACTACAATTACAAAAAATTGATATGAAACCCATGAAACCACCAACAAAAATGTAAAGCTAGCTTCCGTACTAGAACATGGTGTCATTCGTCGAGATAATTTATCGTTTTGTTTAATAGATCAAGAAATGTAAATATTCCCCTGTTATTTTTTATAAAATTATAAGAGAAATAAATTTTTTTCTAAATAGTATAGTTTATTATTTTGTAGAAAAACAAAATTTCGAAAATTTTAGTAATGTTTCAGAAACAACCGTTATTAATAATAGGTACCATTTTACCTTAATAAGGTAGAAATAAAATATAAACTATTTCCACGATTTACAAAGGCCTACAAAAAAATTATAGGTATTTTCCGCTATCCTATAAAATTTATATTTTCTGACTCAATTTCAAAAGGTTGAAGGAATTCCAAAACACCTTTTATGGCATAATAATTATTTTCAATTCTACATACTATCTTTAGCTGCTTTTAAAAACGTTCTAAGAAAGTCTAATCAGACCAATTTAATCCCTAAACTATTCCACACTTTTAAAATTTAATTACCTAAAAATATTAAAAACTATTTAAAATAACTTGTTTAGCAGACTGTACAATAGCTATCTTAGTCACACGTAGCGCGTTCTCTGTCTAGGCGTCGAACACCTCTAGAAATTTGATGAACTGTAATATACTAATTGATTGAACAGCAGGTGAGAGAAAGAACTAAAAGAATTATTTTTCTAGCATTTCATGAATATATGCAAAACTAAAGATTTCAGAGAACATTATTATAGAAATAACATCTAATATTATGAATTGAACTATAAAACAAATCAAGCTGGCAACTTACTGTTTCATAATTATTACATAGGAGATTTTAAGAGAACATTTGTTTTGGGTGCATTCAAGTAAAATGTGCGGGTGTTCCTAGAAGCTAGTCAAGGAACAGCAAAATTAAGACTATGAAACAAATATGAAAAATCAACTTTAAAATGAACCCTCTTAAATAGCAATACCAAAGAATAATATTTGCGTCTTGTATCAAGACTCCAAAACTTATATCTAAGTAGCAGATCATGATGAGGTGTACCTTTAGGGGGATAAATTCCATCTTGTTTAAAAGTTTTAATAATCTCCGTTGGACTGTTTCAATTCTATCAATATGTAACTGATAGAATGGGCTCCACACAAATGAGGCATATTCAAGTTTAGATCTGACAAATGTATAATACAACAATTTTAGTCTTTGGTTCCTTAAAATTCCAACTGTTACGAACGATAAATCCATATATTTTGTATGATGCTAATACTATTGATTCTATATGGTTGTTCATTGATAAAGTGGGATCAAATGTAATTCCAAGATCTGTGATGGTAACCGGTCTTTGAAGAATCGTGTTGTTAACCTTATAGTTAAAAGTTAAAGGGAATTGATTCAAGGTATAAGACATTACAAAACATTTAGACGATGGCTTAGAGCACAAATGTTGTATGTCCAAAAATGTCATTTTGAGTAAAATCGATTTGAAAGATGGAGGTGACTATGACGAGCTGTATAATTTTTATTAGTATTACTTTACTGAATGGTAAACCTATTTAAGTAGACGTACTATATTTGGTAACCATAAAGATTTCATCATGAAGGATATAGAATCCTACCTATCCCATTTTCGACAAAAATGGACATACAACATTAGGGTGATTTCTTTTTCGACTATTTTTTGTTTTTTGCTCCCGTCCTAAAATTTTGTTGAAAAGGCCCCAAAAAAAATTCCCTGAAAGTTTGAGACCTTAATATTAATATTAAGTCCTCGACCAAGGCGTGCAAAGATTTTCTATTTAAAATACACGTAAAATTAGTGTTTTTTCTTCAGATTTCTACAGCTTAGCGGCATTTTATGGTATTATTTTGACCATAGACATGTATTTCTCCAAATTGAACGCTCTACAAAAGTGTCCATTGCGGCGATGTCGTAACTCACATCGACGAGGTAGTACGGGTCACTAAATCGAATTTTTTCATGAAATTTACGTTATTTCGACCCTATGTCATAATTAAGAAGAGTTATAGAAAAAATGAAAATGACAAAGTTGTAGGATATTGAATTTACTACAAAAAATGTCCTGAGAACCAAATCGCTAAGATCAATATTTGTCGAGATTCGAGATATTAAGCCTTGAATTAATTTTACTGTAAAATTTTTGCCGATTATTGACTGAAACTTTTTGAAATCTTGTTTTTTTTTTTGTATTATGATACATTTATAATGTTAAAAGACGTTAACGATACTGCAGAAAGGGGAGTCGCACTAGCCGAAAGTTTTTATGAAGCATTGACTCGTAACGAAGTTGAGACAAAAATTTTTTCAAACTGTTTAGCATCATCGCTCTCAATACACATTGTGTAAAAAATCACAATATATTAACAATGAATCAATGTAACGAATAATTTTTCTACTTTCAATAATAATTTATTGGTATTTTTGTTTCTATTTTCACAAATAATTTATTGTTGTTAATATGATTCAAACTATTATAATTTAGTAAATGTTAGTAATATATAAATTATATAAAAATAATTGTATTTGTATGTTTTATGCAGGAACCAGTAAATCCTTTATTTGTTAAAGATTCTTCAAATATGAGCTTTAACGATGTAAGATATTAATCATATTCTAGTATTCTAACTTAAAAAAAATATATTGAACAAAAAGTGTGATAATATGCTATGGCCTTCAGAGCAAAACAAAATTGATGTGGAATTATTAATTATCTCTGCTCAGTCAGAGAGGGTCGTAGGTGAATTTTTCCCTTTTGTCCTCGAAATTGGCTGAATGACCGATTGTACCGAGATACAATCGATTATTACCTGGATAAATTTTATGTACACCGCAAATGAAAAAGAAGAATACTGAATACTTTTTTAAAAGGTTATTATATATAAATAAAACGTGTTTATTAGCTATGAGAGGAGAATTTTGATGTTTTATTCAAACTTTAGCTATATTTTGGTTGTAATAGGTAAGTCCTTGGAATTTAATATATATATACAGCTTATGTACCGGTTAAAATAGATATCTATCTTGGTGGCTCACAAAATAAATGACTTTAATATTTACAAACTAAAAGGTTAAAATTGGTTAATTATATGTACAATTTTCAGAATATTCCCAAACACTGAGGGTGGAGATATTTCGTGTGATAACACCTTCTAACTGGTGGACTTGAGTTGGTATAATCAGAAAATTCCTACCTTGGAGATTGTCACTATCTTACATAGTCGAGGGTTGAATTCGAAGACCTCTTTGGAAGGGTGACTTGACAAGATTGGATCCAAAGGTACGAGTAGGTCCACTTATTTAATCTCTAATTAAAATGTCCTTCATTTGTAGTAACTCCAGTTAGTAAGGGATGAAAATGGTGTCCCAATCGTTTACTTCTATCCAACAGTAAGGTTCTCAAATACAGCTGCCGTTGAGACTACCTCAGATTAATGTTATGTCCGGAATTGTACGTAATAAAAATGAAAAGTAACTATCTGTGACTACGATAGCCAGAAAAGGAAACAGAATAGTATAGAATGGAATAGAATAGAAGGCCTAAAATACAAAATACTACTTTAAATATACAATCCTATATTAAGCAAGGACAAATAAGTGATAAATGAGAAATTACGTTACCTGAGGTGAAAGGTGGCCTTTTTAAGAAGTTCTTTTTGCTAAATTGAAAATAAAATCCTCTAATGAGATTAAGTATACTAACAAATAGCAATACTTATTAAATTTTCAATGTCTTTTCGCTTCTAGTATCTTATATCCTTATGAAAAGATCTTCAAAAACACATGTTCCATGAAGGTATGATACCAGAAGAATGAAAAATGGTGGAAAGGATATGCACCGACAAAATTAATGACTTCTACAGGAAGTGAAAATAAAATATGACAGGTAATTTAAAATATTATTAGCCAATTTCTCACAATCACCTACTTAATTCCAAAATTACCTCGATTATTTGGGGTTTTAATTATTTGTAATGATTTAGACAATCACCTGAATAAATTTGAATGACATAATGTCATAATTAATGTAAATAAACAAAGAAAATGAACCCTGAAACCATTTATAGAATTCAAAACGTTTCTTTGTCCCTTTTAGGCTCCTAGAATTTAACTACAAACTAATTTAAGAAAAACAATGGAAAATATATCTACAGAGGACCAGAACGGATATTCAAAACAAGAAAGAAACACTTGATAAAAGGTTAAACTTCTACAATTTCCAATTTGACAATATAAAAGGTATCTTTTCATTCTAGTTAACTCACAGAACATGAGAAATGGATCTCCTAATAATCTTCTAGCCAAAACGGTGTATACGGAGTGAGCTTTTAATAGATTTTATTCCTATTATACTTAAATAAAAAATTAGAGTAAATTAAAAGTTAAATGCCAATACTATATATATTATTTTTGTGTAAAAGCATCCCAGTACATTCATATGGATTTTGAACCGTAACAAATAACAAAAAAAAACATGATTTCAAAAAGTTTCAGTCAATAATCGGCAAAAATTTTACAGTAAAATTAATTCAAGGTTTAACATCTCAAATCTCGACAAATATTGATCTTAGCGATTTGGTTCTTAGGACATTTTTTGTAATAAATTAAATATCCTACAACTTTGTCATTTACATGTTTTCTGTAACTCTGCTCAATTATGACATAGGGTCAAAATAATAATTTCATGAAAAAATTCGATTTAGTGACCCGTACTACCTCGCCGATGTGAGTTACGACATCGCCGCAATGGACACTTTTGTTGAGCGTTCAATTTGGAGAAATACATGTCTATGGTCAAAATAATACCATAAAATGCCGCTAAGCTATAGAAATCTAAAGAAAAAAACCCTAATTTTACTTGTATTTTAAATGGAAAATCTTTGCACGCCTTGGTCGAGGACTTAATATTAATATTAAGGGTTCAAACTTTCAGTGAATTTTTTTTGGAGCATTTTCAACAAAATTTCAAGACGGGAGTCAAAAAAAAAAAAAGAAAAGAAATAGTCGAAAAAAAAAAATCACCCTAATACAACATGTGTGCTTTAAACCAAGGTAGAGTAGTTAAGAGGAAGGTTGTTATTGAGACACCACTCCTCAACACGTCACAGATTATCTGAAAGCCTTTCACAGACTTCAACCGTTTCGACAGGACAGAACAATCATCGGCATATAGAAGAAAGTTTATATATGTATCTAAAATATTGCTCATATCATTTATAAATATGTTAAATAACAAAGGACCTAAATTAGAACCTTGCGGAACACCAGAAGTTGCCAGATATTGAGTCGACTTGAAACCGTTAATCTGAAAAGACTTAAATAAATTTAACAGTGATTGGGAAAAAACCACAGCATGAAAGTTTATTTAACGTGATACCATGATCAAGCCGATCGAACGCTTTGGAAAAGTCGGTGTATATTACATCCGTCTGGATTCTTTTTCAGCAATGTACTGTGTTACAGCTATAAGATTGGTAATGGTGGAACGCCCTTTCATGGATCCATATTGTTCTGTTGATATCATATTACTGACGTGATGATAAATCTCAAACACTTTACAGAAATTACTAATAATTGAAATTGGACGATATTGTACAATGTCTGATTTATCACCCCTTTTTAAATACCGGGCAGACCTTAAAGCATTTCCAGAGATAGATGGGATAGAACAAAATTTAAGACAAATATTTAAGAGAACTTGAGGGATGGGCGAGAATTGAAGAGCAGTCTTTCAAAATAAAGAATGGAATATTATCTGGCCCTATAGTAAATTTAGATTTCATTGATTTTTTTTTTATTTATTTATTTACGGGCAAGCCCATTTGAGAAATAAATTACAATTTTAAAATTATAATTAAAATGTAGTAAAATATATATGGTGCTGAAATACAATCGTGGTATAATTCATAAAATAGGTAAAGAATTTAAAAGATTTAAAAGACAATAAGGTTGAATAAAATATTTACATTAAACATTTAAAGATCAAAGATTAAAGCTCAGTACTATGTAATTGCTTTATGAATTTATGAAAGGGGGTGTTAAATATCTCAAGATCGTTATGAGTGTTGGCTAATCTTAACATTCTTGGAATACAGCTGCTAAAAGTATGGTTTATATGATAAAAAGGTACATAAAATGTTTGTTGCTGTCGAGTTGAAACATAAAGATTTATTTTTGTTAGAAGTTCAGTACAGCTGCATTTGCCATTGATAATTTTGAAAAGTAATGTCAGGTCTCTCTGTTTCCTCCTAGTTTCCAAAGAGGGTTTGTTTAGAAAATTCTCTATCAAATCATACTCGCAAAGGACACCCAATTTCTAGGCTATGTATCTAAGAAATTTATGTTACACATTTTCTATGTTTCTGCTGTGCATTATGTAATGTGGAGACCAGACAGAAGAGCAATAATCTAGGTGAGGTCGGACTAATGAACAATAAAGGACTTTAATTGCAGTTGTGTCAGTAAAATCATGTGTTACCCTTTTGATAAAACCTAACATTTTCATAGATTTATGGATAGCCTTAGGTATGTGTTGATTGAAGCTTAAAGTGGGATCTAGAATAACTCCAAGGTCTTTAATTTGATTAACAGACTCCAAGATATGACCATTTAAGTTATAATCAAAAGTAGTAGTTGGTACATGGGATCGACAAAAGCGCATAACATGGCACTTTATAGCATTCAAATCCATGCCATTTAAGGAACACCAGTTTGATAGATTATCAAGGTCAGACTGAAGCCAGAGGGCATCATAAATGGTTTTAATAATTAAGAAAACTTTTAAATCATCTGCAAACAATAGTTCTTTGCTATATTGAAAACAACGAATGTAATTTATAAATAAGTTGAATAATAAGGGACCAAGGTGTGATCCTTGAGGAACACCTGATGTAACTTGAAATGAGTTAGAATAGTGATGGTTTACTCTAACCATTTGAGTTCTGTTCGTAAGATAGCTACTAATCCATTGCAGTACGACCCCATTTATGCCATATTTATCGAGCTTTTGAAGTAAGAGAGAGTGGTTGACCCTGACAAAAGCCTTAGAAAAGTCAGTGTACACAGAATCAATCTGTCAACCCTTCTCCAAAGCTTCCGACAGGAAGTCGACGTAGGTAATTAGATTTAATTCAGTCGATTTCCCAGCACAAAAACCATATTGATGATCCATTATGATGCCATAGCAGTCATAGGTAAGGTAGTCTGTTATAATGTTCTCAAAAACTATAGGTATAGTACTGAGAATAGATATAGGTCGGTAATTTTTGACATCTGACTTGCTACCCGATTTGTATATTGGGGTGACATAAGATAGATTCCAATAATCTGGAAATTCACCCGTGGCGATAGATTTATTGAAAATATAGAAGAAAGGGCGAGACAATACGAAGCTGCAAATTCTGAGTAGGATGGGAGGAATAATGTATTTCTAACTACATCTTCGGTAAAGGAATTTATGTTTAAATTTGATACATTTAATAGATTAACCTCGGAATTTGGCTCAGTAGAATCAGTGTAAGACTTACAAAAAAGGTCAGCAAATCTATTAATAATTTCAGTGGGATTCTCAAAGTAATTTTCATTGTAACACATTCTGCTGGGCAAACGAGTCCAGTGTGTTTTATTTGAAATAAATGAAAATTTGTCGGGATTGGATGATATTTCATCTTCAGATTTTTTAATAAATTGTTTATAGGCCACACTAATATCACTTTTTATGATTGTTCTTAATCTTTTAAATTCGTCGAAAGCTAAAATATCATTATCAGATTTTTATGAATATTTCGAATGATATTATCATCAAACCTTGGTGGATATTTCGTTTTAAAGGGTATGGAAAATTTTGGTATACACAAGTCAAATATGTTGTATAATTTTCCGTAAAAATAGGAGCAAGCGTCATTAGGGTCCTGAAACACTTCTAAAAATTGCCAGTCAACTTCTGATAACATGTCATACATCTCTGGGAAATTTGCTTTCCTAAAATCATAAGAGTGTTGAAATCTCTTATTTACGTCTGATATACCAAGAACATTATAAGTTATGTTAAGTGATGGGTGATACTTATCTTCCGCAATTAATCGATCCAGAGATCTCTCAACCAAAATAAACTTATTGCATAAAACTAAGTCTAAAATTTAGTGATATTTATTATATACAAAATTGTTTTGTGACAGTGCAAAGAACTCCATGAAATTGTTAAGTAATGAGATATGTCTATTACAAAAGGTAGAATTGAGTAGGTGGGATGCATAATCTGTAATATTAAAGTCACCTTCAACCAAGAATGACACATTATATAAAAAATCTAAAGTTCCAGAAGATTCAAAGATTCAAAGTTTTCGTAATTTGTTAGTGTAGTTTTAGGGGGTATAAAAATATTAACAATATATGTAGAACTAAAATGAACTATTAATATCAATTAGACCAAACCTAGGAAATGAATAATCCAAAAGATTAATTTGACATAATGTTATTTCTTCGCAAACTCTTATTAGTACATCTCCACCTCTTAAAGAATCATGTCTGTCCGATCTATATATACTAAAGTAACCAGGAAATAATTTAACATTTTTGATCAATGAGTCAAGCCATGTTTCTGTTAACGCAAAAACTTTGAGACAAATGATTATAAACCTAACTAGTTTTTGAATGTAAACCTCTAGTGTTCTGATAAAATATGGAGATATTATTTATGCAAATGGTGGAACAACTATCCAAGACTGAGACAGGCCAAACAGTTCATCAAGGAACCATCGGCCAAGTTCACGAAAGACCTACTGGATCAAAAGCATCAAACCGTTAAAATAACAGTAGGCCTTCTCTTACTGGACACTGTCGCCTCAAAAGACACATGAGTGTCATCAATCCAGCAGAAGAAGCAACTTTGTGCAGGTTCTGTGAAGAAGAAAAGGAAACATCATTCCACGTCCTGTGCCAATGTTAAGGCCTGGCTGGAATGAGGTTTCTAACATTGGGCGAAGAAAAGCCAAATGCATGCAACTACATACGGGAGCCACTGTCAAAGCTACTAAGTCTAATAAAAAAGACCAGGCTAGACGACATACTCTAAAACAAACGGAGTCCCACAATAGATCTGAAAAGGTCGCGGTGGATAAGGACAAATAACGTCCAACTCCTAATCTATGCAAATATCAAAGAAAACACGGATATCAAATCAAAGAAGAATTTGATCGGATATATATCAAGGTATAAATATCATGATATATATCACGATATATATCCTCCGAACCCTGGAACTTAGGTTTCAAGGTTTTTTATATAGCAATAATAATTGATTTAATAGGCCAAGGGATTACTGATTTCCACACACAAAAAAATAATAAATTCTTTATAAAAAAATATGTAAGAATGTTTGATGATTAAAAATATGGAATGTGTCTGTCTGACTATCTGTTTTTATTATATTATGAATGTAAAACATAATTATAGTAAAAAATAATTAATAAATGTAATATATTTGTACTTACCTGAAGTTTTTTATACATTTCTAAATTAATCAACTTAATGTCGTCTAATTGTCGCCTCAACGATATTATTGTATCTTGTTTTTCGTGAATATCTTTTTCTAATAATTTCATAGCTACTTCCATCTCAGCTTTCATACACATCTACAATACAATCATAATTATATATGTCAATGACAATTTCTGGGAAACAAAATTCATTTTGAAGAAAAGGGAAAAGAAAAGAACGATATAGAATCGAGATAAACTTTAGGAACCATAGTTTAGGAAAAGTTAGGAACAATAGGGGAACAATTAGGAAGAATTCTGAGAGATAGGGGATAAGAAAGCCTAAATTTATTGAAAAAATTGAAATAGATTGGTGTTAAAGGAGTTCCAAAGGGAAATCATTATTAATAACAAACTTTTTAACGATATATTGTATTTCTTAATTAAAATTGCTTTCTGATAGAGGGATGGTGAGCGCTCTATGTAAAAAACTATTGAAGGGTGCTTTTTTATGTGAAATAAGATGGCAGGAATCGAAAGGGATTAGGCTATTAGTAATTGTGGATTTTCTGTAGTGTATCAAATCGTAACATATTTGTTTATGTATAAGCAGTAAAAAGTTCTACATTAAACTTAATACGAGGATGTAAATAAAGTATTTATTTAACTAAAGAAAGACTTAAATTTATTGTACTCTGAAAAAATTAATTATTTTAAAATTGGACATTATCATAACATTATAAATGTTTGATTTAATAATTATATAAAATTTCTTACTTGTATTTCTAGTTCATTATCAGCCTCTTTTCTCAATTTTCTTTCTTCTTCTAATCTCTGTTTTAACTCGTGTACTTCACTGGAAACAACTTTGGTCGTTGGTTCCTTTGAATCTTTTTCTTCTACTTTCGTTATTTGAGCTCCGCTAATTCCCGCTGCATAACTATCAGGATCTTTGCCGAACTCGTATCTTAATTGCCGATTTTCATCGTACAATGCCAATAAGTTATTTTTCGCTATTGCTAAATCTTCTTTCATTAGGGCATTTGTGGTGGTTAATGATTCGACTTTGGCTTGAAGATTTGCAACAGTAGCACTAAAATAATAATAATTATTATAAGTTATAAAATAGCTTAAATTAATACTTTATCATTTATAAATCCTACTAATAGACCGTCAGATAGTGAAAAGTTTAGGTGCCCCATTTTGAAAAGTACATCGATTTTAAGTAGAATGAAAATAAATTTACGAGTGGCTCCTGGGGATAACACATGGAAAATTCGATTTTTCCCAACAAAAATCTAAGGTTATTTGTTGCCCATATTTCCACGCAAGTCGTTTTCACTATATGATTAATTAATAGAACTAGTCTTCGGAAAACCAAAGGCTTTAATGTTGCTAGTGGCTAAAGGGTTGAAATAAAGGCGTAATCTTCTAAGGAAAATCGAGATTTTACCAAAAAGAAAAATGGAATTTTCTATGTGTTAGCCCCAAGATAAAATTTGGCACAAAGATTATAGTCTGGAATAGCACATAGGCTACTTTTCATACCGGAAAAATGTACGGTTCTCCTGGGATAATTTATTTTGTTTTCACAGAGCACGGGATCAGATATTATTTTTGCATAGTGAAACATGAAAATTTGAAATACAGTACTGGACATAAATAAATAATGACGTGTTTCAGGGTTTTTGAATTTTCACATTTTAAGGAGGGGAAACGGGGAATGAAAGTTTGTATGGAAGTATCAACTTTTTTTAAAGGTAAAAATTTGAAAATTGGAATTATAGCTACTCATCACAAATAAATATTTTTTGGATTTTCATATTTTAAGGGGTCGAAAGGGGGAAATAGGAGAACAGGGAGTAAAAGTTTGTATGGGGATATCGATTTTTTTAAAAGTAGGCACTTGAAAACTGGAATTGTAGCTACTTATCAAAGTAAATAATGACATATTTCAAAGTGTCACATTTTAAGGAGAGGGGAAATGAGTATCGTAAAAATAAATAAAAATAAATAAAAATAATTAAAAAAAAATTAATAAAAATTAAAAAAAAAATAAATAAAAATTAATAGAAATTAAAAAAAAAATAATAAAATTATTAAAAATTAAATTAATAAAATAAATAAATAGAAAGTAATAAAAATTATAAAAAATTATAAAAAATTAATATAAATTAATAAAAAGTAATAAAAATTAACAGAAAGTAATAGAAAGTAAAACAATATAAAAAAGTAATAAAAATTATTAAAAATTTATAAAAATTTATAAAAATTATTCAAAATTAATAAAAATTAAAATTAATAAAAAGTAAGTAAAATTATAAAAAATTAAAAAAAAATAATAAAAATTATAAAAAATTAATATAAATTAGATTTTTTCCAGGAAATGACTTTGGCTTTCTTAATAGCATTAACCATATGTACATATAGGCCAACTTTTTGCCCAGGTTAAAAGTGTATAAACTTGTATGTCTAGAAACATTTGTGTTTTAGGATATTTTTCTAACTTTTTTCGTAAAACTAATAATAAAAAAATTCCATAATGAAAATGTAATTTGATGAATTATTAAAAAATAAAAATTTTAATAAAATCGATGGCTTATTTTTATAAGACTTAATGCGACCTGTCCTTGTGTCACGTTCTAATTGCGTGTGTTTACTTTTCTTTAACTTGTTATTCATTTTTTATTTATTTTTATGAATTTTTATAAATTTTTATAAATTTTTATAAATTTTTATAAAATTTTTATAAATTTTTATAAATTTTTATAAATTTTTATAAATTTTTATAAATTTTTATAAATTTTTATTAATTTTTATTAATTTTTATTAATTTTTATTAATTTTTATTAATTTTTATTAATTTTTATTAATTTTTATTAATTTTTATTAATTTTTATTAATTTTTATTAATTTTTATTAATTTTTATTAATTTTTATTAATTTTTATTAATTTTTATTAATTTTTATTAATTTTTATTAATTTTTATTAATTTTTATTAATTTTTATTAATTTTTATTAATTTTTATTAATTTTTATTAATTTTTATTAATTTTTACTCATTTTTACGCATTTTTATTATTTTTCTTTATTAATTTTTATTGGTTATTGGTTTTTATTGATTTTTACTCATTTTTACGCATTTTTATTATTTTTTTCATTGTTTTTTCTTTATTAATTTTTATTGGTTATTGGTTTTTATTGATTTTTATTTATTTTTATTTATTTTTACTAATTTTTACGCATTTTTATTATTTTTTCTTTATTAATTTTTATTGGTTTTTATTGATTTTTATTGATTTTTTATTGATTTTTATTGATTTTCATTGATTTTTATGTTCTTTTATTTCATTTTATTAATTGTTATTCGTTTTTATTAATTTTTAATCATTTTCATTTATTTTTACTCATATTTTATGTTTTTCATTGATTTTTATTTCGTTTTATTCGTTTTTATTCATTTTTACTTATTTTACTCATTTTACACACATTTACTCATTTTTATTCTTTATTTTTATTCAATTTTTAATGATTTCTATTTATTTTTATTCATTTTTATTTATTATTTATTTTTATTCATTTTTACTCATTTTTAATATTTTTTTCATTGATTTTTATTGACTTTGGTTTACTTTTATTAATTTTTAATTATTTTAAATTATTTTTACTCATTTTTTTCCATTTTTATTCATTTTTACTCATTTTGTTTTCATTTTTTTATTTTTTTTATTTTTTTTATTTTTTTTTTTTTAATTCTTTATTTATTTATTTTTATTCATTTTTACCTATTTTTATTTATTTGTATTTATTTTTATTCTTTGTTATTTATTTTTATTGATTTTAATTAATTTTTATTGATTTTTTTTTATTTTTATTGATTTTTATTGATTTTTATTGATTTTTATTGATTTTTATTGATTTTTATTTATTTATTTTATTATTTTCATTGATTTTTATTTTCATTAATTTAATTTTTATTAATTTAATTTTTATTAATTTAATTTTTATTAATTTTAATTCATTTTTATTAATTTGTATTTATTTTTATTCATTTTTTGCACAGTTTCAATATATATATTTTTTTAATTTGATGTTATGGCATCGACTACTAAGACCATCAGCCTTTTGTTCTGTGTGGGCTTTGTTAATGTTTCCCAGCACCACTTTAGGAATAGCACTGTTAATTAGAACCCAACGGTGAATGGTCGAGTGGGAAATCCTTAAAAATGAAAATGTTATTTGATGAATTATTAAAAAATAGAAAAATATATATTTTAATAAAATCGATGGCTTATTTAAAAAAAAAAATAATGCAACCTTGTCCTAGCGTCACGTTCTAATTGCGTGTGTTTACTTTTACTTTAATTTGTTATTCATTTTTTTTATTTATTTATTTTTATTAATTTTTATTAATTAATTTTTTAAATTTTATTAATTTTTTCTCATTTTTATTATTTAATTTATTTATTTTTATTTGTCGGGAAATCGAAATAAGTCGAAATAAGTATTTTAATGTTTCATGTCAGAGCGAACCATAAGAAGTTCCACTTCAACAATTTAAATCATTATGAATAGGACAAATAGGACAAAGCAATTTCTATCGAGTCAAAAATAATTGTTAAATTCATGAGATGTGCCTGAAAGCCAGCCAGTCTTATTGGTCCACCCGGTACAATAAAATTAGTTGAGCAATATTAATTTGCAGATACTTACTTTAAATGCCTATTAAGTTCTTCAATATAATTTTTTTGATCTAAAACGGTAATCATGGCATCTCCTGTCTCTTCATTTGAAGAATCGATAGACACATGGTTCGAAGACCTCAAATATAAAGAGAAATCGATTACTCCTTGAGGACAGTCTAAATCTTCCTCCTGAAAGTGAGTAAAAAATTAAATGAAATATTAAGGGCCATTTTTTCAATGAAAGCTTAAACTGAGTTTGGCAAATGAACCGAGTTTAATTGAAAGATGGCGTATTTCAAATGTAGTTCACATCTGAACTTAATTTAAACTATCCAAAAAATTGAACTGTCAAAGTTGGGCGTTTAAACTAAGATCTTTGACACTGACATAATATAAGTATATTTCACATTTTTTTTTTACATTTTGTGTTCGAAGTAATAAATGAAGACGATGGTGAAATTGCTACATATTTAATGCATATTAATGTACAATGTACCCAAAATTTCGTTTGTCTAAGAAAACGGCTAACAGAATAATTAACAAAATAGAAGGACTTATAGATACTAACATTAATAATAACATGTATTTTATTTTCTAGAAATAATGATTTAAACCCTAAAGTCATGGTTCTGTTAAATATATGATTTGTTGCATCGATATCACCAAGTAGAGTACATAAGTACAGAAATTAAAATTTACCAACAATTGCTCGAAAAATTGGCGGTCCGTCAATTTTTTTCCATTTCATACAATTTTTCACATTCACTGTTAATGAATATGTTTAAAAACGTCAAATTGACATAGAGCATTCAATTTTGTCAGAAATTCTTCGATTCAGAACTACCAATATAAATTGAACGTAGATCAACTGAACTGTGATACTAACATGATTGAAAAACGCTATTGATGGTCATCTCAGTTCTATATTTGATCCAAGTTCAGGTAAACGAAAGTTTAAACTGTGATTAAAAAATTAACCCTTATAAAGACACATAATAAAAGGTTTCCATTAAGTTAGCTTATTGGTATTGGTCTTGTATTGGAACCTACCTTAACACAGAGATTGCAGTCAATGACATTCAAACCAACAAGGAGACCAATTATTATAATAGCTTCGTCGCTCAACATCAAAGCGTCAGGTTCAAAATACTCCACTAAAGCTTCATCTTTGTGATCAATTAACACTTTGAGATAATCTGCTAATTTCTTTTGCATTAAAGCTATTCGTAACCAAGCTCTTGCTCTACCCATATGCGTCCTTAAAAAAATTGCATATAAAAAAAGTGTCCAATAATGGTATAGTAGTTATCGCAACAAGTGCTAAAAGTGCTTCTAGCACGTGTTACGATCAACATTTTTTCTACAAGCGCATTTATTTCTAAAATAGAGAATTAACCTGTATAATGACATTAGGTACAACATACAGTTTAAGTATACACATATATTAAACCGATGTTATATGTGCCGAATTGGTGTAGTGGTTAGGATTTCGGGCTCATTAGGTTCAAACCCGGGCCTCGGCGGTAAGTATACCTTGCTTTTTTTTCAATTTATATTTCTCTGCGTGCGAGAAGATAAACTTTTCGCACTCGAAAGTGCGAGAAGATCATCTTCTCGCACGCTTGTAGAAAAAAAAATGTAATAATCCCAAGATACTCTATCTAGTTTTAATGAACAGGATGAAAGAAATAACTCCATAAAAAAATATTTGAATTTAATAATGTTCCTTAACTGAATTTATAACTTAAAATATCAATCTTCATACGAGTATTTAGTATACAGTAGAACGAACAGAGTATAGAATTTCCGCTGTTTAGAAACAAATTAGTAAGTTGCTCAACGTTTGGGCATTTTTAACAGTGTTTACTTGAGAAAAAAGTTTTTTGTATATCCACATGTATATTATCTATTCTATGTACAAACTACAGAACGAAAAAATAAGCCATTGGTTTCTAATTTATGTTATATACCCAGATGCAATTTTAATATACTTCATACGATATAAAAACCTTAGACTAGGTAATAAAGAGAGGACGCGTAACAAGTATTTCGAGCACACGTAGTATTCTGTGTCGATTATCTATTGGCCGCCATTATTTTGGTGCTTAGCATTTCGGTGACACCAAAGGTTTTGTTCGTGTTTATTTCTGATTTTTGAATTAAACGACATTTAATAATTAGCTTATTACAATGGTTTATTGTGTGGCATATCAGTGTAAAAGTTATAGCGGCAAGAAATAAGCAGATATTACGTTTCACAGGTAAATGATAAACAATAGTTTTCACTTTATATATTTTCTTATATTTTTCATTTTATTTGGTGTTATACAACTTGGTATTTACATATTGCACATGTCTTACTCCAGAGTAATAAATTGCACCCACCAAGTTTGTTTATTTTATGATTTTCATTGATATTTAAGCAATTAATGATATTAAAATGGCCAAACATGTAATTTTTTCCAGTGGTGTGTCGTACAATTCTAAATATTAATTTTTATTAAATCCTAATTTACTTTTACTTCTTATTTAATTGCAGCAATGTTTATTTGTTGTTTTATTTTAGATTTCCTGTGGATCCAGCAAAAAATCTTTTGATTCAGACAACGGAAATTGCAAATTGGATACCTACGCCAAATGACAGATTGTGTTAAAAAACATTTTGAAATACATTTTTTATGGACGTTTACTATATGAAGCAGTCTCCACTATATTTCCTGAATTCTCTAACTACATGCAGCCAAAGAAGGTGAGTATACTAATAAACATAATTAAACTTATATATTTTTTTAATTACTTTTCATTATTATGTTATGCACTTTTAAGATTTAGCAACCATTTTGTGTATAATTCAAAACATTACCGTAATAATTGTTTGTAGGATTTAAAAAGAAGAGCATTCCATTTGTAAGCTGATCCAGGCTTTTCAAATAGAACCGCAAATAAGGAATCTATCCTAGAAAGCGCTAGCATAAAACGGCTTATAAGACAACTTTTACAACAGGTAGAAAAGAATAAAGAAAAAACAAGATAAATCAAAGTTCTTAAAGAAAAACTAAAGATATAAAAAATAGTTGTTTCGCTAAAACTTCTTCTTATTATACCAAATTAGTATAATATTTAAGGGTCAGTAATAAATGTATCTTCATTCATGTATAATTTTTTGTATTAGCTTAATTTAATAATACCTAGATAGCATTAAAAATTTTATGAGTATTTCCAGGTAAGTACCCGAAAGTTTGACCTGTTCTTTGGGGAAATATTAACTGGTTAAATGAAATGAACAATGATGTACAACTTTTTAATTAAATAATAAAGGAGAATCTTTTGTATAATTGAGAGCAGAATTAAACTTCTTCATTAATGGAGTCTAATGTGGCTATTATAAACCTAATAATAATTTCTTATTACACTTCACACAGAAAATATGGTCTATGTATAATAAGAGGGTTATTTAGCTCAAATAAAATATTTTCTAACATAAAAATGTGTTCCATGTAAAGAATTTCAAATGAAAAATAAAAAAATTGAAATTGCCAACAAAAATAAAAATCAGTTATTATCATCCAAAATATCATAATCGTCATCATCATCACTGTCATCACCATTAATTGTTATTATGATTGGACTTATTTCGTTTATTTCATTTTCACGAGTCCACCAATCTTCTATTAGTTTCTCGCACTTGGATATACAGTTTCGCCACACTTCTGGAGTTGCAATTGAAAGTACTTTTCGCGTCGTCATTATAACCATTAGGCTCAATATGGTTGTCATAATATTGTTTTGCTATTCCCCATATATATTCGATGGGATTAAACTGGCAATGATACGGTGGCAGACGAAAAACTTGATGACCGTAACTTTCAATAATCTGATCCAAAACAAAGGTTTTTGGTTTTGCTTGTATATTTGCCAAGCGTAATAATTCTAAATTTAATATATATTGAGGAAATGGTTCTTTGTTCTATGTTCCTTTGTCAACCATTCTTTAATTTTATCAACAGTCCAAGAATTCGTTGGACTTTTCAGAATGGTAAGGTGCATTGTCTAAAATAATTACGCTGGGCTCACTTAAACCTGGGAGAAGTTTTTCATGCAACCATTTTACAAACATTTCTGTGTTCATATTATCGTGATAGTCACTGGATTTTGATTTAGATGAAAATATAGCACCTTCTATAAAACCCAATTTCCCTCCTGCATGTAAAATTATGTGTCGCTTCCCTTCTCCATCGGTATGTTTGATGGACTTTACGTTATCATCTTGCCATATTCTCTTGGTTCCACCCCTAGAAAATATCCATGTTTCGTCTAAATATATAAAATTCGCCCCTTCTTCTTTAAATTTAGAATATTTTCTAGAAAGTTAATTCTCTTGTGCACGACAGAACTTCTTTCACAAAGGGCCTTTCTGTTATCCTCATTTTGAAACCCAAGTTATGTATCACTTGCCATAGACTTGTTCTGCCAATGTCGTCAAATTTTCTATTAATTCCGACAGAATTGTATTTAAGGTCACATGTTCCTTGTTGGCCCTCATTCGATAAATGGTATCACGAATTTCAAATTTCTTTCCATCTGGAATATCTTTCGTTTCCAATGATGGACGAGTTTTGCGGTGATCTTCTTTCGGCAGTTCACTATTGTGATTTTGTAATACTCCTCTTCATTTTGTTTCACTAATTCCTAGAGCATCGCATACGCGTTGTTGTACAGACATTACCGATTTTAAAGGTCCGCCATTTTCTTTTTCATCCGTAAAATACTTATGTACACTACAAATTAGACTATCTACATATAACACATGTCTAGGCATTTTTAAAATTTCCACTAAATTTACAATATACATACAATGTCAACACTTGCAAAGAATCAATTTAACTGCAATATTTGTAACAAATTTAGTACCTACTCTAATGTTATTTTAATTTAAATCTGACCATTAGGGCAATTTTACCTATTTTTTTGGGAAGAGGCTTATTGGAACTGGTTGTCAATGACTAATTTGCATAAGTTTGTTAATCCGATATCCGCGTAAGTATAGCGAATAGACTGTACATCTTAAAGACGTCCAGTTCATGCCTTACTTTCGTCCAAACGTTCTGGTACGTAAAACGGACAGTTTTAAGACGCCCTGCTCAGGAAATGTTTAAAAGTCTTTGTTGATTTTAGGACGTTTTAAATATGTCGGTAATATGGACGTTCAACTCTTTTCGCTATATTTGAATATGGCGCCACGACACCGTTCTTGGCGCTACCTGCAGCGCATGTATGATCGTCATTCGTCATTGACTCATTGGACAGTCTCGCGCGCGCGTATCGAGTCGTGTTCTTCCTCTGGCTACCTTCTTCTCGGGACAGGCATTCTATAACATTTTTAGCATCAGTCTGTGGACATTATCATTACTTTTTCGTGGTTGTGTGTTTTTATATATTGTCTTTTTATATGATTTATTTGCCATTATTGGAACTGAGGTACACCGGAACTATTAAACTTTATCATTAAAAACGGTAAGTTTTAATTTATTTGGCCTTTAATTTTATAACCTCACTTTATTAATGTCTTATTTTTTAGAAAAACCCTTAAAACAATAATTTAACAAAATTATATGCTACGAGGACATTAGATACAGACGATATGGCTAAAAATAATACCATAAAAGAAGTTTTTAAATCGACCAAACTGGAAAATGTAGGATTTCCGGGAATAGTTTGTCATAGGAACAAGTACTTGAAGTCATTTTCTAATCCTTTTATCCAACACTGTATAATAGTATTTACTCTATATGCCAATTTTAATGTTTAATAATGTTTAATAAACAGTAATAAATTTAGTAGACAAGTATTCATTAATTTTTAAACGAATTTCAATACGGTTTGTCTTAAACACGTACAAAACTGGACGTCCTAAATACGCCTTGTTTTGTAACAGTGTATGTCCTATAGACGCCTTTGAAACATCTTTTGGATATTAGCGTACATCTTCAAAACGTCACAAACGTCGTGAACAAACGTCTTTAAAACGTGTCTGTGCTATCTGGCTAGTGTCATTCTTTATTAACTAAAAATAAATCTTTTAATAATACATGTAGATCATTATGTTTTATTTTGCGGAATTAAAAAAAAAAACACTGATTTTATGTAAACGATTTCATTCAGTTTATTAATTTAAAATTTTACGTTTTGAACTTGCTTTATACCTAAAAAGATCAATAAAGTACAAATAACATAAATACAAGTTCGTTTTGTTATTTCCAACATGTTACGCCTTTGGTCGAATATCGTTGATGTCAGAATGGAACAAGATTTTCAGCTGCGTTATAAGTCCTCTCTTTATTACCTAGTCTAAGGTTTTTATATTGTATGAAGTATACTTTATGTTATATACCCAGATGCAATTTTAATAACAGTTATACTTTAATTTAAGATGGAAAAACTAGAAAAATGCGAGAACTTTACTCATGATGAAAAATTTCATCTTATACCTAAATGCGGAGAGAAATAAAAACAGAATGGATAATAAAGTGGCGCTACTTCTTAATAGGGACTAAACTATGAAACAAAAAAATTACTATCTTCAATAACTTACCTAACAGTAGGTAAATCTCTAACACTAGCTGTAATATCTTGTGCTTCTGGACAATACTTTTCAACCATTTGTAAAATATCCCATAATTCTTTCTTAGGACCTAATAAACCCTAAAATAATAATAATAATAATAATAATATTTCGATAAAAATAAAACATTACCTTCTTAGGCCTGAGTCCATGTCGCAGTACATGTTCCAATACTATGAAAAAATGCTGGAGAGGCATATGATCCGAATCGAGCATTCTTCCATATCTCAAGGATTGTTCTATTAACTCTTTTACCACCAGCTTACTTATGTTAACTAAATTACTCCTTTCAATGACTACAGGATCTCGACCTAAAACAAAAAAAATCTTAATTAATTTTTGAAGATGTAGAGTTAGTATTTAGATCATTTAATTGCAGATGCAATAAGCTAGTTCAGTGATGATGTAATTATGGTTCCACTGACAAAGTGACAGTAAATTTTTTGAGTGCGTTTTGTTCGTTTTATTTACCTAAATTATATCGTTTTTTCACTTTTATAAATATATTCCTAAAGTAAGTAGATAACATGCATCAAATATACAATCGTTTGGTTACCAATTACATATCTTTAAACTATTTTTTATGACCTGTAAACAATATTTAGAAATAAACTAAAAACAGTAAAAACGTATATATAAAATTTATTAATGTTTTTGTCAAAAGTTTGGTTAGAATTAAATGTCAATGGAACCAAAATGACATCACACCGAACTAGCGTATGAAAAAGTTGTATACATTGAAGCCCAATCTGAGGACGTTTTGAAAACCAAAATATCAGAGACAGTTTCAGAGATATTCGATAGAAATCAAATTAGTTCAATTTATTTTATTACAGTACTTTTATTTTCAAAAATAGACGAAAACTCAATTAAGGATATTTATTTTATGTCATTATTTGCATTCAATTTTTTATGCGACGTTTCGTAAATACGACACCACCATCAACTTCTTTAGTTACATATAAACTAGTATTATTTCGACACATCATTTTAACGCATTTTCAATGCTAAATACAATAATGTATCATTATATTGTGATTAGGCAACATTTCGGAAGATTGGAACATCATCAGATAAGTTTACTTACTAGTACGGACCTGTATTATGAATTATTTAAAATAAGCAACTAAATTTTAAAAGTTAAACGTACACTTATTTCTCTTTAGTTAATTATATTACTAATGAAGAAAACAATTATTTTACAGTTTTATATTTTTAATCATGTATTATGAAAATAACAACCGCAGATGATAATTTTGCCGTTGGTATTTAATATTCGTAATTTATAAAACTGATAATACAAAAATGTTTAACTAAAAAATACAGGACCGTACTTACCTGATGATGTACAAATATTCCGAAATGCTGAGTAATCACAATATATTGTTACATCATTGTATTTAGCATTGGACATGCATTAAAATAATCTATCGGAATAACACTCGTCTATATTCAAATAAAAAAGTCCATTTACAAAACGTCGGATGAAAAAAGTAAATGCGTCATCATATGAGCAACTTGATTTAAAACAAAAAACCTTGTAAAAGTTTTTGCCTATTTTAGAAAATACTGCAGTGAAATAAAGAAATGCAATTAATTTACTTTGATTGAATATCTACGAAACCGGCCCTGGTATTTTGGTTTTTAAAACGTTTTTAGATTGGGATTCGAAATATACAACTTTTCTCCATTGTTACCAACGGGTTATGAGAGAGAAATACATTTCATAAAAAGTGGCCACCCTGTGTAAAGGAAATAAATTTAGATGTATTGGATTTAGTAAATACGACAACTGATCTAAGATCAATTTTTGATATTTTACGGTTATTTGAATTAGTATTTTAATAAAAAATATTATTTTTTATTGAATAAATTAAATCGTAATTACTTAAAAAGAAGTGCAATGGTTTCAACATAAATACATTTTATTAGGAATAATTGTTTTTTTTTTAAACAAAACTTTTTCTCACGTGTATAAAAATGTTTGTGACACACTATATAATAGATTGCGACGTGCTCGTGATAGAACTGCTTTATTTTATACAGAATGTTTTGAAATATGTCTTAAATATGGCTAATTTTTAATTTCAGTTTACTCTATTTTTTCAAATTCAACATCCTGTATATTATTTTAGCACAGAATAATACTTTTTTTGGCAAAGTAGTAAAACATTTATAACATTCTCGGTGATAACTCCTGTCAGTCATACAAATCATGGAGACTACACAAGGAGCACGCACTCCATGTATAACAAGCGTACTGTGTTAAACAGAGTATTTTAAGAGGGCGCTAGTGTTCCATAAGTACCAAAATGGCATAAGAGAATGAGGCGGTAGTTATAAATAAAATAAATAATTCTAATTAATTATTAATTAATTAATTATAACTCTAATTATATTTATTTAATTTAAAAACATTTGACACATGTTTTCGTTAATTAAATAATCGGTTACTTTATTTTCAAATTGAGAAAAATAAAACATATTTTTGCTGAATTCAATATGATAAACCAAATTGACAAGCCTACTCGCTTTAACCGAAGTATTGACGCCATTTTTCAAATATAACTGTCACAAGAGTGGAGGATACACACTTATCAGATCATATATTTCAAATATGTACATTTCCGCTCCACGTCTCAGTTAATGAGAAACCAGAAATTTTCTATACACGTGATTTTAATACTCTATTAAATGAGAACTGGAGGGATGTCTATAGTGCCAAAAGTACTAATGAGTGCTTTGAAACATTTTTCACAACATTTCAATACCATTATCAAAAAAATTTTACACACAAAAAATAAGAAAAAATCATAAAACAAAATCTCCCTGGGTAACGAAACAAGTCAACGAATTACATCATATGGTATGTGAACTATGCAGTATTGCCCGCTCTACTGGAAATGAAGTAATAGAAACTAAATATATTGAATTGAATTACAAAATTCTGAACTCAACCAATATAAATAGGGAGGCCTGGAAAATCATACAATAAAACACAAAAACAGAGAATAGATCAACCATAGAATTAAATATCAACAATGAAAATACCAAAGACAACAATGTGTTAGTAAACTACTTTAATGACTTCTTTGCGAGTATTGAAAAACCAAATCCAAACTATAACAAAATACAACTTGCACCTTTCTCAGAATGTTCACTATTTTTATATCCAACCATACCAAAAGAAGTTCATGAGATTATAATTTCTGTATCAAAAAAAAGTGCCCCAGGAATAGATGATATACATGGAAAAACTGTAGGAGTGGTAAGTGATCTTATCTGTGATCCTTTATCATACATTATTAATAAATCTTTCTACAAGGGAGTGTATCCGTCTAAAAATGTCAAAATCCGTACCCGTCTACAAAAATAAAGGGTTCAAATGTTACATAAATAACTATCGTAATATAAGTCTGCAATCACAATTTGCCAAAATCATAGACTTACGCCCGTATGCACCATACACGTTTAATCCAGATCAAGGGTTTAATCGCGTTTAGTACCATAGCTAAATATGGTACTAAGCGCGATTAAACCCATGATCTGGATTAAACGTGTACAGTGCATACGAGCGTATGCCTACTACCTGAATGTCAACATGGGTTTAGATAGAAAAGATCCACAATGACAGCTGTTCATGAATTGTGTAATAATATATACAGGGTGTCATTGAAATAGTGTAAAAAAATTCGGGAGGTGATAGTACTCCTAAAACTAGTAAAAAAAATTCTTATAACTATGGGTCATTAAATACATATTAAGGGATTTAGGGGCGTCAAAAGGGCAAACTTGGAAAGTGGTTTTTTTGAAATTGTAAGCTTAAAAAACACGATAAAACTTCGAAAAAAATCCCTGTTGACATAAAATTTACTACTGAACCCAATGGTAATATCGAAAAATTACTTATTTAATCAGAAAGGGTAGTTCTTGCAAGGGTAAGGGGTCGATTTATGATTAACTTTTTAGGGATTGATTTTTTTACAACGTTGGTCTATTTTTTAAAAACAACTACCTTTTTTCCATAAAAAAGTTACTCTTATTGCAAGTCGCTTAAAGCAACCGTTTTCGAGAAAATTGAAGGCAAAGAGTTTGGTAAACCTGTAGTTGAAAAACGAAAAGTAAAATTACTTATTTTTTGATGGGTATCTCACAGATTAATAAACATAAATTTATGAAAATTGTGACGTGTTAAACTAATCAACCTCCCAAAAAACTCATAAACACTAAAGAAAAAAAAATATTTTCAAGTAATGTCGAAGAAATTTTATTATGAAAAATTATTTTTTGTCTGTGGGTCAATTTTTCTCTCTCAACTTTACAATCGGAAGGTAAGTGGCAACCCAAACCCCAGAAGAAATTTGTGGGCACGCCACTGTTAATGAATACTTTTTGTAAATGGAATAATCAAATTAGGACAGAAGGGTATTGAAATGAATGGTGGCCACACTGAACATTTACTTTAAATAAAAGAATCAGACTGATATGATAAAAAAATACGGTACTTTCCATAATAGTAATAAAATATTTTTCACTTTAATTTCTTATTATTTAAAATAATTTCGGCGCTTCTCTTGTTTAACAGGGCGATTTGGTAATTCTAAATTGAAATAACCACGCCATAATTTTCTTAAATTTATGTTGATTAACCTGTGAGCAACCCATCAAATTTTTTCGAAGTTTTATCGTGTTTTTTAGGCGTACAATTTCAAAAAAAACACTTTCCAAGTTTGTCCTTTTGACTCCCCTAAATCCCTTAATATGCATTTAACGACCCATAGTTATAGGAACTTTTTTTTATAGTTTTAGGAATTCTATCACCTCCCGAATTTTTTTACACTATTTCAATGACACCCTGTATATGACAAACTAAATAAAGGGAACTATCCAATAGCTTTATTCTTTGACCTGACTCAAGCATTCGACACAATTGACTACGATCTACTGATAGAAAAACTGTGTCGAATCGGAATCAGGGGAGTCGCTCTTGATTGGTTAAAATCCTATATTACAAATAGATCTCAAATTGTAGCTTTGAAAGATGTAAAATCGCAACCCAAATCAGTATGTATGGGGGTACCACAAGGCTCCACTCTTGCTCCTCTGACCTTCATTATCTTCATGGCAGACAGAACACTCATGCAAAAATCAACAACAAATAATTATATATGCTGATGACACCACTCAGGTAGTAGCCAACAATCGATTTCAACACACAGTGGCTGATGCAAACCAAACTGCTGATGAGTTTAACACATGGTGTAAAAATAATAGTCTCCTGGTTAATGAAAAAAAAAAAAACTATTCATGCTATTTCAGCCTAAAAATACATCATATGATGCATCACCTTTAATTTGAATCAACCATGCTACAATAGAACAGATAATTCAATTTAAATACCTAGGCGTAACTGTTGATCACAAACTGACATGGGAAGCACATACACAAAACTTAATCTCAAATCTAAGTAGCTTATGTTTTCTAATTAGAAATCTCAAAGGAACTGTAACACAACAAGTACTCAAATTAGCCTACTTTGGCCTGGTACAATCCAAGCTATCATATGGAATAGCATTCTGGGGAAATTCAGCGCACATGCATAATGTATTTGTTATACAAAAGAAAATAATTAGATGCATGGCAGGTGCACAGACGAGGGAACCATGCAAAAACATGTTTATCTCACTGGCAGTTTTAACACTACCCTGCCTCTATATCTTAACAATAACTACATTTATCTATATGAATGAATTACAGCACTTAAAAAACAACAAGATCCACTCATACGGGACCCGAAAAGGGAATGAATTACGCTTACCATACTCACGGCTGGCACTGGGGCAGAACTCTGCAACATACCAAGGAATCTTATGCTATAATCACGTGGTTAGTTTATTTGGTGTTATTGAAAATGTAAATAAATTTAAATCTGCTAAAAAATGTTTTTTACTCGACTGCTGAATTTCTCAATTCAGCGGAATAAAATGTTTGTAATCTGTAATGTGATGTAACGTCTCTACCTATGTAAAGCTTATATTCTATGTATGTTTAATTTTAATAAGTTTTACATCCAAAATGTCCTAGAATCTGTATGTAAGGTAGGAGTGCATGAAAATTGTTATGTATGTAGGGAGAATGGATGGTTGTGTAGACTATGCTCGGACTATAGTCTATTTTTATGTATGAGAGAGTAATAAAACAGCATTTCTAAGTACTAATCTAAATATTTCCTAAAATTGTAATAAATGTACCTGAGCTATTACAAGTTTTGGGTCTTTTATTGGTCCTTTATAAACATAAGCTGTACAGAACAATAGAAAAAAGTTTGGACAGGCTAAAAGCCCTGTGTATTAAAGATTACATAGCCGTATCTTAAGATTATTTTCAGTAAGTACCTATTTGCCAATTTTGTTTTATTTTAATTCCAAGAATTTCTTACAGTAATCGAATTATAAGTAGATAAATACCTTCCCAACAAATTTCACCGAAAATGCGATTATAGGTTTTCCATTTAGTAAGGAGGTCCAAGTTGTGTATTCTTGACAGTTTACTAAATGTCGTTTAGTTGCAACTTGCAAGGTGCAGTGTGAATTCTAGTGTGATCATGGAAAATTTGGAAGGGCCGCGTAAACGACAAAAAATCGGTCCTTTAACAGTTAATGAAAAAACATTAATATTTAATTGTTTTAAATCATTTACAGAAAAACATTTATGTAAAAGTGTTGATGATACAGTGGAATTAGTTAGTAGTTTGCTTGGTGTTGGGAAATCTACGATTTACAGAGTTGTTAAATTAGAAAATCTTTTGAAAGAAAGACTTCGAAGGAAAGTGCATGCGTTCTTCTTTAGAAAAGAATTTCCGACAGTAGACAAAGTTCTTGCCACGGTTCGAGATGATAAAGATTACCCTGAAATGAGTCGAAGCACACTATGGAAACTTTTAAAAGAAATATGTTTTCTATGGAAAAAGCATTCCAGAAAGTCTATTTTAATAGAAAGAATCGATATTGTAGTATGGAGAAGAAATTACCTAAGGACTATAAAAGAAATGAAAAACCAAAGAAGAAATATATTTTATTTAGATGAAACATGGATCAACGAGGGACATAAACCAAATAAATTTTGGCAAGATGAAACTGTTACAAGTCGAAGACAGGCTTTTTTAAATAATTTATCTACTGGTTTAAATCCACCATCAGGAAAGGGGCGCAGACTAATAATAGTACACATCGGTAGTTCAAACGGTTTTGTTAAAGGTGGTTTATTGACTTTTGAATCTACTGATGTCTTCAAAGAGTGGTTCGAACAAATTATAGATCTTCCTCAGAACTGTATAATAGTAATGGATAATGCAAGTTATCACTCGAGACTTATAGAAAAAATGCCCACAACCAAGTGGTTAAAAAAAGATTTACAGAATTGGCTAAATTCAAAGAATATTAAGTTCTATCCCGGTTCTGTGAGAAAAGAACTGTATCATTTGTGTTCCCATCATAAAGAGACATTCAAAAAATATGAAATTGATGAAATTGCATGTTAAACAGTTGTTTTTGGAGGCTGTAAATAATGTGAAGCCTGAAAACTGGGAAAAGGCAGTAAATCATACGATTAAAGAAGAAGAGAAAATGTGGAAGTTGGACAATATTACTGATGAAATGATCGAGCCACTCATTGTAAATATTGGTTGCGACAGTTCATCTTCTGATTTGGATTTGTAAGTAAGAAGTAGTTTTTATATTAAAATTATTATTTATGAACGTAACGTTGTTTAAAAGTCAAAGTTTAAACCCTTATACCTACATAACCCGTTTGACACAATGTTCTTAACATACCTTGTGGAAAAATAAAACATTTTAGGAAAAATTGCACTTTTTTACCTTCAGCTGTTTAGAAGTTATAAGCAGGTTAATTAGGTGAAAATATAAGTGTATACTCGAGGAATAACTTCAAAAAATATTTTAACTGTCTACTAAAAGAAGTGGTACGCCTATGGATTACGAACGCTTTATTATTTTAATACTCTCTCATACATAAAAATAGACTATGGACTAATAAAAAATTTGTGTAAACTATGTAAAATTTTTCAAAGTTGAATTGAATTGAACCTATCATTGCAACGTTTATTCAAATTAATTGAGCACATGGTATAAACATAATTTATGTTTTTAATTTAAAGAATATATATTTGTCGACTGAAAAATTCATTTTTGACGGTTTTCTATTAACATCCCATATGAGAAACATTGGTCTACTGAAATATCTCAAAACTAATAAAATAATTTAAATCAATAGCATTTCTATTGACATTTATTTGATACGCTACTGGATAATAAAAGTAAACAAACCCCTTCCTATCAACTGGCTTGTATATGTTGCTTTCAAACAAACACAATGTAAATTTTTGACTTTTAGATATCTATTATTATTTATTTATCTGAGCAATGTGTATTCATTGTTAACGATATTATACAGTGTCTCCTAAAAAGTTTTATACATATGAAAAATAGTAACTTGTTTAAAAAAAAACATTGTGTAATTAAAAAAAAATTAAAGTCCAACAATTTTA
This sequence comes from Psylliodes chrysocephalus, assembly GCA_927349885.1. NCBI lineage: Eukaryota > Metazoa > Arthropoda > Insecta > Coleoptera > Chrysomelidae > Psylliodes > Psylliodes chrysocephalus. The sequence continues at coordinate 37,940,865 of OV651824.1, read as the reverse complement.
TAAATTGCAATAAACAACAAAAAAACCGGCAAGACTCTATTTGCTTCTATTTATAAGTATGTACTTTTCATTGTATTTGAATAGTAAAAAATTAAAAAAAAAACAAATAAAAACAAACCCAATCAAATCGTTTCGAAGTAAAATTAATTCAAATTAAAAATTGCTGCAAAATGGGAGGTAATTTAATTAAAATAAACATTTGTAATGAAGTAAATACAATAATTTTTTAAGAAACTCCTTTGGGATGCAATTATTTATAAAGTTAGCTGAAAATGTTACATGTTGGTATTTAAGGAACTGAGTTTTGTACATTCTAGTAAATTAGGTACTAATTAAATTCAAGTAAATATTGATCTTATACCAAAATGTTTTATAAGTAATATTCCTAATTGAAAAGATTTCATGGAATATGTTGTGAAAAAATTATAGTAATGTTGGTTTTTAATATGTAAATAAACATTCATAAAATGAAACGTTCATTTACAAATAATAATATTAAAACCATAAAAAATCAACGACCTCCCCCGTAAAACATACCAAAAGGATGCATCGGAATGTCTGGCGAAGGAGTAGACAATGCCTTGGTAATAGACTCCTGCATGTTGAATTCAACATCCTGCAGCTCTTTCAGGCATAACCATTCGCCGTCCACCGATACTCGAAAATTGCACAAGTATATCGTATCTTGGGCCCCGGCCATTTCTTGCTCCATGGCGTTAGAGCCTGCCTCGGCCGGCAACTCTTGAACTTTCATTGGGAATATTTTTGGATATTACTTCCGTTCAAACAGAAAAATATTTGGTAAAACGTCTCAAGTAAAGGCGCACATTCTTCCAACTTGCACGGTGCACAGTATTGATTTACGGGGCAGCATACAGAGCATGTCACTAAGCAAGGAAATCGATACGTATTGTCATTGGGGGAGGACATCTATTGGTGCTAATTTAAAATAACTAAGATTTTATCAAAAACTTTACTGGACTTTTATAAATTTAATGTAACAATAGTAGTTTGTGCAACAAGAGTGGATATGATGGTCATATCATATGAAGACGAAGTTTGAGCATGACGCCATAGGCGGAATGCTCAATCGTCTGAGAATGAAATTTCCGAAGAAAAGTAACAGAGTCAACATAGGCTGCGCACGGAGTATTTAATATCAATGAATAATTATTTATTTATTATTCATTATTCGTTACCAAAATTTATTAAATTGCTTTGTCAAAAGCTTTATTTAAATAAAGAAGATGCCTTAAAAATACATACCCTAATCAAGGGCGGCTGTGGAGGGGGCCATGGCCCCCCGAGACTACATTTTTCATAATAAATTAGCCTCTTATTAAAAAAATTATGCTCAAAAGAGAATTGTTATTATTGACAAGGGGGGTAGCCATGTGTGAGTTGAGGTAATTTTAAGGTGAAGGGGGGAGAAAAAGTCCTTTATATCTCACAAGGAAAGTCAATGTTTAATTATTCAACAAAACATTGAGTGCGACCGGTTTCGAAGTATCATCACTTCATCTTCAGGCTCGCCTAGTGGAAAGGAGAATATGTGGTGTAAGGTGTGTTGACTTTGAGCCCACAATATATAAAATAGTAAAAAATAGAAAAACTCACCATACTCTCCATCCACTAGGGAATACTACAGACAAGTTTCATCAAAACGTGGGGGATGAAATAAATTGTAAAACAAAACAATGTTACAAGTTATAAAAAGTTAAAATATTTGAAAAACAAATATTAGTCGATATAAACAGTTAAAAATTTTAAAATATTCAAGACTATACAAAAACAAATTACATACATTAAACAGATTAAAAGATAAGGCCTATTTTAACTTTTTATAACTTGTAACATTGTTTTGTTTTACAATTTATTTCATCCCCCACGTTTTGATGAAACTTGTCTGTAGTATTCCCTAGTGGATGGAGAGTATGGTGAGTTTTTCTATTTTTTACTATTTTATATATTGTGGGCTCAAAGTCAACACACCTTACACCACATATTCTCCTTTCCACTAGGCGAGCCTGAAGATGAAGTGATGATACTTCGAAACCGGTCGCACTCAATGTTTTGTTGAATAATTAAACATTGACTTTCCTTGTGAGATATAAAGGACTTTTTCTCCCCCCCTTCACCTTAAAAGAATTGTTATTGGCAATCCTCGCCTCCCCCGCCGAAAATTAATAATATTAATAGGATTATTTACTTTGGCAATTTAGTGCAGGGCATAGTGGCGCATTCGTTTGCAAAATTGTTTTAATTCGTAATTTTTTTTTTAAATGTCCGGAAGGCTTTCCTGATTATAAAAATTTTGTTCGTTGTTATGTTTTTTTTACGTTATAACAATATGCTTCCTACGCGCTGAATCAATTTTTTGCTGTTTTTCAGAGGTAATAAGTTTAAAAAAATTATTATTAAAATTTTTCATAACACTTTGTTATATTTGCCGATTAATAGTTTTGTATCATGTGATTTTTTTTTTACTTTTTTAGATACTTTTGATAACTTTTTTATTTATTAAAGTTAACAAACATTTATTTTTAACATTTATTTTTATTCATGAAAAAATTATTGTCAGATACTGCCTGAGAAGTAAAATCTTCTTCAACATTTTTTTTTTCAATACCTACGATAAAAACGCCAAATGCACTTGTCGTGATCCGTGAAAAATGTCTACCTGTTACAATGAACATAGTAGGCTTACTGGGGTTATAAAATTTTATGATTTCAAAAATATCCAAACCTTTCTCCGTTTAACAAAAATAAGAAAAAAAAATTCCATGCACGTCGGATGCTTTGAGATTGCGTACTTTACGAGCTTCGTTTCAGACTTATACAGGGTGTCTGTAAAAGGTCTTTACAAAAACATACCACATATTCCTTAGACCAAAATAAGTCGATTTAAGTAAAATTACCTTAGTACAAAGTTGCTTCGTTTGGGCTCCAGAGGGTCTTGAAGTTACAATTTTTAAATCGTTTTTCCCATATAAATTTAAAACGGCATATGCGATTTTGCTGAAATTTGGTATATTGGTAGAGTTTTATGTGACAAAAAAATGGTATTAAAATTTTGTCCGATAATAATACATAGGCATAGAACTTGATTTTTTAAATAATTGCACCTTTAAAAATTCTACGCCAATGGAAGAAAATGAGTCTGAGTATGAAATTTAGATTGCGCAACTCATTTACTTTAAAAAAGGCACTCTTGATAAGACTCGATTACTCTCATGGTTTTCGCTAAATTACTGTTTTAATAATTTAGAGTGTATAGGTTTCACAAAAATATTTATTTACAACATAATCAAAATAGAGATTTTACATAAATTGTTTAAAATTTTCACCATTTTCACGCATACAAAGATTTATACGTCGAAGAAAATTAAAATGTATCCTTTCCATAACTTCTTCATCACCTCTAAGATTGTTTATTGCATCTTGAATACGTTGCCAGAGTTGTTCCTCATTTTCTACAGGTTCTCTGTAAACTGTGGATTTCAGATGTCCCCATAAAAAGTAATCCATCGGTGTTAGGTCTGGGGAACGTGGTGGCCAGTTTACAGGTGCGTCATTACCTCTGCCTATCCATTTGTGTGGATATTGTTCATTCAAGTGGTTTCTAACGTTTAAAGAAAAATGTGGTGGAGCTCCATCTTGCATAAACCACATATATCTCCGAAGTTGGAGAGGTAAATCTTTTAACAATTCTGGCAACGTATTTTGTAGAAAATCCAAATAATTTTCTCCAGTTAATCTTCGTGGAAGTATAACAGGACTAACAATGAAATTACCAATTATTCCAGCCCACACATGAATTTTGAATTCGTGCTGAAAATAGTTTACCTTTATTGCATGAGGATTTTCAACGGCATAAACATGTTCATTATGGGTATTAGTTATACTTCTTCTTGTAAAACCCGCTTCATCGGTAAAGAGAACCTTCTTGACAAAGTTTAGATCTCTTTCTCTTTGCATATTAACAAATCGACAAAAACCCAAACGAATTTGAGGATCATGGACTAATAATTCTTGTACTGGCTTCTTATGGTATGGATATAGCAATTGTTCTCCAAGCACTTTATGAACGACATCTTTACTTACTCCTAGTTCCCTTCCAATTCGTCTGGTGCTTAATTCTGGATCTTCTTCAACACGTTCCTTAACTATCTTCTTCAACTTCAGGAATCCTTACAAAACGTTCTCTTCCATTATCAACAGTGTTGGGAGCAAAGGAATCGGTCTCCTGAAGACGTCTCTCAACAGCAGCAAAAGTTGGGTGGCTAGGTACACGACGATTTGGAAACCTTTCAGAGTACACCCTGACACTCTCTCGAGCATTTCCTTCACAAAATCCTAATGTCAGTAACATATCGGTATATTCTGCATTGGTATATTGTACAGACATATTAATAAACCACGCATATGTTTTTTTAATTATTGAGTCAGATAGAACACTTTCAATCGTTAACAAGAGATTAGGTGTTAAAACTTGACAATATTTTTATTTAGATGAAACTATGGAAACCAACAATAAATGTTTTGGTATACGTATTGCAGGCAAATAATTAATATTCCACAAAAAATCGTACATGGCAAGAATCGAGTATTTTTGTTAAGTCTCGATTAGAGGTGTTGAAGAAGATATGAAAAAAGTACATTTTTATGTTTTTCATCGTATAAAATTTTGTCCGATAATAATACATAGGCGTAGAACTTGATTTTTTAAATAATTGCACCTTTAAAAATTCTACGCCAATGGCAAAAAAGGGGTTTGAGTATGAAATTTGGAATGGGTACTCATTTACTAAAAAAAAGTACCCTTGATAACACTCGATTTACTCTCATGGTTTTGACAAAGTTTGTATTTTAATAATTATTGTTTGTCCAAAAATTACTAAAATGCAAATTTCGTCAAAACCATGAGAGTAATCGAGTCTTATCAAGAGTACCTTTTTTAAAGTAAATGAGTTGCGCAATCTAAATTTCATACTCAAACTCCTTTTCTTCCATTGGCGTAGAATTTTTAAAGGTGCAATTATTTAAAAAATCAAGTTCAACGCCTATATATTAATCGGACAAAATTTTAATACCATTTTTTTGCCACATAAAACTCTACCAATATACCAAATTTCAGCAAAATCGCATATGCCGTTTTAAATTTATATGGGAAAAACGATTTAAAAATTGTAACTTCAAGGCCCTCTGGAGCCCAAACGAAGCAACTTTGTACTAAGGTAATTTTACTTAAATCGACTTATTTTGGTCTAAGGAATATGTGGTATGTTTTTGTAAAGACCTTTTTATTGGAGGAATTCAAATCAATTTCAATATGAACCTTTAGATTTCTCTGGTTTTGGTTAAGTTTTCTGTGATAACCAAATAAAGCCACTGTATTTAACAAAACCGCCATTACCTGAAGACTTAGCAAAACCGTGCAACTGTAAAAAAAATTGTGCAACGAAAGCTTGTTCCTGTCAAAAACTAAACATGACGTGTGTGGCATTATGCGGATGTTTAATTGAATGTTGCCAAAATCAATTTCATGTAAAAACTAGTTAGATGTACAAACTATAATTTTATGTAAAAATTTTCTTAATAAATGAATATTACTATTAAATAATCATTGTGGAAAAGAATTAACAAACATAGAACAAACTGAATACATGGGTCATTCTCAAAAAAAGAGGGAAAATTACTTCTGACCACATCTTTTAAATATTTTGCTAAATTAAGTAACCAATTTCTGGCCAAAGGATTAATTTTAATTGCTCTTTTTGTACCAATAATACATTTTGAAAAAAAACCACATTTAAAAAATATATATATAAAATTTCGAAAAAAAAAACATTACCATGTCATGTCATATTACAATTTCACAAGAAGAACTGAATTTTTTCCATGAAAACAAATTGTTTTTGAACAATACAATTAAAACTTCAAATAAGCATCAAATGATTATCATCTCTTAACTTTTTTAGTTGATATGCATGGTTGGTTTACTATCATACTTTAATATAAAGTATGTAACCAAAAATTTTGCTCATTACCATGTCACTTCCTAATTTGAAACAACCGGCATCATTGTAAAGAATTTTAGAGTCGTTTTATCCACCAGTCGATTCTCCTTAAACAATATTTTACCACCCCATCTAGAATTATCAAGTCAGTGTTAATATAGCTACACAGCAAGTCTGATTACGTGAATTTCGTCTGGCTGTAACTCGATTCAGGACATTACCGTGTGTGTTAAAAATTTCGTTTCGTGTTTTTTTTTTAAACTTTAAAGTGTCAATTAGTGTAGTGTTATAACACGATAAGGTAAGGATACATAATTACTTTATTTCCTTTTAATAATCTAAAGTTATGTAAATGTTTTGCTCATTACCGTGTCAAAAATGTCTGACATTACCATGCCTGTTTATTATCACGGTAATGTCTGTACGACACGGTAATGTTAAATAATTAATGGATACATGGGGTGGATTTATAACTCTGTACCTTAGTATCAAAAGGTCTGATGCCCATTTAGCAACTTTATAGGTGAGCGAAAAAACTGATTGTGTTCATTATTTGATTCCAAACCCAGATGGACAACCGTGCATTTACATAAGCCATTACCGTGTTATTAATAAACTGAGGACTACCGATCTTATACCAAACAATGTAACACTTAACGGCAAATACACCAGCCCAAATAACTTATTTTGTGAAAAAATGGACATCAGACCTTTTGATACTAAAGTACATAACTGTTTCGAAACGATCTTGTAAGTAAATATAGCCGCGAATCTGACTTGATAGAAAATTTCGGTACTCTATTTTTTAATTTATTAATTTTTATACAATTTAATTTACTCACAACTTATTTTTAGATGCCAGATTTGAGAGTAAAAAAGCAGAAGGCTAAATTAGATAAGAAGAATAAGGATAAAATTTTACAAATAAAAAGGGAAAGAGAAAGATTTAGAAGGCAGAAAATTAAAAATAACCCAGAAGAATATGCCAAACAAAAACAAAAAGAACGTGAGCGCTATCAAAAAAGAAAGAGTGAAGGAAAGATCAAGCTCATAGGCGAAATGAGTGAGAGAGAAAAGCGGAACAAGAGAAAATCTTGGATAAAGAATAATAGAACATACCGAGAAAAGAAAAAAGAAATAAATCAGCTCCAACATAATATTATGTGTGACACGCCCACCCCAACAGAAATTAGTTTTAATGAAGAGCAGATCGCAGACATTGATGTCGGACAAAACGAAGAAAAGTTGCAGAAACGAATAACGCGTCTAAAAGTACGGGCATACCGTGAATCATGTCACCAAAAAAAAAATTATTGAAAGTCTCAAAAGGCAAAATAGAGAGCTGAGGTCAAATGCATTAAAACAAAAAATTATGCTCCATAATAAAAGTCCAAATGATACCACTAGGACAGATGAATGTACTTTGCCAGATAAATAGGTAACACTTTTTTCAATATCAAAAATGGTGTACCAAAAGAGAAACTCGGGTAAGCAACAAAACTGGTAAACCAATTGTTGTTCAGATAACATTAAAAGAATCTATTATTACATCCAATTATGGAGGTCGTACAAGAGTTATTAAACTGTATGCCAAAGTACATGATACACGTAAAAAATATATACCACCAGCACCAAGCATCATCTTTCATTAAAAAGAATCTAACTCATACTGAACTGTTACTGCATATAGACTTTTCTGAGAACTACTTCTGCAAATATGCATCTGAAGCCCAGTCTGTTCATTTTGGAGCATCAAGACAGCAAATAACGTTACATACCGGTGTTGCATACTGAAAAAATCACGTGCAATCATTTTGGCCTTGAAACAACCAATCACAGAACTAGTTTCAGGCAGCTGCTTGCCGAAAAACAAATTATTTTGTTTCTCAATTTATGGAGAGGTGTGCGGCAATGTACCTGGCTAAGTGCATTACTCCGGTATGTTTAGGATTGTGCGTTCTACTGATATTGTTTAACCATCGCCGTATGGCGAGCAGCGCAGCGATGTGAGCTGCTCCAATGTTTTTACCCTAACTTGGTGCAGAGAGTATAACGTTTTATATTTTAACAGTTTAACATGTATCTCATGCAATATTGGCGAATTATGTAGCCACTTTAATCTTGGGCATATAAAAATGCACAATTCGTCGACTCCTCCAACTTCTGGTCAAGATATCGGTATAGAAACCCAAAGTTCTAAAAGTACAGTTATGCCCACTGACAAATATATCGACATGACTAGTCAGTCTCTCCTGAAAACAGTTAAATGTTCAGAATCGGATGTTAAACCGAATGACTGGGTAGCAGTTTTCTTCACCGACTTTTGGTATCCTGGTAAAATAGTTTGTTCTTATATTTTATAATATGGGTATTCTAATTTGTACCGATTTTTAGGTTTGGTTTTGTCACAAACTGGCAAATCTGTGAAAATTGATTTCATGGACAGAAAAAGAGAAGTTTTTTTTTGGCCGGAAAAAAGAGACATCCAGACAATTCGTGCAGCAGAAATTTTATATAAACTCTCCAAGCCACCGGTTCCAAGTTCTGCTGTTCCGGAATACAAAAATATAAAGGATATGACTTAATTTCATTACTCAGTTTTTATATAAAAAATATTTGAAAAATAATACATTTTTATCTATTTTTAAGAGTTTCTCGTTCGAAGTTTTTAACGTTTTTTTTTATGGTTTAAAATATTTTTTTTCTATGTGAACTACGTTTAATCTTCATGTTTTTAATAAAGAAAGAGTAGTTTTTGAATATTTTTTGTTTATTTTCACTCCCTAACATTACCATAAAAGTAAATTAAACATTTCCATGTCTTTTGACATTACCGTGACAGCCAAATTTCATTACCATGTCATTTTTTTGTAATTTTTCCGAAAAAAACTAAAAATATGGGGGTACATATTACAGATTTTACTAACCTAAAATATTATATAAGCCTACGCAATAATATTTTTGAAAACATGAGTATTTAGATGTGACGCAAAATATCATGGAATTTTCCTTATTTCTAAAGAATGACCCACATATATATTGCGTACTCTGTTTTAAAATAAAAACCAGGTGAGTCAACTATGCTCATCGTAACAGGTAGAAATTTCCCTTGAATTACGGCAGGTATGTTTGTCTTCTTTTATCTTATTGGAAAAAAGTGAGAAAAATTTATTTCTTGGCAATTATTTTTTTTTTGTGGATGGATCATTTCTATTAACTTCAATGAATAAAAAAAGTATCGAAAGTATCTAAAAAAGTAAAAAAAAATCACATGATACAAAACTATTAATCGGCAAATATAACAAAGTGTTAAGAAAAATGTTAATAATAATTTTTTAAACTTATTACCGCTGAAAAACAGCAAAAAATTTATTTAGCGCGTCATCGGACTTTCTCTTACCCATCTTATACATCGAGTTGGAAGTGAGATAGAAGTACTTCTCTCTAAAAGTACACGCGCGTAGGAAGCATATTGTTATAACGTTAAAAAAAACATAACAAACAAAATTTTTAAAATTTGTTTAGGTAATTTTGTTTATTATAGTTTGAATAATCGGTAAAAAATTTAAAATTATAGCATTTTAAATTTTAAGGTATATTATTCAATTCAAGAAAATTAGAATTTTCGTCCATTTTGGAATTAAAGGGTTGAAAATACGATGATGGGCGTATGGACTTTTTTTATTCGAAATATCCTAAAGAATATAAAAAAAATTAATTCATTGCAAAAAATGCATTTTTTCTGGCTTAATTAATGTTTCGTTGTTTAAACAATAACATCAACAGATATCGAGTGTCATCTTACACTTTTATAATCAGGAAAGCCTTCCGGACATTTAAAAAAAAATACGAATTAAAACAATTTTGCAAACGACTGCGCCAGTATGCTCTGGTCTAATTGTCTCTAATACAAAAAATAGTCTCCACTTTTACGGCTTTATTTTCAATGAAAGAAAAAATATAGATATGTAGGATAAAAGTTAAATCTGTATTTCGGAGTCACTTTTCCAATATTTGATAAGTTTTTTTTTTAATTATGAGAAACTCGTTATAAAAACCAAAATTTTGGAAAAGTGACTGCTAAGGAACACATAGTTAACCTTTACCTAAACGTACATATTTTTTAATCCATTAAAAATAAACTTTAAAAATGGAGAACTGCTAAAAGTTTGCAAGACTATATTTCGAGTAAACTACTTTTAAGAGGAACATAGGGTCGTTTTATACCAAATCAACCAGAGGCTTGGCAGACCATCTCACTGATTTTGATAAAATTTGGTATATTGATTCTCTAAAAGAAAAGACTAACTAATCAGAAAACAGAAAAAGTGAAGGTAGTGATCAAAAAAATGTTGGTTAAAGAAAGACGTGAGAAATGAAATCTCGAACCGAAAATTATTTTTTAAAAACTTTTATTTAACTTAAAATACAAAAATATAGATGTGTATGCTTTGAATGCTAACTAGGAACTCTTCATTACTGATTAAAAACTATTTTTATATAAACAACTATTCTAAAATGCTAACTATGCAAAATGGAATATTTTATATATTGTCTATTAGTATGGGTGATATAACTCGTGTAAAATTAGGAAGAAACCCCCGCGCCTACTAATAGTGCGATTGAACATGATTGTGATCTGCTACCAAATTACAGTGAAGCAAGGCTTCAAGATTTTTCTATAAGCACTCTATTTTTAACTCCAACTACCCCAAAGGAAATAACAGAAATTATACAGAAAACAACTTGTAAAAAATCTGCCAACAATATTGTCTTTTATTGCTGAAGATATTAGTGTACCTATGTCTTACCTTATAAACGATTATTTTTTATGTGGTGACTATCCTAGCAAATTAAAAAATCAAAATCCATTCTTATATATAAAAATAAAGGGTCTGTCAATGATATGGCAAACTATAGGAACATCTGCATTCAAAGTCAACTGGCTAAAGTATTCGAAATGGCCTATAATAACAGGTTCATTAAATTTCTAAAACATAATAGACCTTTGAGTAAATTTCAATATGGTTTTCGCAGAAATAAGTCAACATCTAATGCTATAGGGGAGTTATGCGATTTTGTTTACACATCTTTAAATAACAAGAAATTAAATATTACCTTATACTTCGACCTCTCACGAGCCTTTGATTTAATTGATCATCGACTGCTAGTAGATAAATTGTACCGAATAGGTATAAGGGGCTCGCCAAATAAATGGATAAAGTCATATTTAAACAACCGTGAACAAGTTGTAACCATCAGATGCAGTAAATCAAATAGTCGAAGTGTGATAACGGGAGTTCCGCAGGGCTCAATATTGGACCCTGTTTTATTTTTAGTTTTTATTAATGACTTAGCTCTATTTTGTAAAAGTCAAAGTACCAAAATTATATATGCAAATGACACAACTTTTGGAACATCAGCAAAAATGCATCTGAACTTCAATATATTGCTAATAGTGCTGCACATGAATTGTATAGTTATTGTATTTCACACTTCTTAAATGTTAATGTAAAAAAATCTGAAATCATGACCTTTCTACCAAAAAAAAATAACAAACGACTTCAGCTATCTCATTAAACTAAAATCAATCACTGATACAAATTCGAGCAAATTCTTAGGTCTAATACTGGACAGCAAGTTAATGTGGGAGAACCATGTAGATCATGTATCAAATAAACTAAGTAGTGTATGTTTTCTAATGAGGCAATTAAAAAACACTGTAAATCCCGATGTTTTAAAATTAACATATTTTGGTTTGGCTGAATCAATTTCTAATACAGTCTAATTTTTTGGGGCTGCTCAGCTCATTTGGAGCGAACCTTCTGTATACAAAAAAAAGTTATAAGATGCATGGCTAGGGTTTCAAGAAAAACTAGCTGCAAACAATTTTTCATGACTTTAAAATTCTAACACTTCCATCTTTGTTTATATGTTACGGTCAAAGATGATATTTCGGTCTTTAACGATATTGGCCGGTCATTTTCGTAAATCTCCTATTTGATTGGGCATTCTGCTAACGTTAGTGTCCGGTCAATATCGTCAGTGCCAATTTACAACACTGCCCATAACATATATACTTATTAATACTTAATATAAAAAAACTATCAGATTATAGACACTCACACAATTATAACACAGGCAATAACAAATATCTACAGCAGTCTTTCTCTAGACTCTCAGTTGGACAGAATTCCGAAATATACAGAGATGTTGCATGTTTTAATAGATATACTCAAGTCAATGGTAATGAAAAAAATCTTTAATGTATTCAAAAATAAGCTTTATGCATATCTATCGTCCAAAACTTTGAAAATATACGTACTATCAAAGTTGCAGCAGCTGATCCATTTGTTGACTTAAAAGTTGATATAACTTTTAAACTATTGGAGATGCGACAATACACATTCAAGTCATTTTTGTAGGCATTGAAATTATCTCTCAGATACGTCATTTGTCAATTCCGTACCTATTGTCAATTTGTTGTTTTTTATATTTGTTTATAAAAATTGATTTTTTAAGTTTAATAAAAAATGGAATAAAAAGTCGTTTTTGGAATTTTTATTTCTTTCAGAAAAAAAATAAACCAAAGTTGGGAATTGTTAACTTAATAAACAATGGACTTATTAATGAAACATTTTTTTGCTGTCACTTTGTAGAGGACTGTCAATTATGATTAAAAAAAAAAACACATTTCTTAACTAATAATTTAAACAATAGATATATTAAAAAAATGATTATAAACAATTAAAAGTTATTATTAAAAAAATTTTTTTTTTTAAATCATAATTGGCAATTGTCTAGAAAGATGTAAAAAAAATATTTGAAAAAAATTGAAATACTCCATTTGTTTATAAAAAATTTATAAACAAATGGAGGAAAAAAAATTTTTTTAATTAATAAATGTCTTCTCGACATTAAAACAGTAATATTATAATAAAAATTTTTATAGCACCACTGTGACTTTTCTGTTTTTATAAACTTTAAAAAATTATTATAAACAAAGTATTAACATTTTTTAAACTTTTATGAAGCTATTTTGTTTTATATGTATATAAAAAGAACTCCACGAACCAAAAAAAATTACGGTAATTATTTAATATTTTTATCAATTTGTAATGATGAGAGAAATTCTAAAAATTTTGTTAATTAACAATAACCTACTTTGTTGGAAAATTAATTTTTATGAAAAATTCCAACGGGAATGAATTCTTCTAAGTGGTTAGAATACACGGTAATTTTTTTAAATTTTTGAATTTAATTTTATTAACTTAAAAAAATTATTTTATGTATCGTACTCGGTTTCGACGCCGTGCGCGCAACCTAAAAATGGCGCGCGGAAGGTTACTTTGAGCGTTAAATGCGCTAGTTCAGTGATGATGTAATTATGGTTCCACTGACAATAAAAGTGAGAGTAGATTTTTTTTGAGTGCGTTTTGTTCGTTTTGTTTACCTAAATTATATCGTTTTTTTTTTTCACTTTTATAAATATATTCCTAAAGTAGATAGCATGTATCAAATATACAATCGTTTAGTTACCAATTACATACCTTTAAACTATTTTTTATGATCTGTAAACAATATTTTGAAATAAAATAAAAACAGTAAAAACGTATATGTCAAATTTATTGATGTTTTTGTTAAAAGTTTGGTTAGAATTAAATGTCAGTGGAACCAAAATGACATCACACTGAACTAGCGCATTAAAATTATAAATAATAGAGGTACAGTTCCGGGAGTCAGAACTTATTTATAGCAAATTTCCTCCTCTTTAAGGATTTTTTTTTTGAAAAATCCAAAAATATTTATAGTTTACAAACTATAGGCGAAAAACCAAACACCATGTTTTTGAGGTGTTTTATTGTTTATAACTTTTGCAATTTTTTATGCACTGCAAAATTTTTCTTCACACATTGATGTAGACATTATTCCGAATCGAGTGAGCTATTGAACATAATTTTCGTAATAGTATGTCCCAAAAACACGCTTTTGAACTTGTTGATTAGACTACAAGAAGGTCCAGTCAATAAAAGATATTTGTTCAAACATTTGTGTTATACTGAGAAGACCACCTTTATAATAAATTCCTCTTTTAAACTTCCCACCAGTTTATCACTTATACCACTGTGCTAAATTGGTTGCCTATAATAAAATCTATCTAGTATTATTTACGGAAGTTACTGGTGTTATTTTTGAAATCTGTTTCATTCTAAGAAATGATGTTCATATAAACACATTTAATATTTTTCTACAGATCACTGTTTTGTATATGGTATTCTGGTATGACCACAGAGCTCTAAACTACTTCTTTGAGATGTGCAGTACAACTGCAAATGTTAGCATCTTACAATTGTTTTGAAATGTTCTATGCAAAAAAATAAGAAAAACGGTCTACTTTTTATTTCAGAATATTTAATTTTTAATTAGTTTATGTTCCCACTGGTATCATGAGAATACCACATCTTGCAGGACGTACTGCAGGATCAGGATTGTTTGTTTTGTTGTAATTTTTTTTAAAAATGTACAATAATAAATTTATTTTGCAAAAATCTCGTTTCGTTTTTTAAAATTAAAATTGGACCGCAAAGGGTTAAACAAAGTGAGGTAGATATCTAGAGTAGAAGGAAATATGGGTAAAGATTCAGGATAGATGGAACAACATAACATAATGCAAAGCATCTTAGCAAAATATTTCATTTATTTACATATTATTTTTGACTATGTACCTATATCTTAATTATATAAGAAACACATTTTCCATAGATTATAAGAAAACTAATTAACTCTTTTAAGTAAATGCATTTTTTAGAAATTTCTCAATAGTCCTTAAAAACACAATGTTTATTTTAAATATGCCACAGACCCTGTCTTACAGGTTCCAACAAATTTATTTTCTCATTAAATTTGAAGAGGGGATACCTATTATTTAAAATAATCCGAAACTACTAAAAAATAGTATTTTATATTAAAATTAACTGTTATTTCAATTTAATTATCAATTCAGTAATATTTAATTGAGATTGATAATTATTTAAATTTAAGCTCATTCTATATTATACTTCTGACAAACTTCAGTCTACGAATAATTTCAAAATTACAAAAATATAATTTTTGCTAAAACACTGCAGTAAACAATTATTTATATTAGTGCTGTAATTATTATTTAATGGATTTTATTTATCATTGCTCATTATCTTATTTTTTTAGTTAGCATATATGATTACAGGCGCCATAATAAACAACAAATAATCTTTGAAATGGTGGTTGTTGATCACCAGTCTTGTACTATAAAAGTCTAATTTGATTAATCCACACAAGACATGCAAATTACTAGTTCTAATTATTTTCATAACTTTGTTTTTTGTATGCCATATGTGCCTTTTACGCCCCCATTCATCGATTCATTTTTGTATTTTAAAATCTTCAATGTAACATGTTACTCTAAATTGGTTTATATTTTTTTATATTACGTACCTTTTCCTTTTTTCAATCTTCCCTTCTTTGAACTTGGCTTTGAAATCAAAAGACTTGTCCACTGAAAACTATTTACAGATGACAACGAAGGTGATCTTGATCTATTATCGTTCCTCTCCATAACGAGAGAACTATTAAGAGGTGTAGCAGGTGTTGTTGGCGAATCTTCACTACTAGCAGCAGCCATATTTTAATCCTTTATTTAATAATTGTGGTTAAAAAATTACATATTTTAATTATTCTTATTGATATCTGGTATACATTTCATATATGTACATTTAACCCTGACAAGAACTGTCAGTGTCAAGTGTCAAAACACGAACAAACAACAAACTGTCGGCAATGTTGCCAGAATTAAGAAACAGTTTATAATAATACATAATTTAACTGAAACGAACCTTACCTCTCCAAAACCAAAGTTCAGTAATGTACTAATATGTGTTCGTGTTCTTTTAATTTACCACTAAGCAACTATCATGGAGCAAAAATAATAAATGTAATACAATTGTAGTACACTGGCAACACTGCTGTCAGGTGTCGTGTATCAGTATTTTTTACGTTGTGTCTAGGCTTATGGCACCGTAAGCGGAAAGAATTCGTGATTCAAGCCAATTGATACACCCTCTGGAGGAAATTTGTAGAAGGTGTGTCTATAAGTACATAAGTAGGACTTTGTTCAGGTTGTGTATATCAATTTAGTTTGAAAATCAATTCATTACTTGACAACACTGACGTTCGTGTTCGCTGTTTTCATTTTTAACCGACTTCAAAAAAGGAGGAGGTTCTCAATTCGTCGCAATATTTTTAATGTATGTTTAGCGATAATTCTTTAACACGGTGTCCGATTTCAATGATTCTTGTTTTGTTAGAAAGGGGGTACATCAGGGGTAGTCCCATATAAATTTGGTCAAAATCTAATAATTGAGTCCATGAGAAAATCCTCAAACTCTTCATTTTTTATGTATGTTTAGCGATAATGCTTCATCACCACCTTGTCCGATTTATATAATTCTTTTTTGTTAGTAAGGGGGTACCTCAGGGGTGGTTCCATATAAATTTGGTTAAGATGTGGTGATGGCATCTGCACGATTTTGAAGTCGGTTTTTTTTAATTTTTAATTGTAATTTGTATGATTATAATTCGAATTTTGTGAGCATTAAATTTGTTTATACCGTTTGCATGTATACAAAGTATTACACCATTCACTTCATAATATAAGAATAAGGATAGTAAGATTTTTAATTAAGTTTATCAATTATAAGGTGAACGACGTACGAACCGCGGCGGATGGCGATAGCGCGGATGATTTGTATAGGAATAAATGCAGAAAACGCACTGGCATCTGCGCAGTTACGCGAAAATTAATATGAATCGCGAATTCAATTTATCTGTGGCGTGAGTTCAACTAGTTTTTTATCTTCTTCGGCTTACGGATCCGTAAGTCTAGACACAGTGTAATTTTTATATTCGATCATTTCGCCAGATAGTTTTCTGTGGTATTTAAGAAACAGGTATTTCCTATTCGAATATAGATGTCGCAGTTCTAAATTTATTAATTTTTATATTTTTAAGAAACATGATTGTGAATATCGCATGCATTCTAAACACAATAACATAAAGTATATTTTATAAAGAAATAATACATTATAAATTTAAATATTAATCTAATTAAAAAATCCGTCGAAAACTCGAGGTAGGACAAAAAAAACAATATGAAATTTAAAATTTAGGTAGGTACAATCATAGATTATGGGTACAATGGTGTGTCCGAGCTGCAACCAAATGGAAGATTGCCTTTACATGTATCAGATTTTTGTATATAGAAGAGTATTTAATCTATTTTTAAAAATGTAGAAACATCTTAGCTTTACTAAAGATTTAACAAGTTATTTAGGTAAAATATAAACATCAATATCAAATAATTCATAATACAGGTCCGTACTATAGTAATTATCCATACATCACAAACATTTCGGAAATATTTCAAAAATATTACATTGCAACATTTGTAATGTATAAATATTACGTAACATCCCAGAAACATTTCTGGGTAATGTTGTAGTTGAAGGGTCTAGAAATGCGCATATTCACACCACTCTGCACGACGTCCAGAATTTGAATTTGCTCAAGCCACGTTGCCAAATCTCTACTTTTATTTTAGCTTGCTTTATTTCATAGTTTATTATTTAGACAAATTGTAACCTCTGTAAATTAAAATGTAGGTATGATAAATAAATATAAAGATTTATATTATATTTTGAAATAACAATTCTGTTTTGTTTTATAAGACAGTTTTGATAGATTTTAAATTTAAATTTTGTAATTATCACTATTAAAAGGTATTATTGACATTAAAAATAACGATCGTATTACTTGAAAATCTTTAGAATTTTTTTATTTTTATGGGATTTTTAATCGATGTAAAAATTGGTAAATAGATGATAAAAGTAAAATAGTTATTTCAATCTGCTTATTCCCTGGTTCCAAATAATTAAATATAACCTGGCAACTATGTAAGGATTCCAACTGACAGAACTAGACGGAACAGCAATGGTGCGGACTGGCGCATTTCCAGACCCTTCAACTACAACATTACCCATTTCTGAGTTGTGCCTGAAACATAAAAATGTCCTGTAAATATATTATTTCACAGTAATATTTCTGAAATAAAAATTTGAAACCTTTTAGAAATATTAAATAGTAATATTTTAGAAATGTATTCTAGCTTTTTTTCTAATTAGACTAAAAAAAAGACATTTATAAATATACTTGTTTATTTAAAATACACAAAACTCAAACATTGATTCTTAATCAAACAAATAAATAATTTTTTTAACATTATTTCATAAAATATAAAGGTGAATCGTTTCATTTCCACAAATTCCTTTAAATGCACTAATCTGAAACAAATAGTTTTTTTTTTTAATAAATGTCCCCCGTAAAGAAACATTTACGATTATTACAATCAATCAATCAATTAGCAATTTTATTCTAATCTAACTCAAACACACCAAATCCCAGAGATATCCACAGAATATATTTTGTGGATATCCAATATATCCACCGGATATCATAGATATCGCGTGGATCTAATATGGATATCCAAA
The DNA here is from genome assembly GCA_927349885.1 of Psylliodes chrysocephalus. Taxonomy (NCBI): domain Eukaryota; kingdom Metazoa; phylum Arthropoda; class Insecta; order Coleoptera; family Chrysomelidae; genus Psylliodes; species Psylliodes chrysocephalus. The sequence continues at coordinate 37,922,264 of OV651824.1, read as the reverse complement.
TGTCCGTCTATATACAGGATATAGAAGATATCCTATGGATATCCAGCAAAATATCTAATAGGTATCTCCCAGAAAATACACGAAATTCCAGAGATATCCACAGAATATATTTTGTGGATATCCAATATATCCACAGAATATCATAGATATCCAGTGGATCTAATATGGATATCCAAATGTTCGTCTATATCCAGGATATAGAATATATTCTATGGATATCCAGCAAAATATCTAATGAGTACCTTTAGTAGAGGTTCATAAGTATATACATCCATGATATATTTAAGATATCGAAAATTATATGCGTGTAGGGTGTCGTATTTAATGCTTCATTAATTTTTTTTTAAAGATAAGGAACAATGTACTGCATAATCTAAAAACATTCCATATGAAGAAAATCAGCATTTCAGTAGCATATCATCGGAACGCCCTGTATTTTTAATTTGGTATATACACCCAAAGTTTACTATTCTAGTGTTAACTATTTTTAATGCTACACAGTATAGATATAGCATGTAGAGTAGAAAGAGTATCAACATTTTATTTTTACAATGAAATATTGTACACCATAGCTTTGTCCCAACATCTCACAAAACCGTAATATTACGGTCATCGTCATGCGCAGTAAATAAAAACCGTTCGACTTTGGGCTTTATTGATAGGTTTTTATTTACTGCGCATGACGATGACCGTAATATTACGGTTTTGTGAGATGTTGGGACAAAGCTCATATCTAAAAAACCACCAAAATATCATTGAATGTGTGAAGTAGGTTCGTTTTAAACTGAATTCAATGCACGAGTTATCTAACATATAACCATCTTACAAATAAATCTTATTCTTTATTGTTGTAATATTAAGAATAGTTAGGTAAAACAAAGACAAATATTATGAGCAGGCTAAATATATTTAAAAAAAGTAAACTATGGTATAAAAATACTATTATATTAAATAACATATTACATTTAAGCTGACAAATGAACATAGTACCCGCAGCCAAGGAAAACCTAAACCTAATCACACATACACATTATATTTGCGCCGTAATACTGGAATTTTCTTCTTGAAAAAAAAAAGACGCTCTGTTGTAGAATTCCTCAAAAATTGAAACTATATCTTAAATCAAGCTATACCCAAAACAAAAATGAAGTCTAAAAAAAGCTTTTTGTGCAGAGTGTCACTTATACAATATATAACACTAACTAATAATTTAAAAGGGCTGGATCTGTGTATATATTATACTTATTTATCTAAAATATAATCCGTTGGTCCAGCTAAACATAACCTAACCTTACTTGTTAAATTCTTCATGCATGCTATTGAATACAAGGCAGATAATATTACCTTAATCAGTGAAAAAATACTTCTTTCTAATTAATTGTAGCGACTATTAAACAATAAAAACCAAACCGAATCACCAACAATAATAATCACACGAAATAAGTATAGGTATATGAAGGTAGGTAAAATAACATCCATCTTAATTATAATCCCAGACAGCACACCAAATCCTTTGGATATCTACTGGACATGCCAATATCCACTAAATGTCCAGTCCATGGTGGATATCTATTTTATATCCATGAAATGTAATTTATAGACATGCAAATGTCCATAAATAATAGTAATTATATAGCAAATTATTAAAAAATTACGCCATTGTGCTCGCCATTATGGCTAATAGTACCGTTCAGATATTTAAAATTAATTTTTTTAAGGTGTATTCAATATCCCATGGACATCCACTAAATATATCAAAGTCTAGGTACGAACGCAAACCATGGTGAATATCCACTAGATATAATTTTTGATTTTGCTTACTAAATATAGATGGCGATACCACTTTCGCTCTTTGAATATCTACTCATGCTCAACCCGCCGTAATTGAGTTCGATCGAAATTGGTATCACAATCAGACTCCATTAGAGACTGGAGTCGAGAATTTCCATATATTGCTGAAGAGTCCTAATAAGTATGACTTTCTCCTTAGTGGGCAACATCAAGGGCAGAGTGTTGAAAATATTTTGAGTATTGAAAATATTTTTTACCTCTGCTATTTTCTTTCGACGTTATTCAATAATCATTGGTTACTTATGAACCTTTACTAAAGATACCCATAAAATATTTTGCTGAATATCCGAATATCTTCTATATCCTGGAATATAGACGGACATTTGGATATCCATATTAGATCCACGGGATATTTCTGATATCCTGTGGATATATTGGATATCCACGAAAGATATTCTGTGGATATCTCTGGGATTTGGTGTGTTGTCTGGAATAGGGTATCGTAAAAACGAAATGAATTTCTAGTTGTGAATTACCTAAAAAGGACTCGGATTTTAACGTACATTGCATATGACCTACTTAACAATCTTAATAACGTGAATTTAACCATTGTCTTATTTAACTAAAGTCTATCAACCTTTTACACTAATAAATTTATTTTTTAAAGCTTACCTCCTTTTAATCCAAAATTATCAAATGAAACTCATGCACACGACACAAACAAAACGAAAACAAACTATAAAATGGCCGATGGCATCTGTGAGGGCAGAAAATATCCGCGCCTGCGCTCGTGTTCATTGCCAATATTATTTATCTAGCGGATATCTGTGGGATATTGAATACAACTCACTAATTTTAAATTTCTATAAACTATACCTACATGCTTTCTTAGAGTTATCACATGGCGTAATATTTAAGTAATTTAATAATTATTGAATCAATTCACATATTTTCCGATATTTAGGTACATATTATATCTAGTGGATATCCACCATGGTTTTCCTTCGCGTAGACTTTGATATATTTAGTGGATATCCATGGGATATTGAATACACCTTAAAAAAAATTTAAATATCTAAACGGTACTATTAGCCACAATGGCGTATTTTTTTTAATAATTTGTTATATAATTACTATTATTTATGGACATTTATGGACATGTCTAGAATTTACATCTCATGGATATAAAATAGATATCCACCATGGACTGGACATTCAGTGGATATTGGGATGTCCAGCAGATATCCAAAGGATTTGGTGTGGTGTCTGGGAACTTATCAAGGGATAAAAAACTAACGTATAACACTTAACCGCACTATATTCTGCTTCAACATCACTGAACTAACTCAAAAGGCTTGATTCTCTTGAGTCTTTTTATTAGATTGGCATTGTTAAGGAGCTGGATAATCTCAAGGTTTCCGTGTTGGAGCAGACGTCGTTGATGACTACTGGTAATTTTTTTTATTGTATTGTCAACAGTCTCCACTTTAAGGTCCCTATGAAGATCGAGTATTGTGGCAGTACCAGGGTACAACGACGATGTTTCTTAATACTTTATTCTGGAAACGTTGAATAACTTCGATGTTACTTTTACTGGCACAGTCCCAAAGCTGGCGAATCGCTTCATTTTCACCAATTCCTTTAAATGCAGGGGGTGGGTGGCTCAGTAGTAGAGTCTCTGCCTGTGAATCCAAGGGTCCCAGGTTCGAATCCCACCGTTGGCCGGGATTTTTTTATTTAATTTAATTATTTAAAATTAATTCTGATGTCTTGGTAGGATTCCCCACTCGACCATTCACTGTTGGGTTCTAATTAACAGTGCTGTTCCTGAAGTGGCGCTGGGAAACAGTAACAAAGCCTACACAGAACACACATGAATGAATTTAAAGCACAAACTTGAGACTGGCATATTAGGTATATACACCTAGGCCATAAATCGAAAAAAAAAATGCACTAATCTGAAACAAATTATAGGTAATTAAAAAGGTCTATTAACTTTTAAATTAAATATAATAAAACAAACAATAATCATGTCTACATAAAACATGAGGCTCCACTTTTCAATCAGCTGTAGAATTAATAAATAAAACTGGTAGAAGAACAGAACATTAGGTTATATTTAAATATTAATAAGAATATAAAATACCTATAAATTTGATGAACAAAATGGCGTTACTCGTTTCAGAGAATAGTTAATGTTAATAAAGTTAACCTACACAAGCATTGTAATACTCGTCTTAATCCCTAAAGACATATTCTGCCTATTCTGCTTCCCATATAACAACAGCACACCGCATAAATAACAAAAAAAATTATAATTATTTAGAATATAGGGTTGTCTCTGGCTGGACAAGATTAAATAAAATTACATATCCCATATCCCATCTTGATCTTCTTACAAATCAGAAATTCTTCATTAAGTGTTGGCCTTTTACAACATAACCCGTTTAGTAACCTTTTGTGTAACATGTATACCATGTTTCAGAAACATTTTCAGTGAAATATTTACCTAAAATATTTCAGAAATATTTCAGTAACTTGTGCTTGAAATGTTATATGTTTGAAACGTTTGAAATATTTCTGAAACACTTCTAAAATAATGTGTGCTGTATGGGCATGTTCATAAAATAGTATTCATATTCATAAAGTAATGCTCATCACATTAATGAAGTGTCTTTATTTTTATTTATGTTTCTTTCGCTAAAATTGCAAGTTTTAATTAAACATTGTTTAAATAAAATACTGTAAAAGGTGAAGATAGTTATGCAATTTCCAATAATATTTAATAGATCATCAATATTTTGTAGTTATTAAAACATGTTATAATCAAAAATTAACATTTTTGTATTTTTCTAATACAATTTTTCTGTTTATTACGATACAAACACATTTTTGAAATGATGCTACGACTGCGCCCGTTTCAAGTGGGGTAGATTATGCACCTCGTGTGCCTCTATTTGCTATTTGAAAACGACCAGCGTGGTGAAATCAACTGTGACTAAGCTTTCAGGACGTTGGTTTCTGTTGGGCTTTTAAAAAAAGTTTAGTGAATTTGTGCAAATCGTTTGAAAATTGTGTTGTCATTTAAAAGGTAATGTATATCTTCAAAATAATCACAAGAAATAGATATAATATTTATTATTCCACAAGAATGGGGATAAAAAAACTGTGTATTATTTTTTTAAACTTAATTGAGTGCGTCTCAACAAGTCATTATCAATATGGTACTATTATAACAATATTTTAAGAAAAATAAAACCAGGTTTTATTTTAGATAAAAAAAAATTCAAAAATGTATTAAATAGAAAATAGTAATGATTAATAGCAACTGAAACATTTGAATCTGTAATTTATTGGCATTTAATACCTTCCAATGGAATAAAAATGTTGAGAGCAGCTCTAATTTTTTAAATTTATAAATAAAGATACCTATATAAAAATAAAATAACTGCAATAAAAAAAAGTAAAAATTTTCGTTTATGTGGCAAATAAACTCGTTTGAGACTAGTCCCTCAAAGCCCCCCCTTCCCCAACGGCCTACCTATTTAATTCCAATTTATTTGTTATATCTAAAATCCAAAGCAACAATTAATAATTTAAAATATTCTTAACTTTAGTCAAAGTAATTAATAGAATTCGCCCTTTATTTATTGAAAAACATATGGGAAACTCCCATTGCAATAAAAAATATACAAAAGTAATTTAAAAGATAATACGTTAATTAGCAAATTTTGTTTTAAAAACAAACAGTAATGTAAGTAATATATCAAATGATAATAAAAATAATTAGGAATTATTAATTAAAATATTTAAAATATCAATACAGCCTATTTATTGCAGCTTTTATTTTCTTTTATTAATTTATAACCAAAACAGACAAAGGTCTAATATTACATACAAATCAGTATTTTATAGTATTCAACAACTATCCTCTTCAACATATATTTTATCTAAAGTTATTGAATGGCGTACTCAATATCAAAATTTAATGAATTTGCACCTGACATAATTAGTTCTGTGAAATGGAATGATAAATAAATCATTTTGACAAGTGTATCTTACTGGTACTCTAATTTGAATGGATTCTAAAAGTTTGGAACTTAGTTTATGTAAAATTTATAAATTTACTACAACCCTTCGAAATACTAAACATTTAAGGTCCGTTAGGCTTAAGAAAACATACCTAATCAGGATTGCTAAACCTAATCTCACAAACTCTAATGACCTAATATGTATACATCATAAAATGAAGACCAAATTGGCAATCCATATTCCAGAATTGACCTAACATAAGCTGAGTAAACTGTTGAATTCAATGATAGATTGTTAGAATTCCTTAAGACAAAACCTAAAGTTTTGAGAGCTTTATTTATTACATAAGTGATATAACAAACGATGGATGTAGATAAAATTCAATCTTGTCGTGTCCTCTACCAAAAGTAATTGTATAATACTAATTGATATTAAGCAATATACAGTTCTTCACCTTCACAAACCAATCTTGCACTAAATTTTGATATCACTTTTTAAAAAATAACAATCATTTATTTATTAAATACACTATTCTACAAGTAATACCCAATTACAGAATAGGAAAATATGACAAACATATTTAGACGAAACGTACAAAAATGGAAAATATCATTGACACTATTAAGTTATCAGCAAAAAAGTAGAAAATTGTTATATTGGAAAATATCTTCAATATCATTGATATATAAAAGGAACAATAATGGTAAAAATAGAACCTTTTGTGGAACTCATGAGGGTACGTCTTATAGGATGGACTATCCTCACCATTTAAGCTCTATTTTTAAAATATCTTTCAAACCAAGTCAGAAAAGCCAATCTTTTTAAATTTAAATAGCAGTAAAGTATAATCAGAATAGATATAGGTACCCGGATTGTCTCAATTTTAATGTTTTTACAAAATTTAGAAAGAATATTTTGTTGATAAATTATTTCTTAATATTTGATAAATATTTTCAACAGTAGAGAAGAGTTCAGATAATTTCAAAATGTATCTTTAATTTGGAAGAATTTGAAGTAAAGTTTGTTTTTGTCTATTTTTTCCCGCTGAATTCGAATATAACATCAGTTTGTAGAAAATCCAAATTATTTTTAAAATGTTGAATGTACAAGGTGAGCAAATTTTGATGTTGATAAATGGTATGGAAAAATGGACCTGCCATCCTAAAACTCTTTTTTTTTTTTTTTGAGAAAAACTTAATGGCATTTTGAAAAGTTGGCTATTGTCTTTTGTTGTTGAGTTATATGGAACGGGTAGCATACAAAAAAAGACAGAAATTTTCCCATTCTAACGATATACATATAATGTGGGGTCAGTTTATTCATTTTCAATGTTATTTAACAATATCTTGTTATTTTCAAAATAATCTATTATACTCTGATATTTTCTAATAGACTTGTGTGATTTAGAATATTTCTGATAGGACAAAGTATCTGTTATTGCATGTTATTATAATATTGAACAACATTTGAGTGTTTATGACATCACTTTTAAAGAGCAAAATGGTCTATAAAAATAAATAGAACATTTAATTTGTAAGAATGTTTTATTCAAAGTAATAACAATTCTGAAGTTGCAAGTGAATTATATTTTAATCGTTACCCGAAAAGAAGATACCTAATAATTCTATTTTCAAACAATTAAAAGAAAATCTCATACATTATGGAACTTTTAACAAATCAGGGACAAAGAATTATAATATTGACGATGCTCTTCTACAATTACAACATCATTAAAAAATATAAAACTATAAAACTAAATTTTCAAATTAATCTCCATTATTTGCAACACTTGAACGACATTGTTTGGAAACATTCCGAATTGCGTTATAAATATGGATAAATATGGATATTGTAGATGGAATATGGAGATGGAATATGGAGATGGAATATGGAGATGGAATATGGAGATGGAATATGGAGATGGAATATGGAGATGGAATATGGAGATGGAATATGGAGATGGAATATGGAGATGGAATATGGAGATGGAATATGGAGATGGAATATGGAGATGGAATATGGAGATGGAATATGGAGATGGAATATGGAGATGGAATATGGAGATGGAATATGAAGATGGAATATGGAGATGGAATATGGAGATGGAATATGGAGATGGAATATGGAGATGGAATATGGAGATGGAATATGGAGATGGAATATGGAGATGGAATATGGAGATGGAATATGGAGATGGAATATGGAGATGGAATATGGAGATGGAATATATGGAGATGGAATATGGAGATGGAATATGGAGATGGAATATGGAGATGGAATATGGAGATGGAATATGGAGATGGAATATGGAGATGGAATAAGGAGATGGAATATGGAGATGGAATATGGAGATGGAATATGGAGATGGAATATGAAGATGGAATATGGAGATGGAATATGGAGATGGAATATGGAGATGGAATATGGAGATGGAATATGGAGATGGAATATGGAGATGGAATATGAAGATGGAATATGGAGATGGAATATGGAGATGGAATATGGAGATGGACTATGGAGATGGAATATGGAGATGGAATATGGAGATGGAATATGGAGATGGAATCTGGAGATGGAATATGGAGATGGAATATGGAGATGGAATATGGAGATGGAATATGGAGATGGAATATGGAGATGGAATATGGAGATGGAATATGGAGATGGAATATGAAGATGGAATATGGAGATGGAATATGAAGATGGAATATGAAGATGGAATATGGAGATGGAATATGGAGATGGAATATGGAGATGGAATATGGAGATGGAATATGGAGATGGAATATGGAGATGGAATATGGAGATGGAATATGGAGATGGAATATGGAGATGGAATATGGAGATGGAATATGGAGATGGAATATGGAGATGGAATATGGAGATGGAATATGGAGATGGAATATGGAGATGGAATATGGAGATGGAACACACTGTATAAAATTTTGCAATAGTTCGTGAACATTATTAGAAGTATTTTTGTAAAAATTGTCTTTAATATATCCCCAAAAGAAGAAATCTAGGGGCGTTAAATCTGGTGAACGTGATGGCCACCTTACCGGTCCTTTTGTCCCTATCCATTTGTGTCCAAAATGAAGATTTAACAATTCAGAGATGTTTCTAGTATTGTGAGGGGGTGTCCCATCGTGTTGAAAAAATATATCTCGTCTCTCATTCAGCGTTTTTTTTTGGCGTAGGCACATTGCCATTCAGCCAGACATAGATTCGTCCATAATTAGAACTACCCAAGAATATTTCCTAACAGCAAGAGGTATAAGAAGAAGAAAAACAATATATGACAGGGACACTCGTTTCTCGTCCAGGGACCCATCAGGACGTTTTTTTTTTAATAGACAAACAAAATTAGGCCTCGTTAAGAGAGTAAACAAATAGGTATAATACAGAGGAAACAAGATTAAGATTCCAATAGTAGACGAATCTTGGTGTCTCTCAGAAATTGTAAGAGGCAATTAATAATAAATATTATCATCAGAAAAATGTGTTAAAGCTGTTTCAATATGGGGGGGGATGGAATGTTATTTTTTATAAGATTCATATAAAGCATGTTTGAATGTACTACGTATTTTTTGCAGAAAACGTGATTAAAGTCTCCAGTTGTTTCACAAAAGTCACAATTTTCATCTTCTTTTACATTAAATTTAAACAAGTGTTTGGGATGATCGGTATGACCAGATTTGGTTTTAATTAAAGATGTAATGTAGTGTCTTGGAATTATAGGATAAGTTTGGAATGTCTTTGAATTTTAGTGTACTGATTCGAATAAGTGGAACAGAATTTTATCAAGGCAACAATATCTGGGCTACAGATGTTATGAATGTTGTTAGTGCCTTTTTTATTCTAGACTTGCAGATCAACATATTCATTGTGTTTGAACGTTATTATTAATTAATTGAAACAAAGCCTTTTTGATCAAAAAAATGTATGGATTTGAATTAAAATTTGGAATGTCCAGAGCTACAGCCGATTTTAAAACATAAAGAATCTGAAGCAATTAGAGCTGCTTTAGTGTTAGATTCTGTTACAAATTGTAAGGCTTCTAGTATCGCAATCGCTTCTGCAGTGTAACTAGAAAAGTTATCAGGTAGTTTGTAAAGAGCTTTAATATTAAGAGACGGGACGTAGCAGGCGCAACCAGTGCCTAAGTCTGATTTGGATGCATCGGTGCCGTGCACCCATAGCACAACATGGACAAAAAGTACCAATAAGTGAAATGAAGATGTCGTGGCCCAAGTTGGTAGAGTGACAGGATGCCTCGATGCGGCATCAGTTTTTCATTGGCTGTCAGATTTGTGAGCTGCGACGTTGCAGGTTGCGATAATCCTAATGCTAATGCAAAATATTAAAGCTTTCTTCTTAAGACCCAACTCAACTTTTTTCTTAGGTTAGGAAACGATTTTTCATTCGAAGTAATATAAGACGTCACTTTAAATTTCTATTTCCTAATATCAGAAATTCGTAACACGATGAGTTTAATAAAACTTATGTCTCGAATTAGCACAGTTGCGTTTTAGCTTTTAAATACTATAAAAAATGGTGGAAAGTCCATACCTTTTAAATATTTGTTAAATATCACTTAATAAAATATTATGCATTAAAACGAAAACAAACTATAGAATTTCCACCATTCTTTACCGTACTCTGAAACCATTTTAAAAAACAATTTTTGAAAATATTTATTATCGTCACTTGTCATTGACAACGCGTTGAACTTAAGACTTAGGAGTTTATTATTATTGGTATATAAAAGCCTATGACGTCAAAAAAGAACGACTAATAACAGCTCTGTACATATACTATCGAGCAAATGCTTGAGGGGAAAAGGGATAACATGTGGAAGATGCTCCAGATCATCAAGAACCGTTAAAAAAGAACGTTCATTTAGAAACAGGTCTCTAGTAGTGCTCGTGAGTAACTCAAGTAATTTACTAAAAAAACGCTCAGACCAGTAAATTTTTGATTTTAGGGAGAACATTTTTATTGCTAATATCACCCCCTGAACGGAAACCCTAAAATCTTAAAGAAAAGAGGGGTAGAATATCTTATTTCGAAGGTATTTTTACGTAGATTATAACCCCAAGTTATAAATCGCTATAAAAGTACAACCCCGGTTTAACATAATTTTTACATTGTTATTAAAAACAAATTTTTTGTAACAATTCTAATTTTATTCCTGTGGCCATTAATTATTGATATCAGATGACATTTTCTGGTCACCATAACCATAAAGTAGTAAGGTTTAGTTTATTTCGTTAGAGAGTCGGCATAAAAGTGGCATATCAGTGATAATGGTTTACTCAATTGCTAAAAGGGTGCAAATAATTTCACTTTTTTTGCGAACAATGAATGTGCTAATAGAACTGCCCAACTGTTTAACAATCAACATTAAAATTGACTAGTCCATGGAAAGAAAGTATATTTTTGGAGCTAGGCCAAAAATTTTGGGAAAGGAGATCAGTAGCTAACAAAAAACGTGAAATGAAAAATGTTGTAGTAAATGAAGCTACAGAGGTGGCGATTTTAGGGAATGTTGTTCAAGAACCCACATTGAGTACAAGACAGTTGGCGATAACATCTGGTATTAAGAGAAGTAGCACTCAGATCTTGTAAAAACAAGTTTCATCCTTACAAAATACATCTGGTACAAAAACTTAACGAAGATGATTTTGATTACAATTTTGTGAAGTTATGACTGAACGGGCAATAAATGATCAGCAATTTTTTTTCAACGTATGTTTTTCTGACGAATGCACTTTTTCCTAAATAGTAGGTACGGTAAATCGTCACAACTGTCGTTATTAGTCCGATTAAAATTTCATGAAGTGCATACGCAACATCCAGAAAAACTGAATGTTTGGTCTGTCATTTTTGGTAACCGTATAACAGGCCCCTTTTTTACCTGGATCTTTAACCGCAGAAATATATCTGGAATTATTAGGAAACGCCATTTATCCAGCATTACTAGACTTGATTGAGAATAACGATCAGTACATAGCAAACAACTTAATATTCCAGCAAGACGGTTCGCCACCTCATTTTGCACTAACTGTTCGTCAGTATTTGGCTCAAACGATTCCATGTCAATGCCATGGCTAGGAAGACAGTAGCTATTTAAAACTCAGGGGTTACAATCTAGGTAAACATACCTTCAAAATAAGATATAATTCGACTCCTCTTTCCATTTAAGATTTTAGAGTTTCACCCCACTAGAGGGTTTCCGTCGTTTTTTTCGTAAATGACCTGAGGTGCCAAACATTGGTTTTGTTTCGTTTTCAAGTATCTACCCTGTGTATATATATACAATACTCTATTATATGTGTATTAAAAAATCATCAAAAATCTCCTTCTTAGCTAATAAATGTTTTATATTGTGTTTCTATTTATTTCATTGGAACTCCCGTCTGCAGCTTCAATCCCCAAAACTCCAGTAATTCGACATTCACCAATACCTTTTTTACAAGAACATTTTCATGAAATCAACGCTTTAAAATGACTTTTAAAAAAACCGGTGGTGACTAAGTGGGGTGTGGAGAGGGAGGGAGCCCCCAGTTCTCGCATAGAGGCCGGACACCCAGAGCAATTTTTGAGTTCCGGCGCCTATGTGTATAAACAGTATATTCAGGAAAGCTATTTAGGTTACAAAGTAGATTTGAACAATTATGGCATTATTTGTGATACAAACATGCATCTACAATGTTTTTCTACGCAAAAACATCCTAACTACAATATAAAGATATAGAGCACTTGTTTCTTACATTCAGTTTGGTCCCAATATTTACATAGTGGAACAATATGAAAACAAAATCATTATTATCTCAAAACTTTCCTCATGTCAGATAGGACATTTTAGCTAAGCAGGGCAGTATTGTGTTTTTGTTTTTTTTTACACCCAAAACACAAATTTTGAAAAATCTCACGTGAGATTAGGGAGGGGGGGAGGGAATTGAAGTAAATCTTACGAAATCTCACCAGGGGGAAGGGGGGTCAGAAAATTCTCAAAAATACCTCACGTAATTAATGTCAACGAGTCAAACTTTTCGCTATTTTCATAGACCATTTTGCACTTTTAAGATGATATATCATAAACAACGTTATTAAATAAATAGTGTTGTAAAAATGCCGATACTTTTGTCAGAAATATTCTGAATGACACGAAAGCCTACTATAAAACAATAGAGTTTTATAGATTATTTTGAAAATAATAAGTTTTTGCTAAATAACAATGACAATGAATAAACTGACCCCACATTATATATATACAGGGTGTGCCATTTAAAATAAGAATATTATTCAACTCCATATGTAAGTTGAATTCAATTAGACTAAATGAACACCCTGTATGATGTAATGGAAAAATTTGCATTTTATTCGATAGTCTAATTTCTTGGCTACGCATATTGCAGTTGACTGTGTTTTAAATAACCGCGATATACTAGATTATGTTGTTCAAGCTTACAAATTAAGAATCCTTTAAATGTTTCAAAAACGAAAAAGATAGGTATAGGAAACATTACAGAAACTTTACTTAATTTTTTCCGGGGAATCAAAAGACACCATCAAATATAGGGGTTCCCTTTAAAAAACATAACTTTGATATAAATTCCTATTTTTGGGTCACCCTGTATAATCCAAATTATTTTTAATTTGTAGTGTTAATGGTCCTGTATATCACTATTAAGAAAAAATTCAAATTTTAAGTCGTTTTTCCTACAGAGACCGACGCGTATAGGATGCGCCACCCTGTATAAATAAAATGTTTCCTCTTCATTAAAAACATTTATGAAAATTACTGGAATTAATTCTTAGATCCACAAGTATATCTGTACATTTAATAAAAGAATTATTTTTTATATAAATCCTATCATACTGCATTGCTCTCCTGAAATCATAATAATGCTTGATTATAGGTATAAGAAAATATCTAATTTGACAAACAAACCTTCGTTTTTCTTTGTTTAAGTTCTTTTTCCCTTTCAGAAGCATTTAGTGTACATGAATGGGAGCTTACAGATATTGTGGTTTTAGGTGATGAGTTTATCAAAATTTTAAACAATTTTTTGTCTTCTAAAGAGAGTTTTTTTTTGCTTTGGATATTGATCCTTTAGCCACACACAACATTTAAATATTTAATTAAATAATTAACCTAATTAAATGGTAATTTTATTTATTGAGATAAAGAGAGTTAAAGATAGAAGTTCCCTGTCTTGCATATTTTCGTCCCTACAAATGAAATGTACATAAAATGTATTCTGCAAATTTTTAATGATATACATTTAATTAAATTTCAAAAGTTCCAAAGGCTATTATTATCAGCACCTGTTTGGTTTTTAAAAATATAAGAGCTAATCATACCTTTTCATTAGCCTTCTCTCTTTCTTTTCCAACTTCGAAATTTCCAATGTTATTTTTAAGCCTGTAAAGTTAAGCAAATAAGTGTGTTTCGAAAGCCACATATATGAATATTGAATTACAATTATTTACAGTTTATATGGAAAAAACTTACTTATTTCTAAAGCAAAGTACAGGTACAGCTTTTGTTATAGATCCTTTTATTAATCTATTGCTACCTTTATAATAATGTTCAGTTGAAAATGGTCTGACCACAGACATGTGTTGTTAGAAATGCTATTAATGCTCAAATTAAATACTTGACAGTTTGGTTGAGAGATCAGCAGGAAATCTGAAATAAGTAAAAAAAAAAGATTTAAAATATTAATGACAGCTGAATAAATTATGTACAATACAAAAATATATCTAATCCATTTTACATTATACGAAAAGACATAAATTAAGCATTATCGCAAAAGAAAACTATTTTCTGTCTGACGCAATCAGTTATGGTTATGCTCAAATCAAGAATTATTGCAAACTATACAAGCTTTCGGCATGATTAGAACTTATTTTACAATAAAAATACACTTAAAAAGTTTATCGAAGAGACACTTCGTTCAAATTGTCTTTGGAAGACACAAAAAACGATCTTTTTAAAAACGAAAACAAGACGTCAAATGAAATGTCATTTATAACAAATACGCGCGTTATTTAAATTCACCAATCATAAATTATCGTGTTCCTAACTCGCCAATCATAATGCGTCGTGTACCTAACACCGAAGGGGTTACCTCCCTCAGTACATGACAAAACTCTTCAAATAACACCTCTAGTCTTATATGCTCTAAAGCCGGCTACTCACTACGCGTTACTTGCCGAGTTACTTGACTTTGATCCTTTGACTTCGGTCCGTTTACCGACAACCGACGGGAAGTACAAGTAACTTGCTTAGTCTATACAAGTCTCCATACACATTACATGGTACTTGGCAAGTAACGCGTAGTGAGTAGCCGGCTTTAGAGTGGAAACACCTGTAAAATGTCATTCACTGGGCCCTCAACGCCTCAACATACTTCTGACAGGATAATTTAAGGGCCAATCCAATAAAAGTCCATTATATTCTGTGGTATTATTTACCCAATCAGCTCGTAACCCCCTAATGGTTCCTAAAGTCCAGACTGAACCACCCACCCAACCTCTTTCATTCTATTTTAACTGAATTACTAATAATTTAAATTTCTTTTTATTAAAATTAAAAACCACGGTTTGAAATTATTTCCAATAATCAATACAATGTTAAATATAAATATATAACTTTAAAATTAGGATCGTCCGCGCTACTGGGTCAACAACATGGTGCAGTTCAGTGCTACACTTTTAATAAAATCATTTTTTAACGTATGACAACACTGTCGTGTTCTATAAAAGAAAATTTCATCACATCTTGCTATGAAATGTCAAATTAAGTACAAAAAATCTTTTCATCATTTGCTTGATACTTTTCAAGCATTTTAAACTTAGTTCCTTTTCCTCGTGGTCAAAAAGTTGAACATTCCTTGCAAATATAAGAAACACGTATTCATTTATAATATCGCTCATATAGTCAACTTGTAAAATGAATAATAATATAATAATTCGAAACTGTTTCGATGAGAATTTAACTCCAATAAAAATAGAATATTTTAATCCATTAGATGGTAGAAGGGTGGTTTCACAACCATATCGGCCCCCTACAGTAGAGCCCCCCTCAACAAAGATTAATTACAATGTATCTTATATTCCTCAAATCGCTATAAGAGGAGAAGAAACCATTAAAAAAGAACCAACGGAAGAGGTATGTCACTGTGATTTATTTTTTATAAAATGTAGTTATAATAACTAAATTTTTGATTAAATAAAAAAATTTAAAAAAATGGGCTCAACCGGGATTTGAACCCGGGACCTCTCGCACCCAAAGCGAGAATCATACCCCTAGACCATTGAGCCGCAATACTAACTGATTTCATTATACACTTAATGAACACAAGTCAAAAATAATTTTAAAAACTTACAGGTCGTTTTGGTCAATGGATGCTGGGACACAACAAATAAAATTCCAAATATAGTAGCTGAGATGCATGTTAATACCAACGAACTCGGCGGCATTTATAACATTTCCATGAAAAATGGTGATCTAACGGATTCTCCGCGTGACGTCACCATTCCAAGTCCACGCGGTTCAGATAGCGGCATCGAATCCGATTGCACTGAAGGAAATCTTTCGTGGCTTTTGAATTATAAAATACAGGAATTGCCTCCGGTTCCAGGTAAATAAATATATAACATTTAGCCGATTTCAAATTCATACTTATTTATTTATAAATTGTTGAATTCACCTGTTTTTGTTGTTACAATATCCATTACCTAGGACTCAAACTTTTTGTTTACAAATTAAAATTAAATATCTATTTATAGAGCATAGGAATTATCTTTTTACCTACACTTCTATATTGGTGTATTTTTTTGTCAGATGTTTCTGCTGTTGAAAACGTAAATCGCAATGTCCAAAGAGTATTCCATCAAGAAAATTCAAATGATGCTTCGTTTCGACCGCGCATAGTTCAGGTAAGAATTTTCAAAATTAATATTTTAGTCCAGTGAACGTAGATTAAAAATTTGTAAACATTTTATAAGAAACTATAAAATTTTTTTCTTATATTTTTCTATATAGAAATTCGTTATTTTTATAAAGAGCTAAAAAAGTTATTGGCAATAAAATGAGAATATTTCAATATTTTCTTATTTATTTATATTGTTTTTACAATTTTTTTCACACTACCTATCGAATGGATCATTTTAAACTTGTTAGGTAATTTTCCTTTTTTTTTTAATTTCTTTTTTTGCATCTAGAAAAAATATCTATTGTGTCCCCTTCTGTTTCTAATGCAGCAAGCAAGGGCGGCTCCAGAAGCTGCCCAAGGTGCCATGGCCCCCAGAGATTAAAATGTTTACTAACTTGATGAGTCTTTTATTTAGTATGACCATATGTACAGCGTTTCGTTGCGGGCCTAAGGGGTGTGGGGGGCATAAGGGGAGGGCAAGACATGAGTCAGCATTTTAAAAGTATGCAAATAGTATTTGCAAAATGCTGCAAAAATAATAAATAGGTCTTGGGGAACTAAGAAAAAGGTCTTATAGGACCCAGACACCACACATAGTCCAATGGACATAGTCCATATTCGGACATCCAGTGTACGTCCGTTTATAATCATTAATTTGACAGCTGCATATCGATGCCCAGAGGACGTCTGTTTTTGGACTTAATTTTAAGTTTGGTATTATTTTGACGTCAAGTGGACGTCCATCTTACGTCATTATTTATTTAGCCTACCAGATAATACCCATCTATATATATTTTTATATTTTTAATAGAATTGGTCATTAGAAAATGACAAATAAAATTTATTACATTTAATTCTATCAGCGGAAGTTTAAAATCTTATTCTATTATAACCGTATCTAGTAAGAATTTTTCAAGTGGCCCCTTGGTCGAGGTCGCCTGGCTCTTGAATGCCCAGATCGACAGTGGACATGTCGTGAGTTCAATCCCTGCTCTGGTTAAGCGATTTTTAATAAAAAAAATTACATTTGATGATAGAGAATGTGGCAAAAAGGACACGATATAGAATGATCAGGAACAGAGTAATCAGACGAAAGTCTACTTGCTTCAGGACTAAAGATACCTGAGACATACCCCGTGATGAAATCCCAAAGAAGTACAGTTTTGTGAAAAACTTCAAAATCACAGAGCTTCCAAGAAAGAATGGAGCCAAGAATCCATAGCGCTTACAACCGAAAGACATGCTATTCAGTGGTATACGAACGGTTCCAAAACCATAGAAAGAACTGGAATAGAAGTGTATGGGCCGAGAACCAAGCACTCCGAAAGCTTGGGAAAAACCCAAGCATTTTCCCCCCGGAAATTCACGCCATCGAGTGTACCCAGTTTAACATCGAGAGAAACTATCATAGACAAGACATTGTCATCATGTCCGATAGTCAAGCAGCCATCAAAGCGCTGAGCTCTTACGTAATCAGCTCAAAAATGGTCTAGAGATGCATAGAACAATTGAATGAGCTGGGCGAGAAAAATAGAGTCACTTGGGTCTCGGGACATAACGGGGTACAGAGTAACGAGATTGCAGATAGTCTTGCAAGGAAAGTGGCTCAAACACCCTTTGTAGGACCTGAGCCGTTCTGCGGTATCAGCAGTAACATAATATTAGGAGAGAGTAAAAAAGAATTGGGCAGTAGAAGAACCAATAATTGGAACAATCTCTTGGGGTTGAGACAGGCTAAGATACTTCTGGGTGAAGCAAAGATCGGAAGCCTGCATCTGCCTGAGCAAAAAAAGGCTACGTATTGTAACAAGGATCTTTACCGAGCATGCCGACTAAAAGGACACCTTAGTAAACTGAGAGTAATAGAGGATAGAGAGTGCAGATTCTCTAAGGAGGAGGAGAAAACCTCCATTCACAGTGTAACTGAATGTGTAGCACTCCAAAATCCACGGGCACTATATCTAGGAGGATATCAAATAGAAGAGGGAGATATACCTAACTTGAAGCCACTCCAAATTCTACACTTCCTTGAGAAAATAGGATTGGAAGGGACGTTATAGATCTTTTAGGTCGCAGTGTATTTCCATTTCCCCATTTCCAACATAACATAGGTAGATCGCCCTTTTCTAGTTGGTATGCTTCCATACTCAGCTTGTGACTTGAGATCGTCCTCCTCATCACAGAATCTTTACTCACTATATTTTACTAAACTTAGTTTACTAAGGTATCCTTTGTCAGTAATGCCCGGTAAGGATCCCTGTTACAAAGCGTAGCCTGTTCTTGCTTAGGCAGATACAAGCTTTCGATATTTTCTGATTACAGTCACCCAGAAGTATCTTACCCTGTCTTAGCCCCAAGAGATCGTTCCAATTATCGTCCTTCTGCCCAATTCTTTTTTAATCTCTTCCAATATTGTGTTACTGCTGATACCTCAAAACGGCTCAGGTCCCACAAAAGGTGTTTGGAGTAACTGTATTTTCCTTGTCTGGCTCATTCAATTTTTTTAGATCAATTTTGAACTGATTACGTAAGAACTCAGCACTTTGATGGCTGCTGGATATTAAACTGGATACACTTTTCAATGGCGTGCTTGTTTACTTACCCAAACTTTCAGGTACCTGGTTTTAGGCCCATACACTCTGTAGTATTGGAACCATATACCACTGAATTGCATGGCTTTCGGTTGCAAACACGATTGATTCTTGACTCCATTCTTTGTTGCAGCCCAGCTCTGTGATTTTAAAATTTTTCACAAAACTGTACTTCTTTCTCACTTTGTATTGGAGCTTATTCCAAGTATCTTCGGCCCTGAAGCTAATAAACTTCCATCAAATTACTCCGTTCCTGGTCATTCTATAGAACACGTTCTCATTCCACACCAGTAAAGCAAACACAGACTAATCTTTATACTTTTGAGATATTAGCTCTCGTAGTAGATAAACTAGTTTTGTTACTCCAAGCTACAGCTTCGTAAGTGATTGTAGGTTTATTGCTGTATACATCCATCATAGAATGTTGGGGTTACATCCCCATCTTTTTCCTGCAATGTTTCTGCATTACATTAGAGCTTTTGTGGTTTAATTTACTTCTTCTCATATATGTTCCAGAGAAGTTTGTTATCCAGGGTTAAGTCTAACTTGCAGTAATACTGCAGCTTATTGAATTGCTACCAAATATTTTTGCCTCTAATTATTATTGACCTGTTAATCTGCCGATAAAACTTTCATATCCGTTGTATAGTCAGTTTCAAGCTTTAAACTTGGTACTTGAACATTCATGAATTCATTTTATTATTTTCCTGGGCTCGTCTGATTTAGTTTCTGAGTTTGTACAAGACTGGGTGTGTTCTAAAAACATTGGATCCAACCTGTGGTTTCTTAGTTAAACAGTATGTGTAGGTCTCCATTATACACGCCTATTTTTTCAGTTGTTTCTTTAATGAATTATGCCTAGTCATGAGTCCTGTTTTTAACTGGTTCCTATTCCTTTGAACGCAGTCGCAGTAGTTGTTGTGTTTTACTCCGAACCTAGTCATTTATGAAACCTCGAACTGTACTTTATGGTTCTCCAAACTTTATATCTGGTTTCGGTATTTCTTCTGATCCTCTCTTTAAAAGTTCTTGGCAACCAAAGTAGTTTTACTCTATTTTGTTATGCCAGTGTCCTCATCAGTTCTTCAATACAATCCCCTACCAGCCACGACGTCACTTTCTGACTCGATATGGCCTTAAAGGCCACCTGGCTGTCTGATATTATTGTGATCTGCTTATTTCTGATAGCTCTCCTATTGTTTGTTATTGTACTTTACAAGATTGCATAAACCTCATCTTAAAATACTAAAGCGTGTCTTTCTATTGCATAGCTAAGGTTAGTGTTAGGGTTTTTGTAGAATACTCCAGTCCCAGTACCTTTCACAATCTTTGATCTGTCCGTATACCAGATTTATACCTATCGTTTGTCACTGGGTTTCCTTATAGTGATTCCGTTCTGTTTGCTGTTAAAACATCGAAGGAGTACCGTTTGATTATGTAATCCATTCTCATGTCTAGCATGCTACCAGTCACTAACCTTGTGATACTTATTTGACCTGATTTGATGTTAAGATTTCCAAGGTGTTCCTAATCAATAATTATAAAGTGGTGGCAAGCCTATTAGTGCTTGAATTATTGCTGTTGAGGTTGCTCTCATTGCCTCCGTTATTTTAAAACAGTTATTGCCGCTCTTTGTCATGTCGTTGGTTACCACTCCATAGCTGCGTATGTTATTATCGATCTTACTATCATATTGTATGTCCAATATACCATACCTGGTTTCAGTTCCCATTTTTTTTTTAAAGTAACTTGCCATCACTAGTGAGAAATCAGTTTTAGTTCTAAACTATTTTTGAAGTAGATCTGAATAGCGTCAAATCGTAGCGATTTAAATGGGGAGAAGTTAGAGATTTTCCATCTAATTATGTCTTCGTCTACTCGATCACGTTTGTGATGTCCAAGTCAGAAGTTTGATTCTATCTTTGAAGTTAGCAATTTTCATGTCACCTTTTATTTGATTAGCGCAGCTATACTGTGGTGTGGATCTCTTGAGAGAGCTCTTTGAAGCCTTGCTGCCTACGAGCGTAACTTTATATAGTATAGTCACAGTTTATAGCTAAAGAATCAGTTCGCTCACTCTGCGTCGGCACTTTTGATCTCAATGTTCCAGTTTATACACTGCGCAACTCGGATTTGTATCCCTGGCGCATACAGAATCAGATCATAACCAATACTATATATGACAACCGCCTACTATATTCAAACAGCAGTCTTCTGCGCATCCTATCTCTGGAGTGGATGTTATTTTGGAACATTCAACTGGTCCAAGTGAGCTAACTGATTCTTTAGCAATAAACTGTGGTATAGTGTTGATTTTATTATTAGTATTACGTAAAAACCAAAGTTGCTCGTTTTACGGGAAGACATTTTTTAAATTAGAGTAGCTACTAGAAGTAGAAGGTGTGTAGTTAAAATAAAATACATTGCAATCAAACACGTATCAACGGGGTTATTGTGTCATCTTTATGAGGCAACCATTTTGTTTAGAATGCCTCATATCAATTTCCAAACTTTACTGAACTACACCTTTCAAACAGTGTTAAATTTCGGTGTAGATGCATTCTACACTGCTCTAAAATTCAAAAGAAAAAGCTCATGTCTTATTGAAAAATCTCACAATCGTTCGACTCTACTTTTTCTCTGAAATGACGTTGACATTTCTATTTTTAAAGATTTACACGTGGAGGTAAATATTTAAAAATGCTTTGTGAATACGGATGTTAAGCTGAAGGAAATGGCACATGGCATTTGTTCATACATTATTAACCCATTATTATTAATATTAACCCATTATTAACCCATTTAAACCCATTATTAACCCATTATTGACCTATTATTAACCCATTATTAATCCATTATCAATCTACTATTAACCCATTATTAACCCATTATTAGCTTATTATTAAACCGTTAATTATCCGTGATTACCAGATTATTAACCTATTATCAACTTATTATTAACCAACCAATTATTGGCCCATTATTAAACAAGTATTAACTTATTACTAACCCTCTATTAATGCATTATTAACCCATTAGGCCATTATTAATACAATATTAACCCATTATTAACCAACTAATTTATTAACCCATTATTAAGCTTCCATTATTCCATTATTAAGCCTCCATTAATCCAGTATTAGCCCATTATTAACTCTTAGGTTGCAGTGTATTAACACCCCATTCCCAACATAACATAACCCATTACTAACACATTATTAACCCATTATTAACACATTATTCTTCTTATTAGCCCATTATTAATCCATTATTAATCCATTGTTACCACATTGTTAACCCATTATTGACCCGTTATTAACAGATTATTAACACATTATTAAACAATTATTAACCCATTAGTAACCTTCTGTTAATCCATTATTAACACATTATTAGTTCATTATTAATCCAATATTAATCAATTGTCAATTTATTGTTAAACCATTATTAATCCATTATTAATCCATTATTAATCCATTATTAATCCATTATTAATCCATTATTAATCCATTATTAATCCATTATTAATCCATTATTAATCCATTATTAATCCATTATTAATCCATTATTAATCCATTATTAATCCATTATTAATCCATTATTAATCCATTATTAATCCATTATTAATCCATTATTAATCCATTATTAATCCATTATTAATCCATTATTAATCCATTATTAATCCATTATTAATCCATTATTAATCCATTATTAATCCATTATTAATCCATTATTAATCCATTATTAATCCATTATTAATCCATTATTAATCCATTATTAATCCATTATTAATCCATTATTAATCCATTATTAATCCATTATTAATCCATTATTAATCCATTATTAATCCATTATTAATCCATTATTAATCCATTATTAATCCATTATTAATCCATTATTAATCCATTATTAATCCATTATTAATCCATTAGTAATCCATTAGTAATCCATTATTAATCCATTATTAATCCATTATTAATCCATTATTAATCCATTATTAATCCATTATTAATCCATTATTAATCCATTATTAATCCATTATTAATCCATTATTAATCCATTATTAATCCATTATTAATCCATTATTAATCCATTATTAATCCATTATTAATCCATTATTAATCCATTATTAATCCATTATTAATCCATTATTAATCCATTATTAATCCATTATTAATCCATTATTAATCCATTATTAATCCATTATTAATCCATTATTAATCCATTATTAATCCATTATTAATCCATTATTAATCCATTATTAATCCATTATTAATCCATTATTAATCCATTATTAATCCATTATTAATCCATTATTAATCCATTATTAATCCATTATTAATCCATTATCAATCAATTATTAATCAATTATTAATCCATCATTAATCCATTATTAAGCCAGTATTAAGCCAATATTAAGCCATTATTTATCCATTATTATTCAGTTATTGACCCATTATTAACCCATTATTATTGACCCATTATTGACCCGTTATAAACCTTTGAACGAAAGAGGACCAAAATATCAAGAATTTTCTTTATGTTGAAACAATTTTCTAATTAGAAATTTTTCTAGGTGCCAACTATAATAAAAGCGTGTGAAATTAAGAATCAAGGACATTCGTACAGATATTCAGATCTTAAAAAGCCGCCCTTCACTTACACCGAATTAATAGAATACGCTTTGAGTGAAAGAGGAGAACTGACTGTTTCCGGTATCTACCAATGGATATCGTAAGTATTTGTAGAATTTTTTTACTATATTGCTTTCTCCCATATTTAGGCTATTTCTATTAATGTTTTACCCTGCAATGAAATTATAGTGCCCATAAACGATATAAGTAGTGGCGTAGGGGGCCAGGGGAGGCGTTAAGAGTACCTTTGACGCCCTCCACAGAAGTTTGGGCACACCAAAAAAGCCTTTTACTTGGTACAAAATGCGAGAAAAATTCAAGACACATGGCAACGTATAACAAACTGATCGACAGCTAGTAGATGGACTAGTTGTGTTGTCAATGTGAAGCAAATTATGCATATTTTTTTGTTTTAAAGTGGGCATCATGTTTATAATGCAAGAAATTCCTCTTTCGATATATGGCAACTATGTTAGACATTCCCGAAATGTTCCCATTATTATTTTGAAAATTTGAAACCGTAGTAAACAATTTTTCTGTTGCTTTTGAATAAGCAAAACTATTTTTAAATAAACAGTATGTTGTTCTGAGGTAATTCAAATTTTATTAATACGGCAGTCACAACATGACAAAGAAAGCTCTAACCAAACATGAAAAAAATATACAGTATGGTTCGCAAATTATGAATACCTAGTGAAAAAAAAATGGTTAAAAATTATTTCAAATCTCTTTGTTGGCTGGCCTCTATCTAACTGTATATTTAGTCGAATTATTATGAAATATGAAATGTTTACTTTGTAAATGCATCCATAGTCAATATATCAAACCCGATACGCGTTCGTGCATCAATGAGCACGTTTATAGTGACATATATAAATTAAATGGGGTAAGAATTTAGGGAGAACAAGGCAGCTTGTTTCTTAGTGAAAGCGTATCCTCTGGTACCAGGCACCAAGATCACCAACCTTTCGACTTCCGATAACACAAAGGAAGTGCACGGGAAACTTTGGATACGTAGTTTTGCGGGATCTGGAAACTGCCAAAAGGAAAAGGAAAAAGAATCGTTTGATACGTTTATTAGTACGTTCTAATAAAGTCTTGAATATGTGCGTGTTTTTCGATTATTTGGAATTTATTGTTTGAGAGAATGAACACTTTTTGTCAAAATATAACACAAAACGAAAAAAAAAAAAAGCGTAAACGTTCAGCTGATTCTTGATTTAATCAATATAATATTCTCTTTGAGGCAATTTAATTTCAACAAGTAATATTATACAGTGCTTTCTTGACCAATGGTAATTTCTTGACTTTTTATACAAATAAATATCGGTCACAGTTTTTATTTAAAGATCATTACATATGTTTTCCATTATTATTTCCATCTTCTGGTGAATTCAATAATTATAATTTTTAAAAAACATTGAGCTACAAATAGCAAACAATTTTAAATTTTAAATCCGGCGATACTTCATCTTTTTGTTTCACCTCTAGTGTATTTGATATATAGTTAGGTTATCAAAGGTTCAAAATGGTATCAGATATTTTTTCCTTTAATTTATCTAAATCCATGTCACTATTCAGAAATGTAAAACAGACACATTTCAATGGATGGAAGAAATGGAACATGTCATTTAAATATAATATTAACCAGATAGGACCTAACATGGACCCCTGTGGGACCATACGTTTTATATTGGATAGATCTGAGATAATATTATTGACAAAAACTGCTTGTTTCTGTTCGTTAAATATGATTTAAATATTTTGTCAAGGAGTTTGTGAGAAACAACCTTTGACAGCTTACATAAAATTAATGAGAAAAGTGCCCATCCTCTAGCGCACATACTATGTCACTTACATTCTTCTGTATTGCTTGTGCAGTGCTGCATTTTTTCTAAATCCATATTGATTGCAATTGCTCTCTAATTATTCAGTCAACCGATTACTTATTTAAGATACTTTCAAACATTTTATCCAAAATGAGTATAATTTAAATATATGTAGTACTGTCGTGTAACCACTTGAAGCCGACCCTGGTCCTCTCGGCGTTGCAAGCTGCTTCGTCTATGTTTCAATACCGCTGGAGAGAGACATACGCACTCCTTCGAGAAGTTATAGTCCTTCCAATATCAATTGCAGAACACAGTTATGTGGGGAATCATCAATATTTAATATATACGCACGGTACTCATGCCAAATTTAGAAACGAAAAATAATGTTTACTCCCCTTATACAATGCGGTAAATATTAAAGGAACGGTCAGTCAACGTGTACTTGATATATATGTGTCAAAATCCATCATCTCCGTTGTTAACCTATGAAAACATCGAATCGTAAACTTAAATGCACTGTATTGGCCGAAGGTTTACGAAGGGGAGGAATGTTCGAAAATATTCCTGGAAGACAGTCTGCGATATCAGTGGAGTACTGTCGTGCGGTGTGTTTTGTATGTGTGGTTGGTTTAATTTAAATTTCTTTTAATAAATATAAATGTGACGTTCTTTAGACCGTGGGCAAGTGAAGAAAATGAAATTGCACAATGTAGTGAGATTAAAGACAGGTATGACTTTAACAATAAGGATTTAGTTATACAAACACAACAAGTTATTTTAAATATATTCGAATGTTTAAAAAAGGAAAATATTCAGCAGTCTGATAATGCGATCATAATAAGAATTGCTGAATTAACTAAAGTAAATAAATTTTTTCATTTATCGGGTAGTCACAAAAGGGGTTGCTGTGGATCATTCACAAAACCGAAAAACATGTAAAGAAAAACTGAAATCAGTTGACAGAGCTACCCAAGATTTTATACGAAGGACAATTTATAGTTTATATAAGGAGAACAGGGTTCCAACATTGGAAGTAATACAGCAAAAGGTAGCAGATTTTCCAGGATACACTACCAGTTTGGAAACATTGCGTCAAGTTTTGTCAGCATGTGGTTTTAAATACAAAAAAATGAATAAACGGATGGCAATCACCGAATCGTCAAGGATAGTTCAATAGCGACAAGATTATTTGCGTCAGATAAAAGAGTACAGAAGTTCTAATAGACACATAATTTATCTAGATGAAACATGGTTTGACAGTCGCGATGTAGTAAATTTCGGTTGGGTTGACAGTAGTAAAAATTGCTGTTTGAATGGGCCATGTTCTAAAGGGAAACGTATTATAATAGTACACGCTGGAAGCAAAGACGGTTTCGTGCCTAATGCTTTATTATTATCTGTTAAACAAACTAAAAACTGTGCAGCTGATTATCATGAAGATATGACAGAAGAATTATTTGAAAAATGGTTTAATGAACAGTTCTTACCTAACATTCCACCAGTCAGTAATCGTTATGGACAACGCATCCTACCACTCACGGCAACTCCTTAAAATACTAAATAGTAGCAGTAACAAAGCTCAAATTTTAGCGTTTATGTCTGAAAAAAATATTCCTATTCCTGCCAGTGATCGTAAAAAAGGCCCAACAAACAAAGAATTGCTTACTGTTATTAAAGGCATGAAGTTGGAAAAAATTTATTATATTGACAAGCTGTGCAAAGAACAGGGTCATACTTTTCTCAGACTACCTCCTTACTATTGCATATTTAATCCTATAGAGTTAATATGGGCAAACGTAAAATCAGAATTACGAAAATGTAATCAGTCTCCAGAACTGAGTAAAGAGGTTGTAGAACTCGTAAAGAAAGTTCTAGCAGCAGACCGCCAAGAGCTTTGGAAAAAAACTGCGTCGAACATGTTATTAAAGAAGAAGATGAGTATGTAGTATTACCCTCTTTACAACCCATCATAATTCAACCAAATGATGACTCTAGTTCAAAGGATTCAGACTGCCATGATTATTTATAAAGATACTTTAGAATTGAATTGTTTTTTTTCTTCGGTTTTATTTGCAAAGAATTTATTTTCCTTTATAGTTTTTGCTTTGAAATTTCGTTTTCCAGAAAAAAAAACGAATGGGGTACAAAAACGGCTCAGTTCACGTCTGATACCCTGTTTAAACCAAACGCCCTTACAGGCAGGTACACTTTACTCGCTTTTTTACGTTTTATAATTTAATATTCAGTTGTAGCAAGTTAATGAGCTATAATTATTTTTTTTTAAGTCCAAGTAAGACTACAATTAAGTGCATCTGTCTAAATCAAGGCATATAATAACGTCCAATTTATAATGATTCGATTTCCTTTTAACGAATACTATTTTGCATATGATATATATTAAAAGTATTTATAAAATAAATTTATAAAATGAGGTAGGTATCTACGCCTATGGCAGATCAAACAAAATTGTCGGTAAAGGCACAGCTTATACAATACAGCTAAAACACTCTCTTGGCGGCAACGGTTTGCGTCGATTTCGTCGCGCATCGCTTAAGCTCCGCCTTCGGAGGGAAAAGATGGTTTTGGCGTTCAGAAGTGTACTTAGGTAAGAGTCGTGCGTATAATTTCGTTGATTGTATAATTTCGTGGAGCCTATAATTTCGTTGATTTTGTTTGAGTTAAAGGTACTGTTATTATTTTGGTGACTCTTTAGCTGTGAGTAGAATGAGTGAAAAAAAAAAAGACATCATTCTGTTTGTGCAGTCAAAAGCTGTTTTAATAAGGGTTATACCTGCAAGAAAACATTCTTTAGTTTTCCCAAGGACCCAAACCGATAAGTAACACATTATAAGAAATTTTCATTGTTAAAAATATAATTTATACAGGGTGTCCCATTAGTGCGTTATTGTTCATTATTTTGTTGTAGACACGCAAAAAAGTTTTAAATAAAAGTTATATGGATTTGAAAAATACCTACATATTTTAAAAATATCTTTGGATATACAGGGTGTCACTTTTTTGCCTGGCAAATTAAAATGTATGTTTTTTAAATGGAACACCTTGTATTTTATTTTATGATGAAATTATTAACACCCTAAATTATTGTAAAGACGAGTTGCTACAGAAAAAATTTAACAGGTATGTGTGTGGTTACCTTTTAATAAAAGCCTTGCGGATCCACTCCTGTGATACCTGTCTTAAATATAACAAAGATCACGTTGAATTAGATGATTTTTCTTTTTATTGCTTTTTAAAGGCATATGATAACGCCAATTCAGATACATTTGGAAATCTGCAACTGTCAAATGATGAATTTGTAGAACTAATATTCAATATTGAAAAGATATTTCAAAATAATTTTGAAAAATTGGCTACAAAAAATAACATTTGTACCACACTTTTAGAATTAATTAACCCAATACCCTTTAGTCATCCATGCTAACGTTTTCCAAAAGAATAACCTATTTTAATGTATGTTTAATCTCAATAACTAAAAAATATACTGACAATTAGTTTGACAGAATTGTCATTTATTTAAAATTTTAAAAATAATAGCAGTCGGTTGATCAAAATATGAACGGTGATCGGAGAATTTTTTTTTGCAGTGTTCTCACTACCTAGAATGGATATGAAATATATTCGTTCAATTGAAGGCAATAGCATACTTCTTCGTTTTGTAATCTGTGCATGGATATTAGCCAATCTATGCACATGCTACAAAACAAAAAAGTATGCTATTGCGTTCAACTACAAATATATTTCATATCCATTTTAGGTAGTGAGAACACTTTAACAAAATTAAATCTACCTATCACGTTCATATTTTGGTCACCCAACTCCTATTATTTAAAATTTTTTAAATAAGTGACAATTCTGTTAAACTAATTGTCAATATATATTTTAGTTATTGATATTAAATATACATTAAAATTTTTGTGTAGACTCGATAAATAATAGCATTTTTGTTTTTATTGTGTCCACATTTAATCAAACTACATGATACTAATTTAATTACGAGTATTAAAATTAAAGTCCTGAAAGTTTCGGTGAAGATGAGGACAGAGCATCTGCCTTCCACGCGAAAAGCCCGGGATCGAATCTAGGCCGAGGACTAATTAATTTTTCATGTTTATTTTATAAATTAGTCAACTTCGTAAATTATTTTAAAATTAGTGATTTTGTCTAAATAACCTAAAATATTTTTTTAAATTTGTAGATTTTCGTTAGTGGGTCGTAGAAAAAATATACTGACCATATCGAGTGGATTGTTCATATCACAATCAGACGATTGAGTGCTCCGTCTACGACGTCGTGCTCAAACTTCGTCTTTGTGTGATATGGCTATCATATCCACCCTTGTTGAACTAACTACTATTCATTTGTTTTCTTGGTTTAAGTTTTACATCAGAAATAGGAACTAAATTAATTTACTTTTCAAGTTTTCTTGTAAAAATCGATATTACTTTCTCCAAGTACAAATTTAGTACCTACCTAAAATAAGTACTACTTATGTAATTTCGTGTAATATTGTAATTCAAATTTCACATTACTATAAAGTTTCAAAATTCCCTACTTCGGTATGGTCAGATAAAAATTGAATATATTACGAGTATATTAATAAAAACTGTCAAAGTATTACTTCTACAAATCTGTATTTCAATTAATAAGAATACATCTAAATGTAACCAATATTGTTAAAATAAAAGCACAAATTCTTTATAATTCCAAAATACCATAGAGTTCCCAGACCTTAGTCGAAGCATTCGTTTATCTAGGTATAAACCCTTTGCGCGAAGAGTAACACTTGCCAGACACACGGGTTACCACTTGATTTGCATCCACGAGCGTGACAAAATTCTTTAACAATTGAAGCCCTTGGTGTAAAAAGGATCCAAGCCACAATTTGTCGTGAACATTTGTTAACGAGGATTTTACTAGCCACATACAAATTATTTTACCTCTAAAAGATGTGCTATTTTTCGTAATATTTATATTTAAATAATTTTTTTAATTATATTTGACAGATTTAAAACAAATTAAAAATTTAATTTCCCAAAACTTACTTAATATGGCATGTAACCAACCTTATTACACCAAGGTTTTCAATTTTTTCAATAATAAAAAAATTGTTTAATCCGGGCCCGACTTTTCCCTCGAATCTAACAGAGATAGCACCATTCCGTCTTGCTTGGTTCTCGACCGCCAGATCAAAGACGCCGACACGGAGTTGTGGAGCTGTATTGTATGAGCTGTGGTAAAGGTTCCGAACGAGTTTTTATGTTCTGCAATTGATAATGGAAGAACTATACTAGAGAAATCATTGCGCGTCTACTGACTTACAAAGAAAGAATTGCCATCTACTGGAGCAGATCTGACTTTATATAAATAGTGCGACTTTGCCGGTAGAAGATAATTTTCAGTGCATAAGTTGTATAGTAAAGATAAATAGTAATAAATAAATTAGAATTGTGAGTTATAATAAATAAATTAATTAGTACGTTATAAAAAAAGTATAAATAAACTATTTTTAATAAATAAACTTTTTTTAAATTAACCAATCGTTACAGTACTAAATCTCATTAAATATATTTGAATAAAAACTTTGTCCTTACAAAAAACTAATTTACTGTAAAGGGTTACTGCACGATATTTATATTTTCCGTACCTAATTAACTATTACGACTAGTCCTGGTGAAATTAATGAAATATCCTGGGAAATCGGGGCTATCAATTGCATTATAAGAACGGGAAATCAGTAAAGCGAGACCAACGTTTAGACACGCTAATTGTTCGAAGCTTGATCACATCCGGCTGGGGCTGTATGGAAATTGTCCTATCGCCCCTTTCGATTGATATTAGACAGGTGAAAGGTGATGGTCATAATAGGTGGTAGTTGTGGATAAATATTTTTGATAGTATAGTCAGCGAGCACATTAATTACACAACCCAACACACATTTCAGTACCTGTTTCTAAGTAATTTTTGAATGCAGAATTCAAAATAGTCGTTGAAATTGGTCTATCAGATCTATTTTTCGGATCTATTTAGAGTAAACATATTTTTTTTTTATTTTATGTATATTTGAGGTCATTACTGGCAATTGCTAGTAAAAAGTTTATTTATTTCACAAAGTAAATAAATATACATTCAGAAATTATCATTTATAAAACTTTCTAACATGGAGTTTACCAGGACACTCTCACTAAAGGCTCTAACATTAATCTGGCATCTTATAGAGCTATCCTATATTTCTTGATATCAATCAGCCATAGTTTTAGTTTCTTGATGAAATTAATATTTCTTTAGTAGAATCAGCTAAGTTTTCTGGAAACCGATATAAGTGGTGTTGTGGGGTAGTAAACTTTTGTGATCATGTTACAGTCACAACAACAAAATAACAGCACTACAATAGAAAAACATTTAAAAATCAAGGCACCACCACCTATCGTAGTGGATAACATCCAAAACTTTAATAAACTCCATAGTATTGTGATACAAATCCCAAACTCCTAAATTAAAGTCATCAACGACAATAATGTTAAAATTAACGTTCCGGAAGGACCAGAACATAGAATACTTTCTGGAGCATTAACAGAACAATAGTACACTTGGTACTCGTATGAGAACTAACAGAAGAGACCAATTAGAGTAATGGCATATAAACTGCACCAGAAAATATAATTAATGATTTGAAAAGTCGTGGCTTTAACATCATTTCTACTACTCCAAAACTAAAATATAGAACTAAACAACCATTGAATCTGTTCATGCTTACATTTAAACACGACGAAAGCGTTGAGAAAATATATGGAATCAGAGAAATTATAGGAGTCTATGTAGAAATTGAACCTCTCAGAAAATCCAAGCTAGTACCTCAATGCAAAAAGTGTCAATCATTCGGACACACTTAAAGGTACTGCGCTAAAGAGCCTCGATACGTAAGATGCACAGGGAAACATTTAATTGCAAATGGTGCAAAACTGAAATATAATCCACCTAAATGCGTTTACTGTGGCAAAGAACATCCTGCTAGCTACAAAAATGAAAATAAAAAATAATAGTACAGCAAAAAACCAAATTTACCTAAACAGCCACAGGGAGTAATCCAACATAAGCCTGTTGATAAAAACAATTTAATAGACAAATCTAGATTATTCAGCCAGACGGTATTTGGTAAAAAGGAAGAAATAGATAACGATCAAAATTCATACATCACTAATACTCTCCAGCAAATACTGGAAAAGTTGTACACAATGGATGAACGAATTAATAGGTTAGAATATAGTAACAAAGGAGCTATACCTAAGAGACAATATAATGAGTAATAGCCTGATAAAAATGGAATGGAAAGCTACTGGACTGCTGCAGCACCAACAAGAATTGCAAGCAATCCTAGACATAGAAAACATAGAGATATGCTTAATTTCAGAGACTCACTTTACAAATGAGTCCTTTATTAAATATAAGGGATATAAGGTTTATCATACCATTCATCCCCAAAATGCAGCAAGAGGGAGTAGCGTAGTAATTAGAGAAGCAATTAAGCATCATCAAGAAGCGAGATACAGAACTGAAGAATTTCAGTAATGATAAAATCTAAGAAGAAGAATTACTGAACTGGGCTCCTCCAGAGAAAGATGACTCAATTATCAGACCAACTTATCCAAAGGAAATTACAGAAGATATAAAAACAAATATTAATCCTAAGAAAGCTCCTGGCTTTGATTTAATTACATGAGGAATCTTAAAACAACTTCCTAAGAAAGCCATAATTAAACTTACACACCTGTTTAATGCCTCATTCTAAGTTATGTCTCTGGGTTGTGAAAAGTATCTGAAGTCATTATGATCTTCAAACCAGGAAAACCTCCGAACGAAGTTTCGTCATATGGGCCAATATCTTTATTGTCTATAATATCGAAACTATTTGAGAAAATACTAATAAGAAAACTGAAACCCATCATTGAAGAAAGTAAACTAATTCCAGATTACCAGTTCGGCTTTATAGAAAACCATTCAACTATAAACCCAGACAACACACCAAGTCCCAGAGATATCCACAGAATATCTTTTGTGGATATCCAATATATCTGCAGGATATCATAAATATCACGTGGATCTAATATGGATATCCAAATGTCCGTCTATGTCCAGGATATAGAAGATATCTTATGGATATCCAGCAAAATATCTAATGGGATATCTCCCAGACAATACACGAAATCCCAGAGATATCCACAGAATATCTTTCGTGGATATCCAATATATCCACAGGATATCAGAAATATTCCGTGGATCTAATATGGATATCCAAATGTCCGTCTATATCCAGAATATAGAAGATATCCTAATGGATATTCAGCAAAATATCTAATGGGTATCTTCCAGAAAATACAAGAAATCCCAGAGATATCCACAGAATATATTTTGTGGATATTCAATATATCCAATATGGATATCCAACCAAATGTCCGTCTATATCCCAGGATATAGAAGATATTTGGATATTCAGCAAAATATTTTATGGGTATTTTTAGTAGAGGTTCATAAGTAACCAATGATTATTGAATAACGTCGAAAGAAAATAGCAGAAATAAAAAATATTTTCAACACTCAAAATATTTTCAACACTCTGCCTTTGATTTTGCCCACTAAGGAGTACGTCATCCTTATTACGACTCTTCAGCAATAAATGGAAATTATCGACTCCAGTCTGTAATGGAGTGATTAGGACACAAATTTCGATCGAACTCAATTACGGCGGGTCGAGCATGAGTAGATGCGATAGTGGTATCGCCATCTATACTTAGTAAGCAGAATCAAATAACATCTAGTGGATATCCACGATGGTTTGCGTTCGCGCCTAGACTTTGATATATTTAGTGGATGTTCATGGGATATTGAATACACCTTAAAAAAAATAATTTTAAATATCTGAACGGTACTATTAGCCACAATGGCGAGCACAATGGCGTAGTTTTTTAATAATTTGCTATATAATTACTATTATTTATGGACATTTGCATGTCTATAAATTACGTTTCATGGATATAAAATAGATATCTACCATGGAATGGACATTCAGTGGATATTGGGATGTTCAGTAGATATCCAAAGGATTTGGTGTGCTGTCTGAGTTGTGACATACCTCAACTAGAACAAGACACAATAGCTACATTTGGAGATGATACTGCCATCCTAGCGATAGACAAAGATCATGAAGATGCTGCAAATAAACTACAAACATCAGTTAATCAAATAAATAATTGAACCAAAAGATGGCGTATTAAACTAAAAAAATCTGTTAATATTAATTTTACTAACAAAAGAATACCAATTAACATAAATAATGCGCAGGTCTCTTATGCTAACTCGGCAAAATATCTAGGTATTACATTAGATGCAAGACTTCACTGGAAGGTCCATGTTAAAAAGAAAAGGCAAGAGTTCGATATAAAATTTAAGAAAATGTACTAGTTACTTTGTAAGCGTACTAGCTTATCTACAAATAACAAAATTCTATTATATAAACAAATTCTCAAACCAATTTGGACCTATGACATTCAGATCTGAGGTTGTGCCAGCTACAGTAATATTCTAATAATCCCGAGATTCCAGAATAAAGTATTGAGGAACATTGTCAATGCTCCTTGGTACATTAGAAACAGCGACCTTCATCGAGCCCTTCAGATAGACACTGTTGACCAGACTATCATCAGATTCGCTAGGAGTCACGAACAACGGCTTGTTACCTTCTTTTTTGATTTCTACGATGTAAATTGTACTTAAGAGGTGATTTAGCTCAAATTGCTGATACTGCGTGAATTCATAAATTGACAAGGACAAATGAAATCAGAGTAGCTTGACCAGTTCGCGGGCCAAAGTTTACGTTACGATAAAATGAAAGATATTATAATACGATAACGACAAAAAAATGTTGAGCGCCACCAAGTTTTTGAGTAACTTGGAAAACTTATCTGATTTGATATGTCCTGTTTAATTGAGTCAGGCTCTGGTACTTAAAGTTATCTGTATGAGTTCAGGCAAATAAAAGAAAGTAAGAAAATTTAATATATTTAATAGAAAAAGTAAAAAGAATGAAATTTTACATATAATAAATTAATAGTTAGTGTTTAAATCTGAATAAAAATGAATTAAAATTGACTGATAGATAAAAATGTTTATATGAATAAATAAAATTTACTGATAGATAATTATTAATTGTCCCGACCATGTCGCATTCTAGTACGATACTTCCCTTTTGTATGTCGTGTCGTGGACAATCCGCTTTTAAGTACTAAGATACTTGAGCCTTGGAGCTCGTAACATCTCATAACATCTACGAGCAACTACGTAACTTGGACTTCTTGTTTCTTAGAGTTTTTATGAGCAACTACGTAACTCGGACTTCTTAAAGCTTAGCTCTTAGAGCTTCCTGGAGCTACTTGTAGCTTAGAGCTTCCTGGAGCCACTTGGAGCTTCTTAGAGCCACTTGAAGCTTATTGGAGCTTCTAGTTTCTTAAAGCTTGTTGGAGCCACTACAGGTTTAGAAATAAAAAGAATTTCAGTACCGTGTGTAAAAGTACATATACATGCCAGTTTGGAAATATAACGGACTTATGCATAAACGGGACAAATATTAAAGTTACATCGTCTGAACGGAATATAAAATATCACGACAAATATTAAAGTTACATCATCTGAACAAAATATAAGCTATTTATAAGGCCAAAATAGGTTTAAGAGCCATAGATTTCCGTTTAAATTGTATTTCCAGACTGACTTGTAATTCAATTATTTAGTTGCCTCGCCGCGTATATATCAAAGTATCAAAGAAAGCTTAAAAATATTATTAGTTAGGGTAGCTATAATCTATATAAAACAAAATAAAACATAGATAATAACCGGCATGATGGTAATAAAACAAGCAAATGGCCGATCCTTTTCGGTTTTCCAACGAAATCCAGCAAAATGTTAAAATATAAGGTGAAAGAACATTACCTGACAATTATATCCCAACGTTAGTACACAATAAACACATAAAAGACAAGTTAGTTATGGAAAACTACTAGCAACTAATTTATCGGCACAAACTATCACGTTGAATCCAAACGAGTCGGTTTTATGACGACGTAGATGCTCAAAGAAACTAGGTTCCGTGCGCAAACCATACTTTTTAAATTGAAAGCGAGCGGTGGTCGTTTAAGTTGTGTTACGAGGGGTGATGGAGAAGTTGTTAAAGATAAATTTGAAATTAAATTAAAATTAATTTCACATAACAGGCTCCACCAACATGTGAACGCTGAAGTGATCCAGCTTTTCGATATCACGAACCTGACAAAAAGATTCAAGAGGGTAAAACCTTTTGAGTTAGCCAAGTAATTGTGTTAATAACAAAGCAAAGCATTGTCCGGTTTAGTGTTACACGTTAATTAAGTAATTAAGTTATCAGATCCTAAGGTATACCAGCTAGTAGAACTTTAATTTTTGAGATTGCAACCCTAGTTATGATGTTTTAACAAAATTACTCATTGATCAACTCTTGATCAGATTGTAATATTAATAAACGCCCCTCTTGGAGTTATTTTTTTTTCACAAAAAAAATATTACTGTTTTTGTAGTGCATTGGTAAAAAAAGTACTAATTATTTTAAGCATTCAGATTTTTTAAGCAAATTTTTAAACTGTTTGATTCGACAAGATTATGAACTAAATATTTGAAAATAAGTATATTTTTAACAGGCAGACAGAAAAAAAGGAAGTCATCGAAATATTTTGTGTGTGTTCAGCAATAATTCGTTACCACGTCGTCAGATTTCTATAATTCTTTTTTCTTAGCAAGGAGATATCTCCAGGGCCGTCGAGGGGGCCCTCCCACATATGGCAATCCATTTTGTTAAAGCTGCTGGGCCCCTCTAGGCACAGGCCCCGTGGATTTTGCCCCCTGCCTCTCCATCTTGTCAGGCCTGGATATCTCAAGGGTGGTCCCATAAAAAAATTGTTAAAAATCTGATGAAAACTCCATGACAAAATTACTATTATAACTTGTCATATATTTTCAGGTGTTCAATGCATTTATTCTGATTTTAGCTCCTTCATACTATGGGAAGCGAATTCTTAACGAAAATGTGGCGCAATTCGCCGTACCTGGTACGGGATATTGACGTTCATCGCCTGAATAATATCAACTATTCCCACGATTTTGGTTTTCGTTTTGCTCCCTCAGAATATTTCACTGGCGGTCTTAATCTATCGGTAATTCGAATCTTGGAAAATTGACGTTAGTCCAAAGTTCGCGACTGATTAAAAGGAAGTTTTTAATAGTTGCGAAATTTTGTAGTACTCTTAACTTTTCATTTTAAATTACATTCGATTACTTTGATAATTGTTGGCCATGTAATCTATATTAGAATTGATCAGTCACTAACTAAATAACCTGGAAATAAAACAACAAAATAAAACATATAAAAACAAAGTAACTAATTCTATAAAAACCGTGAAACACAACTATTATATTAACCTAATTAACAAAAATATTAAAAAAATATTCATGTAATCCCAAACAACTTTGGAAAGAAATAAATGAAATTATCATAATAGATAAACAAAACAAAAAAAAAATGTATAAATTGAATAATAATTCGATAGAGGTAACGATAATTATATTCATGGGAGCCGGCAGGGGGCAAAGGTGGCAGTTGCCCCCCTGGAAATTTCCAAGTTCCCAAAACAAAAATATTGCCAATTCTTATAAGTACAAGTTAATTTGAATTAGTCTAAAATTAGTTTATAAAAAAAAATATTTCTCATAGTGCAATAGTTAATTTGATTAACAAATCTGTTCTAGTTGATCTAACAAATTAAGAGTTTGAAAATTACTTTTCATTTTTGACAAACAACAAAAGGATATCCTTTAAAATCTGTAATTAATAATCATTAAAGTTCGCAATCCTTCTCACCAAGGCAAGGTTTTAATCCAAGAGGAGGAAAAATTGAAACTTATTAACTATACACCCCACAAAAATTATCGCATCACTAATAGTTTTAAAAAAATTGTAGTTTTTTTTTTTGAACCGTCTGATTGATTTGGATATTCTCTTTTTGGAAGATAAGTTGATTCTTCTGGAATAGTAATCTCTGATTCTTTAAATAAAATTTAATTTTAGAGTGTATACCGGATGTTACAATAATATAGGTTTTTGGTTGGAAAATTCGTAACACCCTGTGGAGTGTACTAGCAATAATAGCATGTTATAATTAATAGCCTACTTTATTTTATTTTTTTGATTGTTTTATTCTCTCTGTTATTATAAGAGAAATACAGTTTTTTTAGCACTGTCTGTTTTTATAAACATACATTGCAAACATTTTAGTGATGCGATAATTTTTGTGAGGTGTATATTAATTATATTGAAAATTATATAAATAGAAGTTAATTTAACAATCAAATTATTTAGTATAGGTTTGCTGCAATTTAGAATAATATAGCTCAATTGATTAATCTCTTTAACAAACAAAATTGTTGTAAATAAAAAATTAAGAATTTGTTAGTACTGGCCAAATTTAGCCAGTAAATGAAGAGCAGTAACTCCGAGGTTTGAAAAAATTTTCTTTCTAGAATTTGCTTTTTGTTTACTGTTGCCGCATCCCACCACGAGGGGTAAAGTAGTGGACTAACACACTGAAGATGCTTTTTCATTTTATTTTTTCTGAAAAAAGATCACACCTAACAAACAGTACTATCTCTATATACATAAAAAATCTGATGTGTCCAACACATGACTTTCCTATCTAGTTATTATTATAATAGGCTTTTTCCGGTTATTTTGTACAACCTATTGCAGCATCTCTATAAATGTTTAGAGGATAAACTAAATATATACATTGTCCACATACATCTACCGAGAAACATTTTTCTATAGATATTCATTGAAAACGAAAATACTGAAAAATTTAAATTTCCTACAATTTTTTCATTACGGTCCATTTTAGAAAAATCATGTGTAAACAAAAATTATAGAGATCGATATCGCAAACAACTTTTAGTTCAACAATTTTCATAAAAATCAGAATTTTGCACATTTTGTCAAATTTCTCGAATAAGGACCATTTCAGGAAATTTTGACATAAAACATAAATTATAGATAATAATATTAGAAGTAACTTTTATTTGAACAATTTTTGTCTCCAAACATAAATAACAGATATACTCCATAAAATATAAAAACGGCCTCCCATAAAGTACCCCCCCAGATGTTCCGAGTTTGTCCAAAATC
The DNA here is from genome assembly GCA_927349885.1 of Psylliodes chrysocephalus. NCBI lineage: Eukaryota > Metazoa > Arthropoda > Insecta > Coleoptera > Chrysomelidae > Psylliodes > Psylliodes chrysocephalus. The sequence goes on along the minus strand of OV651824.1, from coordinate 37,882,160 downwards.
TAATCATTTCACGTCAGGCCGAAATAAAACTTAAATTTAAAATTTAATGTTTTTTTCTTTATCCGTTTTTGAGTTTTTTTCAAATTTCAAAATTTACACATTTTCTCAAATATCTCGAATACGGTCCATTTTAGAAAAATTTTGTATAGAACAAAAATTATAGATAATAATATAAGAAGTAACTTTTATTTAAAAAATTTTCAAATTTAGCACTATTCCTCCAATTTTTCTATTACGGTCCATTTTAGAAAAATCATGTAAAAAACAAAAATTATAGAGATCGATATCGAAAACAACTTTTAGTTTAACAATTTTCTTAAAAATTCGAATTTTGCACATTCTGTCCAATTTCTCGAATACGGACCATTTCAGGAAAATTTGGCATATAACAAAAATTATAGATAATAATATTAGAAGTAATTTTTATTTAAACAATTTTCGTCTCCAAACGTAAATAACAGATATATTCCATAAAATATAAAAATGAGCACCTATAAAGTACCCCCCCCCAGATGTTTCGACTCTGCTCAAAATCTAATCAGTTTATTGGAACAAAGCTTAAGTTTAAAATTTGGGGTTTTTCTGTGTATCGGTTCATGATTTATGCGACACACACACACACGCACGCACGCACGCACACACGCACACCCGCACGCGCACCCGCACACACCCACACACACACGCACACGCACACGCACACGCACACACACACAGACATCATCGCGAAAATAGTCAAAACTGATTCAGGGGACCTCAAAACGTAAAAATCCGTCGAAAACTCGAGGTCGAAAAAAATCATGATTTCTATATTTTCCTTATATATACAGATAGGAAAGTAAAAATAAAAATGATTATAAATAAATTGGTGATGAAATGTTTATCAATTTCTGGCATTTTACTAACAATTTCTTTAAATCTGGAAAACACTGAAACATTTATGCCCGTTTCAAAATGTAAATCACTTAAAATTTGTTGGATATTAGATTTACTAGACAACGAAATGAATTTTCTTGAAAAATTATATGCCAAACCTCTTTTTAAAATATCCCATCAATAATATGCAATAGTATGCCATTGTATGGATGGTATCGAGCTTCACAAAAAACAAAATAAGGCGTTTGAAATAATTCTAATTTCATGAAAGTTTATGGAAACTGGCAACATCGCTTTCATCTTATTGCGATGGTGGCTCCAAATAGTATGCCGTGTATTTTAACGATTTATCTTATTTAATTTATCTATGGATGCATCTGAGATGTGAATTTTTTATCACGTGATAAAGAATTAGATCTGAATAGATATGTAGATGTAATAAATAAACGCTCTAGACTTTATTGGTCACGTGATAAAATGACAATGACAAGTTAGAAGTTTATACTTTTTAAATTTGACTTTTGAGACTAGAAATCAACCTAAATTGGAAATCTAAACAAAAATTAAACAAACTAACCTTTATATTCACGCTAGCATAAACAAAGGATAAATCGATAAACTTAACTTCACAGAACACTTACTTTCTGGCATGGAATGAACATCTCATTCGCATCTCATTTCAAATCGAGATGTAAAAAATGTAATTTGAACAGATACATCTCGGATAAATAAACGCAGATGTAGATGTAGTAGATGTGTCCGATGTGGATAAACAAACGCTCGAGATGTAAAAAATGCATCGGATGTGGATATTCAAACGCGTCATAAATATGTAGCAAAAAGCAGTTTTATCTTTAATATATCGAACATATCTGTTTCATTGACGGGTAATGTAGACTCGTCCAACTGAAGAGAGAATCTGTTGGTTTGTAAGAAATTGTATAAAACTTTTCCATGTCTCGACTCATCTCGTCTATTTGTCTCTGAACGGTGTTATTGCTCAAATAAATTATCTTTATAATATCATGTGCAGGCTTGTACAATACATTGTTGAGGACCTCCGCTGCTTTATCTTTGCACAAATGTAAAGTTCTCATTATTCTCGAGATACATAATATTGTGAATTATTTCCAGCGGCACGCATATAAATACAATTTACGTTTTTCCCTTGAGTAAAATCTTTTATATCGTCAAATAAACATAAATTTACAATTAAATCTTGGTTCAAGCTTATTTTTCCTTTCTGTTTTTTTACGGATATGCCACATTTGAGATATGAACAACCTTCTTTTCTTTTTTTTACCATGTTTTTTAATAGTAATTTGGACTATTTTACATTTTTACTTTCCTATCTGTATACAGATATAAGGAAAGTATAGGAATCATGATTTTTTTCGACCTCGAGTTTTCGACGGATTTTTACGTTTTGAGGTCCCCTGAATCCGTTTTGACTATTTTCGCGATGATGTCTGTGTGTGTGTGTCTGTGTGTGTCTGTAGGTCGCATAACTCATGAACCGATACACAGAAAAACACCAAATTTTAAACTTAAGCTTTGTTTCAGCGTCCAATGAGCTGATTAGATTTTGGGCAGAGTCGGAACATCTGGGGGGGTACTTTATAGGTGGTCATTTTTATATTTTATGGAATATATCTGTTATTTACGTTTGGAGAAGAAAATTCTTCAAATAAAAGTTACTTCTTATATAATTATCTATAATTTTTTTTTTATGCAAAATTTTCCTAAAATGGTCCGTATTCGAGAAATTTGACAAAATGTAAAACAAATAATTTTTTATAAAAATTGTTCAAATAAAAGTTGTTTGTAATATAATTCTCTATAGTTTTTATCCTATAAATAATTTCTCTAAAATGGACCGTATTCGAGATATTTGAGAAAATGTGTAAATTTCGAATTTTGAAGAAAACTCAAAAACGGATAAAGGAAAAAACATTAAATTTTAAACTTAAGTTTTATTTCGACCTGAGGTGAACTGATTAGATTTTGGACAGAGTCGGAACATTTGGGGGGGGTACTTTATTGGTGGTCATTTTTATATTTTATGGAATATATTCGTTATTTACGTTTGTGGAAGAAAATTCTTTAAATAAAAGTTACTTACAATATTATTATCTATAATTTTTGTTCTATGTCAAATTTTCCTGAAATGGTCCGTATTCGAGAAATTTGACAAAATGTGCAAAATTCTGATTTTTAAGAAAATTGTTAATCTAAAAGTTGTTTGCGATATCGATCTCTATAATTTTTGTTTTTAAATGACTTTTCTAAAATGGACCGTAATGGAAAAATTGGAGGAAAGTGCTAAATTAAAATTTTTCAGTATTTTCGTTTTCAATGAATATCTATAGAAAAATGTTTCGAGGTAGATGTATGTGGAAAATGTATATATTTAGTTTATCCTCTAAACATTTTTAGAGATGCTGCAATAGGTTAACTAGATAGGAAAGTCATGTGTTGGACACATCAGATTTTTTATGTTTATAGGATGTTGCAAAATAATTATAAATGTTTGTTGTGAGGCTATAAAATCAATCAAAATCAAAGTGTTTTTTTGTTTTAGGGATCATTTTCCATTTTATAAACAAAATGACGACAGATGGAAGAATTCCGTTAGGCACAATTTATCGATAAACCCACATTTTAGGAAAGGAGGGAAAGCAGTTCAAGGGGCCGGACATCTTTGGACGATTGCACAGAAAAACGATAAGAAATGTTCGCAAATTGTAAGTAATTTTCTATGCAATTTATTAAATGACATTCATTCTCGATTTGTTCCACAAACTTCTCTTTTGTGGTTCTTACACCTTTAGTTGATAATTTGGTAATGGTTTTTGAAGTAATTGTTTAATTATAACAACTTTAATATAAAACTCGTTTATTTTCTAGTTATGACAACTTCATACAAATTAATGACAAACCTTCCCTATAGCTCTAGGAGTAGGTATATAGTATACACATATCACCACATCCCCCCTTAAGTCGTTTTCCGCTAACTTTTCTCATATCTCATCTCCCCGTTCTAGATATTCTCGAATGAATTTCCTGTTTCTGGAGTATATACGTCCACTCGCGGTTTTTATTAGGTAATTTCTGTTACTTCTGACTTCGACGATATCTCCTAGCTTGTCCCATAATTTGTTTGTTGGATTTTGAATTCTAACCCTAGATCCAACTTTAAGGGGTACCAGATCTCTTGCTCTTTTATTATAATAGCAAATTGCCTTATCGCGCTGGATTCCTTTAATTCTGTCGTAAGTGTCGACTGCAACCTGCCATTCTTTCGAAAATGCCTTGTTATGTGCTGGTACCAAAGTTCTAATAGGGTGACCAAATAAAACTTGAGCTGGAGATATTCCATTAGATTTTGGAGTATTTCTCCATTCCAGCAACCCTGCGCAAAATTGGTGATCATCTAATTTTCCACCATTCGTACATTTTATAATTAACGTTTTCATTGCTTTTACACCAGCCTCAGCGTGCCCATTGCTTTGTGGATAATATGGGCTGGATGTACAATGAACTACATTCCATTTTTTTAAAAATGATGTAAACTCGTAAGAACTAAATTGTGGCCCATTGTCCGAACGTAATCGTAGAGGTACACCAGTATCGCAAAATATTCTTCGTAAATCGTTTGCTAACATTGTGCTATTTGGATCCCTGCTTCCATAATGACATATTACTGGCCACCCGGATAGTCTGTCCACATATACCATGTATTTTTTACCAGCGTATGAGAACAAATCCGCTGAAACATCCTGAAAAGGAAAGGTAGGAGGTGGATCATCCAAATATGTTTCTTTTTGTAAGGAAGGTCTAAGCGTCTGACACATTTCACATGACTCTATCATATTTTTAATATCGTTATTGATATTTGGCCAGTATACTGTTTGTCTAGCACGGCGTTTTGTTCTCTCAATGCCCTGATGTGAATCGTGAAGTCTCTCTAACACCATTTTTCTTGCAGATGCAGGTATGACAATTTGGCATCCTTTCAGGACAAAGCCATTATTGTAACTTAGCTCATTTCGGGTATTCCAGAATGGCATAAGCGAAGAGTAAAGCTGGTCCTTTTGCTCTGGAAACCCTTTTTTTATGGCTGCAATTAACTGCTGGTATGTGTCTTCTTTAGATGCAGATTCTTTCAAAAATTCCAACAAAGAGTCTTGGAGATGTGAAGTTCTAGTTAATTCTTCAGTATTATCTATTAATGCCACTTGTTGTATGACAAAAGAATTAACATGAACTGTGGAATCTTCTCCAAAAAGTTCATCTTCATTTGGTGGATTTATAGGGGCTCGAGACAATGCGTCTGGGATTAAATGATTTAGTCCTATTGTCCAATCTACTATAAAATTATATCCACATAATTTTTCTTTAAGTCTCTGAATTCTAGGATTTTCTATCATGTCTAAAGTATACGAATTTAGAATTGCCAACAATGGCTTGTGGTCAGTAAGTACCTTAAATTCATTTAGGCCCAATAAATACAATCGACATTTTTTTATAGCCCAAACTATTGCTAGTAATTCGATCTCTATCATTGCGTATCTCGTTTCAGTATCAGATAAAAACCGGGAACCGCATTGTACCAATTTCCAGATGTCTCCATGTTTCTGAAGCAGGGCGAATCCCAGACCATTAAATCGTGAAGCATCTGCATGCAAAGCGGTTGGTAATGTTGGATTAAAGGTAGCTAGGATCGGTGGCTTTATAAGAGCTTCTCGGATATTATTAAATGCTTCATCATGTTTAAGACACCAAGTATATTGATTTCTAATTTTCAGTAAGTCTCTTAAAGGACCTGCAGCTGTACTGATTTCAGAAGAGAAGCTTCCAAGCTGATTGACCATACCCATGAAAGATCGCAGTTCTTTTATACACGTAGGTTTTGGGTATTTTTGAATTGCTTCGACTTTCTTGGGATCAGCTTCAATACCATTCTCTCCTATTATATAACCGACATACTCAATTTTGGATTTTCCAAAAACAAATTTATTTGGATTTAATGTAATTCCGTAAAGTCTACATTTTTCTAAAAGCTTGGTTATTCTTTTAAAATTATTTGAAAAGCTCTCGTCGTATACTAATATGTCATCGACAACCTTCTCGATATTGGGGATATCTGATAAAGCCTTATCTCCCCTTCTGCAAAATTCATCTCCAGAGCTTATTAACCCATAGGTGCCCTCAAGAATTTATAACGCCCCCAGGGAGTTAAAAATGTTGTCAAATTTTGGCTCTCTTTATCGAGAAGTATTTGCCAATATCCACTTTCCATGTCTAGAGTTGAAAAGTACTTCGCATTGCCATTGATATTAGATACTGCTTCCCATGGATGTTTGAATGGATGTACAGGTCTTCTAATAAAACGATTAAGTTTTGTAAAATCAACGCAGACTCTAAGTTTACCATTTTTTTTTTGTACAATGACGAGTGGACTGACAAAATCTGTGGGAGACTCTTCAGCTTGTATGATAATGCCTTTTTTTGTTAACGAATCTAACTCTGTCTTTACTTGTTCCCTCCATGCAAATGGGATTCTCCTTGGACAAGTAATTGCATATGGAACTACATTATCTTTCAGATATATATGCATTGGACGTCCATCCATTGGCTTGAGTGTTTTTGTAGAACCAAAGACGTCGTTGTATTCTGTTAAGATCATTTTGCGTATTTCTTCACAGTCTGCCTCTGTAGGATTTTTAGGAATTTTCAATTCTAGGCTTTTGATTGAGCTATATGAAAATAACTGTCTTGGAAATTCTGAATGGATGATACCCAATTCGATCATTGACCTTCTGTCGATAAGCAATTCTTTGACACCAGAGCAAATGTGAACAATTATTTTTGTGCTTAAATTTTCGTATTTGATTTCTAATTCTAAAAATCCAAAACTGGTTAATTTTTTTTTATCAGCAGATTCCAAACATATTTTACTTTTTCTTAAATCATCTCTCTGTAACTTTAATTTATTTAAGAGCTCATCTCCAGCTACGCAGACTTCAGCTCCAGTATCTGGTGTAGCTTTATAATCCACGCTGACACTGGGATTATTAAATGGTTTAATTTGTACTCGAATCTGTCTTTTTAAGTGCCTCCAGATTAAGTTTTCAACAGAATTTATTTTAAGACATCCAATTCTGGCTACTTCACCTTCGTCCTCAGATAAATATTCTATTGCTTTCACTACTTTTTTAAGACAGCATTTTGTATAATGACCTTTCCTTTCACATTTTTCGCATTTGGTATTCTTTGCCGGGCATTCTCTTAGGCTAGTATGCCATACATTGCCGCATCTTGGACACCTTTTTGCTGAAGAACTATTAGTAGCATGATTTGCTTGCACTTTGGAAATACTGCCGTGACAAATATTATCTTCGGTCATTGCGGCTTCTTCTGCTTCGCATAATCTAACTATATCTTCAACTTCTGCGTTGTCTGGCAATTTTCTACATTTTTTTCGTATATTGGGATCATATAGAGATTCTATAATATGATCTGCCAGACAACGAGCATAACAATGTGAACAGGGATCGGTTAACTGAAATAATTTAACTTTTTGTCTGTAAAACGTTGTAAAGTTCTTGTTTTTTTAACATAAACTGGCTTCTTCTTAGACGGCTATTTTCTTTCTTTTTAAAATATGATTCTAATTTACTTAACATATCATTCATAGTTATGTTTTGAGCCATATCGATTCCAATTACAAGTCTTACGACGTCGGATATTTCTTGGTCGAAGAACGATTCAAGAAGTGCCAATAGCTGCTTTTCAGGTGCGGAACTTACATCTTGAAACACTAAATAGTTCTCGAATCTTCTTCTCCAATCTTTGAACTGGGAATAGGTCAACGAATCTACAATTTTTTCGGGGCTGGGAATAGCGCTTGATAAGCGAATGGCACTTTGATTCGAGGAAGATGTACTCACGTTTATATTTTCAATTTCAGATTGTGTCTTTTTCTTGAAGTTTTCATCTTCGTTTTGGGGAAGTAACTTCTCAATTAAATTTCGCATTGCAAAACATTGCTGTTCGAAATTATTTTCTATTCTGGACAAAGCATCTTGAGTGTCTTTTTTTAAAGTATTAATATTGTCTTTTGTTGACGATAGTATTTGTTCAAGAGAACCAAACCTATTGTTAAAGGCATCCTCTTTTTCTTCGGCTAATGCCTTTGATTTTGGGGTTTTCTTTGGCATCTGCTCTTAGCACCGTTTTTTTTTTTTTTTAAATAAAAATGTTCTTAGTACTTATGCGTAGATCTTTACAGTATATATATTTCTTTATGACTGCGCCATGAAGTAATTGTTTAATTATAACAACTTTAATATAAAACTCGTTTATTTTCTAGTTATGACAACTTCATACAAATTAATGACAAACCTTCCCTATAGCTCTAGGAGTAGGTATATAGTATACACATATCACCACAGTTTTATTGTTGTTTAGGTGTTGGACTTAAAATACAATGTTTTTTAGGTTTGCATTGCATTCGGTTCTTCGTTTGTACCTTCTTCATTACTTGTATTTATTTATTGATATTTTTAAGTATTGTTTTCCTTTAATTTTTGTTTAGAGTCATATTTTACTATTATGGGTTTGAAATTTGTTTTTTTTTTTAATAATATATTAGGTATACTTACTAAGTATATATAATTGATACAAAAATTGATATTGTTAATAGGGTTATTTATTTTCAAGCACTTTATTTAATTTATTTTTAAATGATATGCATCTAATCTCGTGGTACATATAATTTAAAAATTATATTTTTGTAACAAAAAGTGTTAAAAACCCGAAAATTTGTCAAAAATAATTTTGAAATATTCTATTAATCACTTAATTCGAAATTAAAGAACGTATTTTTAAGTACAAACAATATTTTTTCTTCTGTGTAAAAAATAATTAATTTCAAAACAATTCATTTTGCTTATTTTGTTGTAGAAACAAAGAATAAGCCAGTTCTTCCAAAATTCGTCTAGCGAAATGAAACCGCAAGATAATATCGAAAAAGAATTACAAGCAGCGACAGAAAGTATTCTTGGCGAAATCAACGGTCGAGTAAGTTTAAGTATTTTATTAATTTAATCACACTAGATCTCAAAAAAAAAAACACGTTATATCTATAATCTAAAAAAAGTTCTTAAGTATCTTTAATTGATTGGATACCAGAATAAAACAATCAAATAATGTACAGATAAATTTAAACACAGTCTTCAACAATCTCTGTATGTGAGTCACAAGTAGGCTTAGCAGTAATTACAATCATATTATTATTTTCTGTAGACCAATTCAAATTTGTGAAAATTAATCATCGTATCAAAGACATTAAAACAAATTGGTAGTTAGTAAATGCATATTTGCTATTGTAATGTTTATTTAATTTAATTAAACTATTAAGTTAATTTATTTTATAACCTTATGGTGAGTACAGCACCCCCTTATAATTTTCGGACAAGCATATCTCAAAAAGTAATTTTTTTTAAAAGTTAAAATTTTGGCCATATAAATTAGGCAATAGTATCTAGAATATGCTTATATTTTAAAGTTTTAATTATTTTCAGTTTTCAAGAAAAAATATCAAAGGGCTTTAAATTTTAAAATATCATAATTAAAATAAATGCGTTCCTCAATAGCAGTATTCTTGATATAATCCCCAAATTTAAGCTCTTAATCTCTTGTTAATGATTTTTTAAAATTCGCCGAAATTAGTGGCTAAAACGGCTCGTTAAGTGCTATTTCTTGATTTAAACTAGTGTAAACTGGTGTAAATCATTGAAAGAAACGAATGATGACTCAGAGTGTACGATACGAAAGTTACAGTCGCGTTACACCAGAAAGCAGCACTTAACGAGGCGTTTTAGCCACTAATTTCGGCGAATTTTAAAAAATCATTAACAAGTGATTAAGAGCTTAAATTTGGGGATTATATTAAGATTACTGCTATTGAGGAATGCATTTATTTTCATTATGATATTTCAAAATTTAAAGCCCTTTGATTTTTTTTTCTTAGAAACTAAAAATAATTAAAACTTTAAAATATAAGCATGTTCTAGATATTATTGCCTTATTTATTTTGCCAAAATTTTAACTTTTAAAAAAAATTACTTTTTGAGATATGCTTGTCCGAAAATTATAAGGGGGTGCTGTACTCACTTTATGTACTAGTTTATATCACATTTATGTTAACAATATTAATTTGCTCACATCGATATCTAAACTTGAACTATCCGCTCCAACAACAAAACAGCCCATTTATACAATATAAGTGGTATTTATCGAATGTTTGGTTGAGTTTTCGGGTAACAATGTTTCTGTAGTATTTTATATATGCGAGCAATCTCTGGTGAGGTATCAGAATCAAAATCTTGGTGTTCCATTATGAAATAATACAAATTACAATAGTTATAATAAATAGCAGTTGAAGTTGAATACTAATACCCAGATAGCAAAAAGTTATCTTAAAGACGTCTGATATGTCCTATTCAAGGCCTGGTGTTTCCTGAAAGATGTCATATCTTAGAAGATGTTACAATAAGGGACGTCTTAATATTGGCTAATAATGATCTGTGGAGCCTTAAATAAGCCATAAATAAGACGTCTTCAAAACGAATTTAAAATAACTGTTTAATAAAGCACTATATACCTAAGTCATAAATAAGACGTCTTTAAAACGTCTGATAATGATCTGTTGGGCCTTGAATAAGTCATAACTAAGTCTTCTCAAGGAACAATTTTAAAACACTTTAAATTTATTTAGGGTAAATAAAACAATAATGGTTTTAATGTTACTTGAAGATAAACTAAATGTTCTTAAAAACCATTTATTCTTATGCAAATAATTTACCGGTGTTCTCGAATTGAGGACCACTACCTGCACAGACCAAATAAGTGCACCGAATTGCGGACCGTACTAAGGATTAGGGATTAAGGTGGCAATGAGGGTTCATTGCGTTAACTAGATTACTGAGAGAGATTTTTGTACCTGGAAATATGACACGAATTGAGGAACAAACTTCTCAATAATTGAAGTATCTTATCACTATACCCATTTATAATATTATTATTTGTCTTCTGATGGATTTGCAAAATTTGAAGAAAAGTACGAATTCAGATAAAAATAGATATTTATTGCACAATTTACAATTTATAATTAATTTTTTAAACACATACATATTATTTACATTTAATACACTTTATGATAATTTGATGCGAATTTTACAAAATCTATTCGTTTTATAGAACCATTTTTATATTCTAACATTTTTGAAGTTAACATATTTAATCTTCGTCTAACAATTTTGTTGTTACATTTAACAGACTCCTTAAGGCTGTTAATACGAATATAAGTATCTGTTTGAAAATTGTTCAAAACATTTACAAATAAATACAATGAAGGGTGCATTGAATAGAAATTTGAATTAAATCTAGAATGAAAGGACTCGCATGCATTGGTAGAATTTTCTGTAGTTACAACAGCTTCAGCCCAAATTGTTGGTGGAAATAAAGAATTTTCTTCAATATAATTCTTTACTAAATAGTCAGCTAAATTTACCACAGCTTTATGCATATGATCGGGCTGAAATTCAGCCAAATCCAAAGCAAAACATTCTCCAACTTCTTCGGGTTTTAAAAAAGACAATCCAAAAAGATACCTCATCCATTTTCCAGTTGCACTTTTTTCATCTTGGTATTCTTTAGCCAATCCCAAACTCTGTATTTTTCTGTACCAAGCTTGGCCAAGATGAAACCTACATCCAATGATCTTTGTGGTGGGCCATTGCGCAGAAATTGCTTTGTGAATAGCTAGTTCATAATCAGCTACAATAATTTTTGGAACAAATATTAAATTAGCATTACAACACTTTTCTTTAAGAATAACGAAAAGTCTTTCGTATGTTAAACGAAGTTTATTCGGTAATAAACAAAAAGCTACTGGTATATAATGGCCGTTTTCTACGATATGAAGTGTGAACAACTGTAAAAAATGTTTCGTACAATATCGAAATGTTCCATCAAGATACACTTTGTCACTACTACACAAAAATTTTAAATTAGTATAGCACGAAAATACTACAATATTGTTAATATTATCAGTGGCCAAGAGAAATGGTTCATTTTTAATTGTTGTCAAATTTAATGTTGGTAAAATATCGAAAACATCTGATACATTGCTTGGTAAACGTGCTTGGACTTGATTGACGTCTTTTGTAATACATATTATTTCTTATGTATGTAATGTCTTTTCTTGTCAAAGCGTCCATTGTATCACTGTTTTCCCTTAAAACAGAGTGTATGATTTTCGATGGCCGTTCTGTGATATCTTCTACAGCTTTCCGTTTGCTTGCTACACTCAAAATTTGTCTATTTAATTTCTTTATGTCATTTTCATGATTGTGCACTGTTTCTTCTCGAGAAATTATATTATCTGAACCTAGCGTAAATACTTTTGCGTTACATTTACTTACAGTACAAGTCCAAAACTTTTCACCACTTTTAAGAACCTTTTTTTCACGAAACTTATAATCATCCCACACAAGTAACGACTTTCCCTTTTCACTTAAGATCATTTTAATTTCACTCATTTTTACAAGACTGCTCAAAATAAACTAAACACAAAACACTCACTTCAAATATATATTAGAATTTCGAAAGTAAAGTAATAATATGCTCGTTAACGCAATGAATCATCATTACAACCTTAATCCCTAATCCGCAATTCGGTGCACTTACTATAATTATTTATCAGAAGCCTGGTCCTCAATTCGTGTCATATTTTCAGGTACAAAAATAAACCCTTCTTAATATTTTCATTTTGGTTCTCAATTCGTGTCTGCCCTAATTTACTGTACTCTTTAAATTAAAATTAGTAAAAACTATTTGCTCTTAGTGTCCTATTGGTCTTATACTGATTTTATAATACTCTTAACATTGGAGTACTTTTAATATATTCATTAAAACCCATTAATAAAACTATCTTAAGCCTATATAAAAGTACTCAATAAAATTTCACAATTTTTGTCTTTTAAAGAGTACATTAAGAATATTTAAAACATATAGGTTTTAATTTAGTCAATAGTCAAGTCTATCAGCATATTATCAGATAATTTTAATGTTAAGTGTAGTTAGATATCGTTAACAACTTGTGTCAAAAATGGCGATCTGCAATATCCTTATTATACTCTTCACACAGTAATCTGTGAAAAGTATTATAGGTTTACTTTCGAGAAACCAAAATTTTTAAAATTGATCAAAATTTAAAAATTTTTGTACCAAAATCCTTCTCAACAAATTTTAAATAATTTTTAAAAATACCTGTCCGTCCGATGTCATGTTTTTTGTCCGCAAGATAAGTCAAAAACGAAAAGTTGTTTCAACTTGTATTCAGGAAAATCAAGCTCTATAAGAGGAACGACGGAGTTAAAACTAAAAAATAAATCAAAAATAAAAAACGAAAAACGATATCAACATGAAATTTTTAATGAAAATCAATTTCTATATGGGGATGAAGCCTATCGATTCTGAAAAAATTCTGATTAAAAATGAGGGAGTTAGGAGCATTGAAATATAAAAAAATGCTAACTCAAAAACGAAAAATTATATGAATTTTTAGCAAAAATCAAGATCTATAAGGGGACGAAGCTAATTGATTTTGAAAAAAATCTGAATAAAAAAGGGGAAAGGGGGTTAAAATGTCTACTAAAAATCAAGCTCTCTATAAGGGGATGTAGGCAGTTGATTCCGAAAAAAATTCTAAATAAAAATGGAGTTGAAATATTAAAAAAATCCTAACTAAAAACAAAAAACGATATCAACTTGAAATCTTCAGGAAAAATCAGGCTCTACTAGGGGATAAAGCCTATTGTATCAGGAAAAAGCTGAAATTAAAAATTGGGGTCTCTTAAACTGTGAAGAGAATATATATCTTCATTCTAGTTTTGTTTTATTTCAGAATTACAATATCGATCCCTCCAGAAGTACTAATATAGAAGTTGAGTATATCAATCTAGGAGATCCAAACAACGGCTTAGAAGGTAAGCGAAACGGATATAAATATTTAAAAAACATATGCATTTAAAAAAAAATCCAATGAAATATAACTGGCACCATTAAAAGTAGTTATTAAAACAAAATTATTTCAATACTTATGTTTTTTGAATTCAATTGCTTTCATTTTAAAATTAAGTTAGTTATATTAATATTAACATTTAACTTATTCAAGAATAATCAAGAGACTTTTTATTATATCAAGACCTTGATAAATAGTCAACTATTTTTGTTGCGTCTAAATATCGAAAGACTATTTCACTAGAGAAATAGTCGCTGATATTTGGTCTAGTGAAAATAGTCAGTCAAATTTCTTGGGAGCCAAATATTGTTTTCTATTTGATCTGACACAATTTAACCAATATCTATTTCTTTTTGCAATAACCAGTACACACTATAGGTATGTCTAATCAATATATTAATAAATATAAATTGTATATGTTGGTGCACTGTTCAATCATTTTCACTGTCGTTTATTTCTCATTATACAGAGTGTTTCTTAATAACATGCTAATATTTAAGGAGGTGAGACTTAAGAAAAAAAAAACCTTCCTTGGACTCATTTTGAAAAAAACATTATATGAAAGTATGTCCTAAACGTCTTAACTTTTGAGATGTTAAAGTTTTAAGTGGTACGCCACTGCTTCTCTTAAAATAAAAATTATTTTTTGAGTCTCAGTTCAAATTAGAACAAATTTGATTTTTTGACTTGTTTTCGTACGAGTCACGTTTTCCTTCAAAAATATCTAGTCTGAGTCCAGTAAATAAAAAAATATTTTTTAGGTCAAAAAATTCTCTTTACCATATTTTATAAACATATTTAAAGTGGTATGAAAATGACAATAAAACATTGATTTTTTTCTTAAAACTTTAACACCCTGTATCTCAAAAGTTAAAACGTTTAGGACATACTTTCATATAAAGTTTTTTTCAAAATGAGTCCAAGGAATCACCCCATTAAATATTAGAATGTTATTAAGAAGTACCCTGTATATTTCAGTACGAAGAATATTTTATGGTCACATTCATGATACCTTATAAGTAATGTCTAAATTCATTTAAATTTCTGTGTATATTCTCTTCATGTATGCTATTGCTCTTTCTAACACGTAATAAACGCTAATAGTGCATGGGCTCTTAAAAAATTCCCTTTTTAAAAACTGTATGTCTTTTACGGTTATAAATGTTCTCTAGTTTATAGTGCCCGTAAACAATATAAAACCAAGGCGTATAGCAGGCCTACACAACATACGGACCGCGGGTCGCTTGCGGTCCGCTTTTGTCGTTTTCTTGGCCCTTTGTCCCTTTACCAATTTTGTCCGCCTACATTAAACTATACATTATTCAATAACAAAATTGCACATATTAATTGCCTTAATAGATATCAAATCATATATGAATAAAACTTTGATGTAAGTATTCAAAATAAAACTTAATAAACAATGTTTATTTTATTTGAACAACTCCCCCTACCTGACCGCCGCCAAAAAAAATTACTTTCGTTCTTAGCCCTCGTACACCTACGGTTTTTTTGAACTGTCCCTTTGAAAATCCCAGTTGTGCAGACCAGGGCCTCAATTCTCGACTTTTTTTCCCATGGGGAAAAGATAATTTTCCTATGGGAATTTATATTTTGTATTCTCGACGCATCCACTAGGAATATTTTCTCACGAAAAGTATGGGAGCAAATACACCTGGTATTTGGCATGGGAAATCAAATTTCCAATGGGAATCTGTCACCGGTGACATTTGCTAGTTACTTCAAATAATAATATTTATATATTATTATTACTAATATACCTTTCCTAAAATGGATGAAGCTATTTTGCTTTCCCAATTAAACAATATAGAAGAGGCAGAAAGAAGAGCAATTAATGTCCCAAGAGATTTTTGGTCTAAGTGGAAAAATGAGGCAGGGGATCCCTTTGAATCCTTAAATGATAGACAATTTCTCAAATATGATCAACGCAAGTTTTCTAGAATAAGCAATCCCAGAATAAATTTTGTTTCATTAATATGAATAGGCTATTTCAGAATAAATTTTGTTCTATTACGCAAAATAAATAGCGACTGTTAATAACATAATGAGATGTTAAAAAACTTGAAGCTAAAATATTGAACACTCTTAAATATCCTTAAAATTCCTCTGTTTCTGCTATTTTTTCCAAGGCACAAGTTATTCGTTCTTTTGCCAAAACATTTCTCTCTAATAACTTGAATTTTTTGTCATAATAATTTTCTTTATTAAAGTTTTTATTTTGTAACATGCGTTCAATATTTCGGCTAGTATTCAAGGTTTTAGTTAACCTTGTAGCAGCTACTCTTCGTTTGGGCTTTATTGTGCCCCTTGTACTAGGTTCAGCACATGATATATTTTCACGTTATTTTCTAAAAAAAGGGGGTTGATTGTTTTCTCTGACAAGATGGCAAGTGGCAAAACAATAGTCAAAAGTTGACGATATAATCAATGATCCCAACATTACTACTTGAAAGTATTGAAATATAATATTAATTATGATTGGTCAGTTTCCAATATTTACGTACTTAATACCCGACATACGTTAGACATACGAATAATCGAAATTCCCATAGGAAAAAGGTTCCTAACCTAGTCGAGAATACCATTTTATAATACCACTGGAATATAAGCATGGGAATATTTATCCATGGGAAAATTTTCCGGTGAAGTCGAGAATTGAGGCCCAGGGGGTCAATTCTCGACTTTTATTCCCATGGGAAAATAAAATTTTCCCATGGGAATTCAGTTTTCGTATTCTCGACATAATCGGTGGAATATTTTCCAATGAGAAGTATGGAAAAATATTCCCCTGCTTACGAGCATTGGAAATTGTGTTTTCCAATGGGAATTGTACTAGAGTTTGCGCATTAAAGTCTTTGAACCACGCCCTAATTCAGATGATGATGATGAAAGTCGAAAATTTGACGAAAGACCACGCGAAAGTCCTAAGACATTACCAAAGATTATTGGATATCTTGGACTTTTGGTGAAATTGTAGTTAAAACATTTTTTTGGCGATTCCACCGTTGTGTTAAACGGAGATTAAAATGACATTGTTAATGTAAAAATGTCACTTTAAACTTCGTTTAACACAACGGTGGAATCGGTCCTTAGTTTCTCAAAACTTTCGTTGCTCTTCTATACAAAAGCTACCTTTTCTTTTTTCAACATGAGAAAAGAAATACTAAGAATAACTCGACAAGTTTTAATTATTATACGTAATCGAATATTTTCACTTATTCCTCGATCATGATAGCGATTGCTCGGCACGGCACCTGCTCCAGCGCGGAGGCTTGGCAGGTAATCGGATACCCAAAAACCACAACAAATACAAATATTGCCAACAGTAAATTTTAAAATATCTTTAATGTTATTGGTTGTTTCGAAATATTCGTGAACTAAATATCAGACATACGTGAAACTACTATTTCCATGGGAATGTCTATTCCGACACGTTCGAGAATTGCATAACCTATATTACCATGGGAATATAAGTAGTGAAATATTTTCCCAAGGGAAAATTTTCCAATGATCTCGAGAATCGAGCCCCTGGCGTAGAGGGACAAGGCGAAATAAATTAGTCGGGACGCGTAAAAATTATTATAT